>JAVRKA010000112.1:600000-1065971 GCA_034508555.1 Venustoraphidia nigricollis
TCGCAGATTCAGGGGACTTGCTAAGCAAGACCAAATCGTCCGCGAAACCCAGCACAGACACGTTCTCACCACCAATCCTGACTCCCTCCACTGACTCCGTTAACTTGTGCAACAATGGATCAAGGATCGCATTGAACACAAGCGGTGACAGTGGATCCCCTTGCTTCACACCTCGCCGCAATTCTACATCGAACCCTCTATCTCGACCACCAAGACTAATGCATGTCGACACGTTCTTATACATCCCGACGATGTAATCAGGAATGGCGGGATGTACTCCTCTGGCCTCTAGGGCAGGTTTGATTGCACCATGTGGTACAGTATCAAACGCCTTCGAGACGTCCAGGAGCGAACATACACCGCTCTCAGCCTGTTTCATACGTCGGAGGCATTCGTGAACGAGTGCGATGTTTCCAAAGCATCCGTTCTCCTTAACGAAGCCTTTCTGTCGCTCCGAAAATCGAATGCATCCTCTAAGTCTGGAGTCAATTATGCCGGAGAATATCCGGGCTAAGAGAGAACCGATAGTAATCGGCCGCCAATTTTCTGCGGCCCTGGGATCTTTCCCCATCTTCGGTATCAGACTTGTCCTGTTACTCCTCCAACCGGCAGGATACGTCTGCGTACCAAGCAAGGTGTTGAAGAGAGCTGCTAAAACAAAGTCGACTCCTGCGTGCCTGAGATCATCTCTCGTGATCCCATCCGGACCAGCCGCCCCTCTGGTCTTAGCTCGTTTAATGCGCTCTGAAACATCCGCTGGAAGGATGTCGCGCATAATAATTTTCAGAGGAAAAACTTCCTCCGGAAAAATATCTGGGAATTTGGCTTCCCCCGCCGTGCCCCACAGATTGGTATACAGTTCCCTGACATCGTTCATTTGAGGGCGACCGTCGCTGGAATCTATAACAGTATCCGAGTCCCCATTCATGATTAAGTCAGCCAACTTTCACGGGCATTTCTTAAACATATCCTGAGTCCTGGCGTACTGAAACTTTTTCCTAGCGTTCCTAGTTACCCTCTTGTTCTTACGCCTTCTCTGGCGGTGTACAGTTCCACTACCTGAACTGTCCGATGTCTGTACCCCAAGTATTTGTGTTAATTGTGAGACAATAGCGTCGACCTCCTCCTGGGGTAGCGACACGACACCATCAAGAACCTTCCCGGCCAACAGACCAATCGACTTAAGAAGTCGATCTAAGGCACAGTTAGCCAGGTTAGTCCTCGACATTGCGATCGCACGGCCCAAAAGGTGCCGACGCCACTCAACGGGATCTTCTAAATCCCTGCGGTTCACCCTGACCACCTGCGGAGAAGATAGATCTTCCCTTGTCTCCGCCTCCTCATTTACGTGATCCTGCGTATCCGGCAAGCCGGATTCAACCAACGAGTCATCTGAAGATGACTCGTCCGAGGAGTCTGAATCAGAAGACTCAGCGTCCCCTCGAACGTCAGTTGCTTCTGCAACTAAGGCAGTCCGTGTACTACCTATCAGACCCAAGCCACGTCTCATCGCTAATTTGCTTTTGGGTCTTGCCGGGAACGTGGACTGCAAGAGCTTTATTTTTAAATTTGTCCGTGATTTCCGCGTCTAATCGAAGAAGTAAGGAAACCTCGTCATCCGACCATACTGACGCCTTGCGCCCAATAGGCCGACGAGGCCCCTCCTTTACGGGGGGAGCCGTGCGAGCCTCATTTCTGAGGACCGGATGCTCCACTCGCTCGTGAAGGCCTCTACTACGAATAGAGGGAAATAATCTGGGACAAGCCAAGCATTTGATCATACCTGCGGTCACCGGTAACCTTTCCCCCTTGCACTTTGACAAGTGAACCTCAATCCCGTGTAGTTTGGCGAAAGTTTTAGTGCACGAAGTGCACTTCCACAACACCTTGTACCCAGGGTGAGAATCAGCAAGATGATTTAGCGTCTCCTTACCGGTAAGCGTCATGGTGCGTCGATTATCAGACAGACACAACCCGCAGTGTATACCTCGTAGCAGAGGAAACGGGACGAAGACATTCGATCCCTCCACTTCAGTCCAATCCTGCGGACTTTCCCTTTCGGGTGTTCTCGCTCGGTCTTCATAAGAGGTTCCCGCACCTGCGGCCAAATCCTCATTGCCGCCAGACGGCGGAGGAGAACCATTGCCGCCGCCCGTCCGAGGCATTTTACTTCTTGTAATCATTATAACATGTAATACTCGTAACCATAAGCAAGCCAAAGTCGTCAGCCATGCCCGCCTGCCGTCAGCGAAAGTCAGGAGGCGCGGGCGTACCTCCTGGCCTGCATGAATGAACTAAGAGTTCTACTGTACCACCACCCACCATCTAGACAAAACCCCCCCACCAAGGGATGTCATGGAAAAACCCCTGCAGTTGTTGTAGCCAGATCACACTGCAGAGTAGGAGTGTCCTATTGCCTGCTACAGACAGGATATAAGGGCATATGCGCACTTAGCCGCCTGGCTCCTGTGCCACTCAGAAGACCAGACGTTGCCCAGCGGAGACCCCGAGGAGGTGGCGCGCCCCACTCCGTGTGATTTATTTTCGAGCTTCTCTGCTCTATCTCCGTTGTGTTCTGCGAAAACAGGACCACCACGTGTAGGAGCGGCTCTTCACCGCGCACAACAGGAGTGAGACTGCGGAAGCTGTGTATTCGCAATACAGTCCCCTTCGGCTTACATCTATCACTTTCTCGCTACAGCTACGCTGTTGGAACCTTAAGCACTTTGATAAAATTTGGTGTGCTCTCCTTCGCTTACCCCCCCCCCTCGAGACGCCAATGACGATACGGCCTCCTTAAAGGTGGATTACAGGGAGACCCCACCTCCCCAGCCTCGGCATCCGTCACCTAGGTTCCAGCCAGCCTTCACCGCCACCGACCCCCCAAGGAACGGAGAGTGAAGGCACCAATAAACCCTTGTTTGGGTAAGTGGCGCAGCCATCAGATAGCGTTATCAAGTCCGTCGTCCTATAGCTCGTAGGATGAGGGTAGTATGATCAATAAGTTGACCGTCTTCCCACACCTCGTAAGAGTTTCAAAACGTAAGGTAACTAAGACCCCTGCCTATCCCCGACTGCCAAGGATGGCTTTATAAGGAAGGAGAAAACAGAAAAGCGCTACGCATGCCATATGAGCCACGTCTGGCGGCTAGAAGCCAGATAGTAAATATATGCAAGCTGCTTTGCTCGAGCAGTGCTAGTTATTATATGTTCCTCGAATTGAATGGGCGTTTAGCCGCTCGTTCCGTCACTTCCTTGTTGATTCTAAAGATAATAATAATAATAATAAATTTTATTCCTCCTCGGGAAAAAAAACAGAAAACAGTTACAAAATTAGTACCTAATAGAAATAAATCACATTATGTTTAAAAAATATATGGAATTTTCCAACCCAACTTGGCTATTGCCAGTTCCAGGGTTGGAATAGACTGAGCTAGACGTGCGCGAGGGTGAGTTATTTAAGAAAGAAAATAAATAAATAAATAAATAAAGAGGGGAAAATAAAAATAAAAAAGAGTAATGAATAGAAAAATAATAATAATAATAACTACAAAGAAAAATTTAGTTGTTGGTTAGTTGAGGATATTGTAAATGACCTGAGAATCTGTGTTGTCACATAACCACCTGAATATTTTTTTATTGAACGTTTTAATGTTTCGAATTTGTTTGAATTCAACCGGTATGCAGTTGTATAGTTTTGGACCAAGGAACGCTATATGTTTTTGGCTGAAAGTTTTTGACATTTTTGGAGTCTGGATAGGATTTAAGATCTGCGATCTTGTATTGTAAGGATTCTGGTAAGCTATATGGTTTCCTGGACGTTTATGGAACAAGGATAGAAATGATTTAGCATATGTCTGATATATGTTAAGTATCTTTAGGCTACTAAATAGTTCCAGGGATGGAGAGAGTCTAGGTTTTTTTAGGATTATTCGTAGGAGAAGTTTTTGGGTTGATACGAGTGGCTTTAATATAGTTTTGTATGTGCCGCCTCAGACAGTAATACCATAATTAATCAGAGACTGGCACAGGGCATAGTAGACTTGTCTCATTGTGTTAATGTGTAGTATATTTCTTAATGTAATGAATATGTGAATGAGTTTTCGTAGTCTTTTTGTTAGTGTTTCGATGTGATAGTTCCATTTAAGGTGTCTGTCTATTGTTATGCCTAAGTATTTGGTGTGGTGAACTTGTGTCAGTGGCGTGCAGTTGCAGTTGGATTGGTTCATGTTTTGTATGCAAGTAGGGGTGTGTATTTTTAAGTGTTTGTTGATTGGTTGACCTGCCATGGTTGGACTGAATGTAATATATTTTGTCTTGGTGATGTTTAGTGTTAATAAATTGTTGTTGAGCCAGTTGTAAACTTGCCCAATACCAGCCTCAGCCTTAATCATAGTATCTTCCCAAGTGTTACCTGAAAAGTAGAGTGCGGTATCGTCAGCAAATGATATCGTTTTACCACCAATGTCCATGTCGCACAAGTCGTTCACGTAAATGGAAAATAATATTGGTGATAAGACTGTACCTTGAGGAGCTCCAAATTTAATAAATGTTTTGTCACTGTAATGTCCGTTGAGTCTGGTAACTTGACTTCTACTCGACAGATAACTCTCAAACCATCTTAAGGCGACACCTCGTATGCCAATATTACAAAGTTTTTTGAGTAATATTTGATGGGAAATGGTGTCAAAAGCTTTCGCCAAATCCAGAAATATAACCATGGCTTGATTGTTTTTGTCTAGGTCTGTAACTATATTGGTTGTCAGTCTCGTCAGTGCGTCATTTGTACTTAAACCGTCCCTGAAGCCGTATTGGTTTGGGGATAGTATTTTATTTTTTTCTAGATAGGTCATTAAGCGGTTTTTAATTGCTTTTTCCAAAATTTTTGCAATTGTATTAATAAGTGAAATTGGTCTGTAGTTACTTGTTATTTTTGCATCACCAGATTTTAGAATGGGGCAAATTATTGTAGTTTTGAAATGGTCCGGTACGACTCCTTCCGTTATACTGCAATTAATAATATGTGTTACCGGCGTTTTATTTTATTTTTAGTCATTTTGAGTACGTCTGTCGTTATAGTATCTGGTCCTGGTGCAGTATTTGGTTTAAGTTCATCAATAAGTGCCATGGTTTCTATTTCTGTGACGGGCGTAAGGTATATGGATGTAGTAGGACTATTATTGGATGTTATGTTATCGACCAGATTATTCTCAGTTGTATTTGATTTTCGTAATATTATTGTCGCCAGTTCAGGTCCAACATTAGCAAATTGATTGTTAAAATAATCTGCTGCTTTTTTGGGTTCAGATGTTACGTCAAGCGTACTGGAGTCTGTGTGTATAGTATGAATGGTTTGTGCTTTATGTTTTTGTATGTTTGTGGCGTCTTTTATAATTTCCCAAGTTTTTCGTGTATTCATTTGATGTTTAGTGATTTGATTTTGATAATATTGTTGTTTTGTGGTTTTTACTATCTTGTTGCATAATATATTTCTGTATCTGCGGTAGTATTCTCTGAGTGTCGTGTTATTGGGGAAACGTGTAGTCTGTCTGTGTAGTTTATCTCGTTTGTGTATTGATTGTAGTATTCCCTGCGTTATCCATGGCTTCAGAGTTTTTTGTTTGTGCGCAAATGTTTGAGTATTTGTTGAATTTTGAATATGTGTGAGGTAAGTGTGTATAAAGTTATTGGCTGCTTCGTTTACGTTCATTGATTGTAGTGTGGATGTCCATGTTTCTGTACTTGCCATAAAAAAAAATTTATGCCAAACAAAGCCATCTTTAAGAGAGTCATAGTTACTCCCGCCGTTTCCCCGCGCTTGCTTGAATTTCTTCACGTTGACATTCAGAGCACTGGGCAGAAATCACATTGCGTCAACACCCGCTAGGGCCATCGCAATGCTTTGTTTTAATTAGACAGTCGGATTCCCCTAGTCCGTGCCAGTTCTGAGCTGACCGTTAAATGGCGGCCGAAGAGAACGACGCGCGCGTCGCCGGCACGCGCCGTTGCCGACGCGATAGACCGAACGACAGACCGCTGCGAAGCCTCGCAGCAAGGAAGTTCCGCGGGAGGCCAAGGCACGGGACCGAGCTCGGATCCGACCGGCTCACGACGCACGGCGCTCAGACCGCACGAACAGCACCGCGCCGCTAAACCGACCGCACGCACAGGCAGCGCACACGACGCGCGCGCCGCGGCACACACGCACGACGCAGAACGTCGAAACGCGCACACACATGACACGACAAACGCCGCGACGTCACCCGGTGCAACAGTGACAGCCGCGGTCGTTTAAAACCTGCGACGCACGCGTTCCGCCTCACCGAGTAAGTAATGAAACGATGAAAGTGGTATTTCACCGGCGACGACGACGTCGCGAAACGCCGCGTCTCCCACTTATACTACACCTCTCAGGTCTCCTTACAGTGCCAGACTAGAGTCAAGCTCAACAGGGTCTTCTTTCCCCGCCAATTTTCCCAAGCCCGTTACCTTGGCAGTGGTTTCGCTAGATAGTAGATAGGGACAGCGGGAATCTCGTTAATCCATTCATACGCGTCACTAATTAGACGACAAGGTATTTGGCTATGCACTACACACTGCTGGAAGAGCAGCTTGCACTTCCCCCGGTAATACCGAGGTCAAAAGCTCGAAATCGTATAGGACGCTTCGCTATCCAATAATGGGTACGGTTGACTGGTTCGTACTTTGCGTACGTACGGTTAACAAAAACAAAAAGTCCGTCGGAGGTGCCATCCCTCAACAACCCCTAGTCATCGAGGAAACCGCAAGCGATCTCGATCGACGACCGGAGAGCCATCAAGGAAATAGTTAACCAGTCAGACTTATCAGAAATTCCCAGCGTGCTCAAAGCGCTGAGCGTTGACTTAGGTAGTGCGCCTCTTGCGCCTACCACGATGGGGAGGACCGAACCATCCGAAGTCCCCAAAATATCATGCATATTTTCGATCAACGGTCTGTACTTAGAAGACTTTTCCTCCGCTGCCCGTTCCTGACTGCCGGTACTCTCAAAGCGGACAGTTACGTCGGCTATGAGAGCCCTGTCCCGGTCTTTTACAACCAGGTCAGGTGTAAGCAGCCCAGTATTGGCTTTGAAAGATGCCTCTTTTAGTACAGACGACATTATAAAATTCACGATTTGGTCGTGACGCCTTATAATTTTAGGTTTCGAATGCGGGCATTTACCGAGTACGTGGCCAAGCGTCTCGGGTCCCTCACCACATCTTCAGCAATCTACAGGGTCATCAGCTTTGGCACGCTTCAGAACTGCTCTAACGTCGAAGGTGTTGGTGCGCATCCGAATGGCATCGATGTGTCGTCCCGGCTTGAGGAAGCTCGGATCGTGAAGCCAGGCATTGGCGACGGTGTCGTCAACGAAATACTCCGCTCCTAACCCCTGGGAATGCAGACTCTTCAATTCGGCACTCTTAAGCTTGACGCGTCTGTTCAAAACTTGCCTGCCCGTAATCGGCCAGTTAAGTCCTAAACCTTGCGCGCCAATCTTGGCCGTCCTGACCGCAGCGGAGTCCTCAAACAAACCCCGAAGTACTGGGTCACTACTTTCTCCAAAGTCAGCTACTCCTTTTACAAAGGAATTGACAACGGAGGGAGAAAATCCATTTACGGACACCAAGAAAAAGCCCTTGGTAGTGTGGGATTCGAACCGTAGCCCCATACCCACTAAAGCCCCCTCCTTCACGCTCCTTGTATCCCTCCCACGGTACTGACGTCCAGTTATTCCTTCGCGGGAGGGGGAGTTCCGGCTCAGAGCCGTACTTGTACACGCGTAGGGTTGCCACTCCCTACGGGTTTCGCGGTTCGCGTCTCCTCGCTGTTTTTCTTCTTTCTTCTTCCTTTTTCAGGTCTTCCATGATTTTTACAGCAAAATCATTTCCGGAGTTCCAGTCCTTTTGAGATCGGAGCATGGTTATGACAAAGTTGCCAACAGTCAAAGGTGTCCCCATGCTCCTCTCCAGTTTACCCCGATGTTCTGTGAAGCGGATGCACTCTATTAACACGTGTTCAGCAGTCTCCTCTTCTTCTATGCACACTGGACATTCGGCACTCGTCTCTAGACCGAATCTGTACAGGTACTGCCTGAAACCCCCATGTCCGGACAGTATCTGGGTCAAGTGATAGTTGACCTCCTCATGTCTTGTATTTACCCAGTTACGTAAGTCCTGGATCAGTCGGTGGATCCATCTTCCCTTAGTGGAAGCATTCCATCTTCTTTGCCAGTCCTCCATGGTATCTTGCCGTTCGCTTCTTTCTGACCTCTCTGGGTCTTCAGGCACATGGGCCCTCCTGTATTGCCCCGTTCTCTCTCTGGCAAGCAGATCTAATGGTGGTGCTTCCGCTATAACCAGTGCCGCATCCTCTGAAACTGTCCTATAAGCTGTTGCCACCCTCAGTGCACCCTGTCGGTACACCGGGAGGATTAGTCTGGCGTATGCGGGAGTCTTCAGTGCCTCCACCCACGCTGGTACTCCATACAATAGTATGGAAGTCCCAACGGTCGCGAATACACGCCTCCGACTCTGCCGTGGTCCGCCGACGTTCGGGAGTATTCTCGCAATCTCCTTAATTGCCCGTCCTGCCTTCTCTCCAGCATAGGTTAAATGTGTCTTGAAGCTCAGCCGTTGATCTATCAGTACCCCTAGATACCTCATTGAGGGTTGGGTATTGATTTTGTGCCTTCTGTATTCTAGGGTGATATTCTCCCTCTTCTTCTTTCCCGTTACGAGTACCGTCTCCGTCTTGTGAATGGCGAGTGACAGTTCGTTCTTCGTCATCCTGTCATCGACTCTGTCCATCATGTCCTGATACGCATTTTGGAGATCTTACTGCCTTCCCACGATGATAGCCGCTACATCATCAGCGTACGCAACCAGCTCCACGTTCTCCGGCATTTCCACTTGAAGGAGTCCATCGTAGAGTATGTTCCACAGCGTCGGCACAAGAACCGATCCCTGCGGGACACCGTAGTGATCTCATATATCCTTGGTCCAGTCGTACTGTCCACCCACAGAACTCGGTTGGTAAAGTAGCTCCTCAATATTTCCATAAGGTAGGCAAGAATTTCAAAAGCCTTCAACTGTGACTATATCCGGTCCCAGCGTGCCGAATTAAAGGCATTCCTTATATCTAAGGCGACAATCAGGCATTGCGGTCTTCTGCGATGGCCCACTGGGTTCTCTCTTGTTCCCCACACTGCTCTACGCGCAGTCTCCACCACTCTTGTGATAGCGTCTGTTGACGACCTGCCAGCCCTAAAGCCATACTGCCGATCTGACAGTCTCTTGTCCACATGGCTCATGATCCTCTGTTGGATGAGTTTTTCCAACACATTCCCCGCAGTATCTAACACACAGAGAGGCCTATATGCTGACGGATCGCTTGAGGATTTGCTCGGTTTAGGTACAAGAACTAGCCTTTGCCTCTTCCACTCATCAGGAAAAACTGGTTCCTCCAAGCACTTCTCAAACAGTCTGACGAAAACATCTGATCTGAGTTGAATGGCTGTTAGTAACGCCCTGTTCGGGATTCCATCTAGCCCAGGGGCCTTATTTGGTCCGATATTGGCACAGATACTTCTTATTTCTTCTATTGTGACCCTGTTGAGCCCCACTTCCCCTTCTTTCGAGTTCTCGAAAGTGCAGCGCACGCTCGTCGGGAAAAGTGTGTGTACTATCGCGTCCAGTTCTCCCGGTTCCTTAATCGGTTGCTGCATGGGAATCTTTTTCCACACTATTTTATAGGCCCGGCCCCAAGGGTCGTGGTCTAGTTCAGAGCATAGTTCATTCCAGCAGCGTCTCTTACTTTTTGAGATCATCTTCTGTAGCTCACGTTTGGCCTCTGTGTGAGCAGTCCGAAGTAGCTCTGTGTCTTTTCCTTTATTTCGCGCACGTTGAAACAGGCGTCTTGTCCTGAAGCACTCGCTCCTTTGCTGTGCGATCTCATCATTCCACCAATACACCGGTAGTCGTTTAGGGATATTGCTCACCTTCCTCATAGCGGCATCACAAGTCCTCATAACCTTTCTCATTATGATATCTGTCGCTTCGATAGCTGTCATCTCTTGGATAGGCAGTTCCTTAGGGAAGCACAGGTCTAGTGCCTCAGAGAACTCCTCCAGTTTATAGTCTCCAGACCTCCATCGGCTTGCGCCCAGTCTTGTGCTCTCTCTTCCCCTATCTTTTTTTGCCTTCTGCAATGGTCCATCTGATTGCGAGGTGATCACTATGGGTGTAGCTCTGACTCACCTCCCATTGAAGTCCTTGGCGAAGCAACATCGGTGAGGCAAACGTTAGGTCGATGATGGAGTTTCCGGTTCCTCCAATAAATGTTGGCTCGCTCCCCTCATTCACTACCACTAGGTCCAGTAGTGCTGGCATCCAGCAGCATCACTCCTATCTGGTTAGTGATTTTGCTACCCCACTCCACTGCCCACGAATTAAAGTCGCCAGTGATTATCAGTGGCTTTAGTGACATCGCGTCCTTTACTAACGAGTGCAGAAATGCCTCGTAGTCTGGTAGCGGGTCATTAGGGGAGGCATAGCAGCTGAAGCAGTGTATTCCACCGATCTCTGCATGGACATACCCTATTCCAACTCTGCTCCTTCCTTTCCTTCTTACGCCATTGTGCTTATAGCTGTGGCGACCCAGGCGGTCAGGGTTACCCCTGCACAGATCGCAGACCACGATGTCTGGGACCGGGTATTGTATATGTACAACTGGTCCATTGTTTGGTGGAACTTCAGGCACCCCGACTAGCCGCAGATCACGCTCATCACTGTCGTTGCCGCTGCCCGCAGTTGCCATGTGATTCTTGCTGTTGGTCCCGTGTGGAGATAAAGATGATGGTCAAGGTAGAAGTGTAAAAGTGCAGAGTGGAAAGCGATAGTAAAGAAAGCCAGGAAATAATGAAAATAAAAGTAAAAGAAAGTCTACAGTTTGTTAAAAGTCACAAATATTAGCAGAATCTAACAAAGTTTTTCCACTCTGTGCCAAATTCGCCCCACGAACTTAAACAGGATTGAACCGCACAAACAAGATAACAAAATAACCAAACAAACTTAGCAACTGTTAACAATAATAAATAGTACAATGGTTAAAAGCAACTTACTCGTCTGTAGTACCGCACTATCACAAATAAATAAAATAAAATAATACAAACTTAACAATAACACTGTGTAATAATAATTAAGCTGATAAGAACAGATATAAATACTTTTTATTTTCATAATAATCAAAATATACAAATAATTTACAAAATATATATGGAACAACGTGTAGTAATAATATATGGTACATATCAATCAATATTGAGCATTCTAGTAATTTATAGATAGGGCGCCCCTCCAGTGCAATTGAAGTAAGTGCACCAGGTTGGCGCCTTTGGCGTGGCCCCCCTACCGAGCACAGTGGATGCTGTGCTCGATACGGGGGTCCGTCAACACATTTCCTTAATATATTTCAAATTTCAAGTATTATAATTTATGTATTACAATTCATGTAAATATAATAAATTCTAATATATATATGTTATAATAGTAATGAATAATAATGGATGATAATAATAATAATGAATTATAATGAATAATAATGAAGTATACATAATAGGTATATCATAATATAATAATAGATAACTTTATATATGAAAATATAGTAGTAGGAGTAATGTTGATAATATAAATTAAAAAAGAAGAAAATGGAAGCTATATATGGTTGAAAAGTATTTGTGGCGAGCAGGCCTGCGCATTACTGGTATATCAACGAATGGAGGAGGCAGTAGCAGTGAAGGTACGTAGCGATCGTGTGCAGTATGTGAAGTGTTGAGTTACGTGTGTGAGAGTTGTTGTCAGACGAGTTCACAGGTACTAATCGGGGTACTGCCGGACTCCAGACAGGTGTTCAATATAAATGTCCCTCGACCACCGGATAGTGTCGGAGACCATGAGCCGCGCCATGACGTCCGCATACGAGCGCGCGACTCCAAGACTGCTCGTGACCCCGTCGTTAGTCGACAGCCAGCCACCTAGCGATCCGACGACGAATGCCTCCAAGGCGACAACGTAGCCCTGGGCCTGCAGCTCGGCAGCCTACGGCGCGTATTTATCGAGCTTGTGTTGCCGGGCTGCCTCCAGCGCTCCCGCTGCCTCCTCGAAGGCCCCCGTAACATCAATGATGACGATGCTGCGGTTATTCTCATCCCGAACGACCAGGTCAGGTCTGAGGTTGTCACGAACCCCGGCAACCGTTTTGTTGACGGAGATCGTGACACCCGTCCTCGGTCTCACAGCGTTGGCCAGGCGTGTAAGGATAGCGTTATGTCGCTGGATTTTCCATGGTCACCATTGGTGCTTCCACTGGTGTGGTGGATTTGGTGGCGTCAGCGGCCATGCTGGCTGTAGGCCGCTTTCCGTCTCCTTTGGTGACCATGGGGCTTTCCGGGTTCCGATATTCTTTCGATCTGCGTCTATCTTCCGCTAGCCGCCGGAAGAACGTTGACATCTTGTGGTCGTGTATAAGCTGTCTAGTTTGCGAGCGCGTATGAGGTCTGCTGGACGACGTGCGTTGTTCGTTTGGCAGAGGCTTAGTGATGATAGTCTCCAGTAATGTCGTTACTGGTTGCTCTGCCCTTTCATCCTTGTCGCCACGTCGCCAGCTTGAAGGAGGAGGTCTCCGACGATCTGAATTGTAACTCGCTTGAATGGCGAGTTCAGCAGCGGACGTCAGTTGTGCCGGCCTGGCTCGTGTTCGGGAAATGGCACCTGTGGAATTTGTCTGGGCCGGCAATGGCAGTGCCTTATTATCTCCCTCGTGTCGGTCCTCTATCTGACGTCTCTGCTTGTTGCTCTCCTCCTCCCTGTGCTCTCTAGTCGGTACCTCTGTCGCTACTGCATTTACTGCTGTGTTGGTATTAGCTGCAGAGGCAGTTGTCTGTGGGGGGACCCTGTGGCTCGCAAAGTATGTCTTCAGTCTCTTCACAGAATCATCTGCGAAGTGACAGACACAACACACAAATCGGAGCACTACTGCCTTGTCGTGGTGTCTCTTGTAATGTTTCTTGAAATCACTATGGTGTTTGTACGCGTGTCGACCAAGGCAGTCAGGGTTTCCCCTGCACACATCGCAGACAACGGTATCTGGGACAGGGTATTGGATATGCACTATCGGTCCCTGTTCCGGTTCTGTCCCAGATGACCCCGGTAGCCCCATAGCACGTTTGCCGTCGTCACTATTGCTGTGTCTCGTTGTCATTTTTGTAATGTTGATGTGGTTGTGGTGCGGCGAATGAAGATTAAAAGCAGGAAGAGCAGATGAAGATGGAGTTATTAGTGGAGAGAAGCACAGAATGTAAAAGTCTATTGTAATTATTATAAGAGTTATTTAGCAGTGGAATGTCGTAAAAAGAGTACAGAAAGTCCACAACCACACAGAATCTAACAGGTTAATACGAAGTTCGCCGCACAAACTATTGCAGGTTACAACCAAAATAATAGGAAAATATCCGAACAAACTAAAACAGCTAATCAGCCGGTTCACAAATAACAATCATAGTTCAAAGAAAATAATTAAAAGTAACAATTTAGCGACATATGCAAGCCACGCCATCTCACTCCCCACCACAATTTTTAGTTATTGTTTTCTTTTCAAAATTATCATGGGGGGCTATAATATGAAAGATGCTAAAAAGAGGCGATTTCGTTTTTTTTTGCTCTTCGCCATGGGGTAATATCAACTTACACAAAAATATTTTAGGGTAATGATTAAAAAAGTTCCCCGACCGCTGCACTATCAGAATAAACTGCACTAATAAAACATAACTTAACAAAATAAATAGCACAAACTTAACAATAACCGATTAACAATAACAAATTAAGCTGATAAGAACAGATTAAATATATTTTTATTTTCATAGAAAAGAGAGGTACAATAATGTTACATGTCATAGAAAAGTTATAGTGTAGTATTACAATAATATTCGTATAAGTACAATTCATTGAGTATTGCAAATAGATATGGCGGCGTCCCAGCGCTCTTATACATGGGCGCGGGGCCGTCGCCTTTGACTCCTCCCCTGCACTTAACACGACCAAGGTCGTGTCCAGTGCAGGGGTGCGCCAACACTTAATTATTAATAATGAAAAGATAATAATATAATAGTACAATAAATAGTGTATGAAGATATTGAGAAGTAATAATAATAATGACGAATAAGTAATGAATAATAGTTAATGAATAGCAATAGTAGTAATAATTAATAAATTTTATACATAGTATTAAATGATGAAGATGATGTAATTAAATTATACATATGATAATAAATAATAGATATTATGGCAGAACATAGTATGACTAACAAAATTTATTCAACTAAATTAGTATTGACAAGTGAATATATGTGGCATACTGTTATTTTTCAAATAAACACGCTTTAGCCCGCAAAAAAATAAAACCACACTTTACAAAACATGCCCAGTAAAGAAATTCGACAAAATCGACATCAAAATTGCGTCCTATCGGTGCGAAAAAAACACTTTCGGCTGCAAACTGGCCTTCTGAATGTAAAGTGCATCTAGGCTATTTTTCGAATGACGCGTTGGTCCGCAAAAAAATAAAATCACAGTTTACAAATCGTGCCCAGAAAAGAAATTCGACAAATTCGACCACAACATTGCGTCCTATCGGTGCGAAAAAAATACTACGACTGAAGAACGGACCTCTGAACATAAAGTGCATTCTGGACATTTTTTGAATTACGCTTTAGCTCGCAAAAAATAAAATCAAGTTTACAAAACGCGCCCAGAAGGTAAATATTCAAATTCGACCTCAACATTGCGTCCTATCGCTTCAAAAAAAATTATTGCGGATGTAGAACGGCCTTATAAACAGAAAGTGCATCTTCTTATTTTTTTAATAAAGACGCATTAGCCCGCAAAAATATATAATCACACTTTACAAAACATGCCCAGTAAAGAAATTCGCAAAATCGACTTAAAAATTGCGTCCTATCGGTTGCAAAACGGCCTTCTGAACGGAAAGTGCATCTAGGCTATTTTTCGAATGACGCGTTGGTCCGTAAAAAAATAAAATTACAGTTTACAAAACGTGCCCAGAAAAGAAATTCGACAAATTCGACCCCACATTGCGTCCTATCGGTGCGAAAAAAATACTTGCAGCGGTAGAGCGGCCTTCTAAACAGAAAGTGAATCCACGCATTTTTCGAACGACGCCTTAGCCGCAAAAAAATAAAATCAGTTTACAAAACACGCCCAAAAAAGAAATTCGACAAAATCGACTTCAAAATTGCGTCCTATCGGTGCGAAAAAAATACTTTCGGCTGCAGAACGGCCTTTTGAACAGAAAGTGCATTCTGGATATTTTTTGAACGACGCTTTAGCCCGCAAAAAAATAAAATCATAGTTTACAAGACGTGCCCAGAAAAGAAATTGGACAAATTCGACCCCACATTGCGTCCTATCGGTGCGAAAAAAATACTTGCGGCGGTAGAGCGGCCTTCTAAACAGAAAGTGAATTCACGCATTTTTCGAACGACGCCTTAGCCGCAAAAAATAAAATCAGTTTACAAAACACGCCCAAAAAAGAAATTCGACAAAATCGACTTCAAAATTGCGTCCTATCGGTGCGAAAAAAATACTTTCGGCTGCAGAACGGCCTTTTGAACAGAAAGTGCATTCTGGATATTTTTTGAACGAAACTCTAGCCCGCAAAAAAATAAAATCATAGTTTACAAGACGTACCCAGAAAAGAAATTTGACAAATTCGACCCCACATTGCGTCCTATCGGTGCGAAAAAAATACTTGCGGCGGTAGAGCGGCCTTCTAAACAGAAAGTGCATCCACGCTTTTTTTCGAACGACGCCTTAGCCCGCAAAAAAATAAAATCACAGATTACAAAACGCGCCCAAAAAATAAATTCGACAAATTCGACCCTAATATTGCGTCCTATCGGTGCGAAATAAATACTTGCGGCTGCAGAACGGCCTTCTGAACAGAAAGAGCATTCTGGATATTTTTTGAATTACGCTTTAGCTCGCAAAAAAATAAAATCAAGGTTACAAAACGCGCCCAGAAGACAAATATTCATATTCGACCACAACATTGCGTCCTATCGCTGCGAAAAAAATACTTGCGGCTGTAGAACGGCCTTCTAAACAGAAAGTGCATCTTGTTATTTTTCGAATAAAGACGCTTTAGCCCGCAAAAAAATTAAATTACACTTTACAAAACATGCCCAGTAAAGAAATTCGACAAAATCGACTTCAAAATTGCGTCCTATCGGTACGCAAAAAACACTTTCGGCTGCAAAACGGCATTCTGAACAGAAAGTGCATGCTGATTATTTTTCGAATGACGCTTAGCCCTTAAAAAAATAAAATCACAGTTTCCAAAAGGCGCCCATGAAAGAAATTCGATAAATTCGTCCCCAACATTGTGTCTTATTGGTGCGAAAAGAAGATTTGCGGCTTCAGAACGGCTTTCTGAACAGAAAGTGCAAGCTGGTTATTTTTCGAATGACGCTTAGCCCTCAAAAAAGTAAAATCACAGTTTCCAAAACGTGCCCAGAAAAAACATTCGACAAATTTGACCCTGACATTGCGTCCTATCGGTGCAAAAAAATACTTGCAGCGGTAGAACGGCCTTCTAAACAGAATGTGCATCTTGTTATTTTTCGAATAAAGACGCTTTAGCCTGCAAAAAAATAAAATCGTAGTTTACAAAACGCGCCCAGAAAAGAAATTCGACAAATTCGACCTAAACATTGCGTCTCGTGTATTATGAGAGTTTTAGCCGGTCAGAAATATCGCGGATTTTTAGATTCGTATATTATTAGAGTTTTAGCCGGTCAGAACAAGGTCAGATAGCCCCGGTTTATGAAATATATTCTTCAAGAAACTGCTACCAATTTAAATTATTAATACATACTCATTTACAGGTTTTGTTTGTCGATTGAAATTAGTATAAAAGATCTTTTTAATTCAAAATATAAAATTTTATTTGAAAAAAGTTATGTAAAATTCTTCCTATAACAATATATATTTAAGCACCTTTTTAAAATAAAAATGACACATCATTACGAGAGTATTTTATTTTTTAAAGTTTAGTAAGAAAAATAGAATATTAACAAATTCTTTAAAGCTAGTATAAGATATACTTTTATTATAGAAAAACAATTCCAAAATTTTTAATATAATTTATTTATTTATGAGCGCTTTCGACGATAGTCATCTTCAGATAATACATATTTTATTTACAACGTAAACTGTTAAAATTTAAATGTCACAATGGCTGATCATTTATCCAAGGTTACGGAAAGTTAAATAATCAATAACTGTACATCCACTGAATAAAACTGTTGTGGTAAGAAGTAACTATTCTTTCTTTTATTTTTATTGTTCCAACCTCAGTGCTCTTAATATTTATATTGCTTTTAGTACTTTATTAGTATCATTATTGTTTTAATTTTAAATAAAACCGTTTAACTTAAAAATCTTTTTTACTTTATTTAATAAAATGTACTGTAGTACATACCTGTCCCCAAAAATTGCGTTGGACTCCACATGATTTGAATATATATATTATTACCGACAGATAATACAAAATATATATTTCTGGAATTTCTATTAGTTGGCAGTTGATCTGTTAACCTATAAGTTCAAAGTTATTTTATTTTAGTCAATGAATAGGAAAAAATATTGTCATATATAGCAATAATAGTTATCAAAGCTTTAAAAAACTTCTAACTATTACTATTAGTGTATTTGCCATATGGCAACATACACTATTGGCGTCGGTCGAATGGCGGGACCTGGAGGTCGAACAAAAAAAAGAAAAAAAATATATAATTATGTGTGTGTGTGCACTATAATTTTCGGAAGAGTTAATTGATTTTAACGAAATTTTGCCCACATGTTGGAATCTACCATCGCAAGAACCCTATTTAAAATGGGCTCAATCGGGCCATTTTAAGGAAAGTTTTTAGGGATTGAAAAATGTTTTTGGGCCCCAAAATACCGAAAAAATTGGAATTTAACCTTTTAGTAGCTATTAAAAAGTGCCCCTAAAATTTCAATAAAATCGGCCCAACACGACCGGAATTACAAATTTTATGAAAACACTAGTTTGTAGATTGTGAATTATTTACTGAAAGTGGCTCTATAGGAACTATTCCCGCTATAACTTGCACTGCTTTAGTAGAGACCGTCCTGTAGGCACTAACTACTCTCAGCAGGATTTTCCTCTGCGCTCTCTCCAGTATCTCTTTATACTTCTTCCCCTTCAGTACTGTATGCCAAATGGGAGCTCCATACAATAGAATTGAGTGGACCACGCCACATAGCAACTGCCTCTTGACACTTAGCGGATCCCCGATATTGGGCATCACTCTCGCCAGTGCTGCCGTTCTTTTTTCGGTCTTCTCTGCCACCCATTTAACATGTTCGCCAAATGTACACTTATCATCTTTATATAAATTAATTTGATATCATACATTAATAATTTCAACCTAATTCTTTTAAGTCTATTAGATGGTATTTTATTTATTTCCTTTTGCATGATACTAATTAGCGGTTTGTGATCAGTTTGGATTATGATTTTATTTCCATAAACATAATGATGACATTTTTTACATGCATATAAACTCCTTTTATAAACTCCTTTTCTATTTGTGCATATTTTATTTCGTTATCGGATAATGTTTTGGAGGCAAAGCAAATTGGTTTGTTTTATTAAATACAAGAATATTAATACTGCGTAAAAATTGTGATAACATTTTTAAAAAATATTCATATTTTGACAGTAAGGTGTTTTCGAGTGAAACGATAATTTTTTAATATGAAAATAAGATTTATTCTTTTCAGTTGAAATGCTGTACTTATTCTATTTTAAAACTGCAGAATATAAATTCAATTCATAAAAATAAATTATATAATTAATTATAAATAAGATAATTTTCCAACATAAAAAATATTTACAAGGTGTAACAAAATATATTACATTTCTCCCTTAAATAAAATAACGTAAACTAAAAATTAGAATTATTAAACAAATATTATTTCAAAAAGATCAAAAAAAAAAATTAAGTAGGTATAATTAAGTCTGTCTGGCGGTTTAAGTTGACTCCTTCTTCTAAGCTCAACTTTATTTGCTGTGTCCGCCTGGACGTTTAATTGCTCATCATTATTATTATTATTATTGTAAGATGAACTAGGAATAAATGAAGACGTCAAATTATCACCACTTATGTTGGCACTATTATTAATTTTACTATTTATTTTATGTATCTGGTTTATATGACGTTTCCAAATTACAACAGTTTAACAATATAAGTACGTTTTCCTAAAATTTTTGTTACTTCTGCCTTAGCCCACTTAGGTGTCGTAGATCTGTAATCTTTAACTAATACAATTTCATTTAAATTTATAATTTCTGATCGTGTTCCTTTATAATTTTGAATTTGTGTAACTTGCTTATTAATAACAGAATTTTTCACAGATGGTACAAGTAAATCTAATCGACATCTCAGTAGTTTACCGAACATAAGTTTTGCTGGCGATTCTCCTGTAGTACAATGAGCTGTATTTCTATAATCTAATAGAAATCTGTTCATAGCTGTACTTATATCGAGATTATTATTTTCTAATTTAATGGTTTTTAAATAATTTTTTATTATTCTCACTCCCGTCTCGGCTAGGCCATTTGTAGCAGGATGAAAAGGAGCTCCAATCAAATGCCGGATGCCATTTTTATTTAGAAAATTTTGAAATTCACCAGATGTAAATGTTCTGGCGTTATCAGTTACCAATTCTTTTGGAAGGCCAAATCTTGCGAATACTTCTCGAAATTTACAAATTGTCATATCACTACTCAAATTAGATACTTTAAAGCATTCCAGCCATTTGGTTGAAGCATCCACAATAACTAGAAAATGTGTATTGAAAATAGGACCCAAAAAGTCAGCGTGCAAGCGTGTCCATGGATCCTGAGGCCATGGCCAGGACATTAGTTCTGCAGTGGGTGGTTCATTCCGTTGACATAGACATGCTGTACAATTTTTTATTGTTACTTCAATATCTTTGTCAAGGGATGGCCACCACACATAGCTACGAGCAAGTGCCTTGGTTTTCACCATACCCATGTGGGTTGCATGTAATTCTCTTAAAATGTTAGAGCGTAATTTTTGCGGTACAATTACTCGGTGTCCCCACAATAAACAGTTTAATTCTACTGACAGTTCATGTTTCCGAATAAAGTACGGTTTGAATTCATCATTAAATTTAGTATTTGGCCAACCTTTAAGCACATACTGTAAAACTTTATTCAATATAGTATCTTTATTTGTTTCCAATTTGATTTTATTTACATTTATGGGTAAATAATTATTATTTTCAATAAAATTTAAGTATGAAATATCATTTTCATTTGCCTGTTTTTCAACTGTAATATTAGGTGGCAATAATCTCAATAACAAATCAGCTTGATTCTGTGGTATGTCCTTTTTGGGACCAAATATGGTTATCAAAGGTTTGTGATCCGAAATTAAAACAAATTTTTTTCCGAATAAATACCGATAGAATTTAATTGTACCAAAAATTATAGCTAATGCTTCTTTCTGAATTTGCGGGTATTCACTTTCTGCTTTCAAAAGAACTCTTGAAGCGTATGCTATAGGCCTTAGTTCATTATTAATTTTATGGGAAATGAACGCACCAATACCATAATTTGATGCGTCAACCATCAAAGTAACTTCTAATTCCGGATCAAAATGTACCAGTACAGGTGAAGTTGTCAGAATCTTCTTTATATTTTCAAAGGAGTTTTGACATTCCCTGTTCCAAACCCACATGTTTTCTTTTCGTAATAAGGCATACAGGGGTTGTAACACAATAGCTGAGTTAGGAATAAACTTATGATAAAAATTGACCATACCCAAAAAAACCCGGCTCGCAGTGCCAAAACCCTGCCGACAATATAGTGTATTTGTTAATACAGGTATTGTGGCTTTATTAAATGAAATTAAGTTTGTTTTTGGACAAAATAAAAAAAATTTAACCCCTTAACCCTCCGGCGGGCGCGTGTAAAAGAAAATATATAACGCCCACACTTGGCAATGTGATGACTTGGGAATGTACTGTGACGAAACCTCCGGCTAGCAAGCTCAGCGGCGCTAGGTCGTGGGTAAGAAATAAAAAATAAAAAACCAGAACGAAACTTTTCCGAAACTGCCCAATATTACACGGACACAGGCAATAGCCTTTAATAAAAACCCGACCACCTACCACAAGACACACAAACGAAAGACAACTTAAAACTAACAATGAAATGACTTTGCCTAGATTTTCTGAGAAGAGAAAAAAAAACGTACGTATTACGTAACCGACCGGTTATATAAGGGCGCCAGGACTGAATAGCGTACGAGAATGTCTCAGTTCGTCCACGCTGAGAGCTCCAGAAAACTCGCAAAGTAACTTCCAATTTGATGAACAAATTCTAATAATATAAATAATAACTAAAACTAACAACTGCACGTGCACAAAAATACTACTACAGAGCCTAATAATAAACCCTCAACAATTCGTGGTATAGAACCACGCCACAATCAACAAATTAAAAAATAAAAATCCAATAATACCCGGGGAAGAACCACGTCCGAATTCTTCAACCAAAATTTTAATCACATGAAATATTCATGCCCAACGACGTGAAATACTCAGTTGTGTAAAACAATCACCCAAAATAAGCGTCCACAATCCATATAATTATTGTTAACACGACACAAAAACAACACAATATATCAATAATAATTCCATGTAAAAACTTAATACAGCTAAGACTGTCGGAACAGGTTGAAAAACAATCAGAACTAAGGCTTGTAATTTTTGGCAGGTAAAAAAATGAGCGCCACTGACGTATAAAAGGTCGTATGATTGTAAAGTAATTATGAAGCCCTCACGGTATTAGTAGAATAAACACAAGATCCTCAAATAATTTGCACGGGAAGCATAAAATAACAGGCAATCTCCAAATCCAAATTCCAATCCTAAACCAACGACAATCCAACAAATCCTAGATTCAATCCAGAACAACTCAATTCAACAATCCTCCTAACACAAGTAAATCTTCAAAAAAATCCTAACGCAATCCAAATATACTACAATCGCCAACAAAAACACAATTCGTCACCTATTCTACAGGGTAGTTTCTCAAAAAATATCCTTCACCGCCAAAAGCATAAAAAATGTTCGCAGTTTTCTCTACGATGCGACCGCAGAGACGGTCCGCCAGTCTCTCCCCGGTACCGCGTCTCATATCCGTCAGAAACATTATCTCGCGTGCTGGACATCTCATATCTCTCTCTAGCGCGTCAATATACTACCCCAGAGACCTCTCGCTCGCACTCATAACGTCGTTTTCTTAGAGCGCTACTTTCTATTATCGCTGTTCCACCCGTGTGTTTCTTACTGCTATACCGTATTCAAATTTGAAACACGATTCAAAAGGTCTTATACTGCTCGACAAAGTTACAATGTTAATTGCTAATTATTGATATTTTTATACATAGGCTCGAGCAATATTTTAATTTTGGGGCTCGAAATTCAAATTGCCACAGTACATATGCCAAGATGATATCTGATGAACCCCTCTACTTCACTTATGTACTATGTTAATAAAAAGGGTTTCACAGCACAAAAGTATAATTAATTATACGTACATTTGGTACCTTGTATATGGGTCAATGAATATGATCTATATTCATAATTAATTCAACATAAAAACTAAAAATATAAGTTTGTAACAATTCATGTAAATCTTTATATAATAAACAACAGAGTTTAAAACAAATAAATATTTTTTTTTTAAACAAATAGCCACCAGCTATTTAATTGGTGCAGTCGGTAATTTTTTTTCAAAAAGGGGAGAGTGAGCGGAAATCATTTAACCCTAGAAAAAGAAAAATACGAACTAACGTTCAAAACAAATAAAACTAAAAGTAAAGTGAATACTATTCTACGAAATAATAAATAAATAAAACAACCAATAAAATAAATAACAATATAGTAAATTAATATTAAGTGACAGTGAGCGAAAATCACTAAACTTTAATAATTAATACGAATGAATTTACAATTCAACAAATAACAAAAATAATTAACATTAAGTGAAACCAGCTATTTAATTGGCGCAGTCGGCAATTTTTAAAAAAGGGGAGAGTGAGCGAAAATCACCACTCCAATTTAAAAAAAAAAAAGAAGGTGTGAATCGCACTGATCATCCTTCTAGAAAACACGTTTCCAACCACGAAACCACGAATTAAAATAAAAAGTTTATACGTAACTTAAAAACAAGTGAAATTATTAAATCAAATATCAGAATTACCGAAGAAGATCGAGCGGGTAAGACTCGAATAGAATCAAGATCCAATCCAGAGAAATTGAAGAAGAGATTGCAGAGAAGTTTCAGTCAGCATACCTGAATCATCAATCAACTCTAATCATCAATCAACTCTAATCATCAATCAACTCTAATCATCGATCAACTCTAATCAACAATTCAACTTTAATCAACAATTCAACTCATCATGAATTTTGCAATTCATCTAATGTAAGTAATTTTAAGATTTAGCTTTAGTATAAAACCGTTTTGTTTAAAGAAATAAATGTCCGATTCAGAGGATTCACAAGGTGATCATAATCAAACAATTTATGACGCTCTTGACGAAATTGTAAATTCAACTAATCCATCTAATAGAGCTTCAGAAATAGTCAGAAGTCAGTTTCCACTTACAAGACCAATTTTACATAGACCTTTAGTACCTACATCTTTAACCTATAATCAACAACAACATACACCTTTACAAACAAACACATCAACACAATCTAGTTCCACACAAAAGAACCAATGGCAAATTATTTAAGAAATCAAAAACCAAAATCACTATCCGAAGTTAGAGCTATTATGACGCAACAAAGTTCAAATATAGGACATTACCCTCCTAATTTTTCAAAAACACAGCAATCATTCCCACAAAAATTCAATAATAACACAAACAATACATACAAATCTACACCTAATATACAAACTAAACCCCAACAAAATAATACGCAACAACAAAATAGGTTTGCACCTCAACAACAAAGTCAACCGTTGTATACACCAACACTCAAAATTTTAGACAGTACAGATCTCCAATGCATACAAATATGCAAGAAACTTATAACATAGAATCAGGCGACAATTTTAACAATCAAACTAATTTTGAAAACAACCCCGAAACGGATGAAACTGAATATGTAACAGATGAACAGGAAGATTTTTTTTGACGAAGTTCTGGAAGACTCAATAGAGATTCCATAACCGAAATACTTGCTTTCACAGAAAAAATTAACCAGTTACCCTACATAGATATGAATAAAACCTAACCCAGAAAAATTAAAAGTTATCCAAAATTATCCTTTACCCAAAACTCAAAAAGATATACGAGCATTTTTAGGACTTCTCGGATATTATAGAAAATTTATTAAAGATTTTGCTAAGTTAACAAAACCATTTACTAATTTACTAAAGAAAAATACAAAAGTTGAACATAGCCCAGAATTTGTAAAAATATTCTAACTAATATTCTAACTAATGACCCACTTTTACAGTACCCGGATTTTTCAAAAACGTTTATTATTACAACTGACGCTTCAAATTATGCGATCGGAGCAATTTTATCTCAAGGAACTATAAATTCAGATAAGCCTATAGCTTATATATCACGTACATTAAACGAACATGAGAAAAACTATTCTACAACTGAAAAAGAACTTTTAGCAATAGTTTGGGCTACACAAAAGTTCCGTCCTTATGTTTTTGGTAGAAAATTTATTCTTGTAACTGACCATAAACCTTTACAATATTTGTTCAATCTCAAAGAACCGAACAGTAAACTCGTTCGTTGGCGACTTAAACTGCTCGAGTATGATTATCAAATAACATATAAAAAAGGTAAAATAAACAGTAACGCAGATGCTCTTTCTCGAATTCCCAATCAAATTGAAACCAATATGTTAATAAAAGAACCCGATGTTATTGACGCTCTTTCACTCATTCCTAATCCACCCGAAACTTTACCCGAACTTCAAAATGCAGACTTAGACGAAATTTTAAACACCTTAAATAGTGACAATAACAGTCCAAGTTCAATTGACTCAGAAACAGACAACCTACCTTTAGCTGAAAGACTAAAGATTCTAAATCAAAATATAGATAACTGTAGTACAATACATTCAGATTTAGAGAATCCAGTTTTAGAAATCCCTATTAACGACAAAAAAGCAATTAACTTATATACCAAACAAATTATTATCAATTTTACACCAATAAAAGTCAGTAAACCTCAAATTTGTTATTTACACGGTCGTACAAAAAAACGCATTAATTGTAGAATTTCAAATGAAAAGTTTGAGAATGATATTTTAGATCTTTTTAAACAATATCTTGGACCAAAGCAAACATATGGAATATATTTTGTAGAAAAACAAAAAAATTTACACAAATATCAAGATTTTATAAATTTTGTTCAAAGAACTTTCAAAAATAATACAGTCAAAATTATAGAATCGACAAATATGTTGATAGACATACAAGACGAACAAGAACAGGAAAACCTCATAAAATATTATCACGTAGTAAAGAATAATCACAGAGGTATTGTAGAAACTCTTGCACGTCTTAAAAGAGATAATTATTTTCCAAAAATGTTCGAAAAAATCGAAAAATTTATTAACAATTGCGAATTATGTCAAAAATGCAAGTACGAAAGAAACCCCATGGATCCAAAATTAGACAATCCTCCCTATCCAAAGAAACCATTCGAAATCATTCATATAGATTATTTTCAATACATGAATTTTAAATTCTTAACTGTCATAGATGCTTTTTCTAAATTTTCAAATGCCTACCCTGTAACTACGCACAATTCTGCTGAAGCAGTTGAAAATCTAATACAACATTGTTCATTATTTTCTACTCCATGTACTATCATTGCAGATAATGAATTTAATAACACACTGTTTAAAGAATTCTGCAATACACACAAAATTAAGTTTCATTTTACAACGTTTCGTCATCCACAAAGCAACGGTATGATAGAACGTTTGCATTCCACTCTTATCGAAAATCTTAGAATTATCCACGGTACACAATCTCATCTGCCTCCTAACAAACAGATGATTTATGCTTTGTTTGCATATAATAATGCAATACATTCAACCACTAAGTATAAACCGATTGAATTACTATACGGACACCTACACAATCGTGACATATTTGAATTAGATTTTTATCACAAATATTATGAAGATTATACTAACCAACACAGAAAACTTACCACAGATTTATACAAATCAATACACGAAAACGTAACTAACAAAAAAACACATGAAATAGAAAAAATAAACGAAAACAAACAAAACCCACCAGTTTTTCAACTTAACCAAAAAGCATATTTATTAAGGTCCACGCGACAAAAACAAATACCTATAGCTACAACAAAAAATGTAACTGAAGATTTAGGAAACAAAGTTAACACCTTAAAAGGTCCCTATCATAAAAAACAGTTAAAAAGACCCTTGAAATTTCAGGATCTTAATCAGCCTTCTACCTCGGGACAATAATGCTTCTAAAACCATTAGAATCATCGATATAGACGATAATCCTGGCGTATTACCATTTTCACTCGGTACTACCAGAATACAAGAAAAAACTCATTCATTCATTCATTATTTTGACTTAGAAAACATATCACACATACTTAATAATCTCCAAGAAAAATTACAAATTTTCCTAAAAGAAACCGACGAAACTCTACACTTAACAAATAAAATCGTAAAAGTTAACACTTATCACAATGAAATTAGTAACATTTTTACATACATGAAAGTTACACAACAAAAATATGATAACATATTAATGAAACCTAACACTAACAGACCAAAAAGAGGATTAATTAACGGACTAGGATCTGTAATAAAATTTATTTCTGGTAATCTAGATTCGACCGATGCCAAATTTTACGATTCACAAATTAAAATATTAAAGGAAAACCAAGATAAATTAAACACTGAATTGCATACTAAAATGTCATTAAATTTAAATATTGTAAAAGAATTTGAACTGATAATGAAAAATTTAACTGAAAATCAAATAAAATTGTCAAAGCAAGTTAATGGTTTAGAAAATGAATTTTTTAAAAGACAATTTTTACAAAATGTTAAAAATCAGTTAGATCAAATATATCATTTGTTAAACGAAATGGAAACGGCTTTTACTTTTGGCCGATCTAAATTTTTACACACTTCTATTAAGCCATCTCAATTCAAAGAAATTCTAGAAAAAACTATAACCCTTTATGGACCAGATTCATTACCTTTACCAATTGATCAATTAATTTATTATTACGAATTAAGTTCAGTTCAGATTTTTATCAAGAATACTACTATTAATTTCATAATTACTATACCTATTGTCAATACAGAAATATATGAGTTATATCACCTTATAGCTATACCTAATAACGAAAATTTTATGTTAGATATAATTCACCCCTTTTATATAGCTGGACAATACAGTGGATGGTATATAAATCAAGAATGTAATAAATACGGCTCTGTTCACGTATGTAATAACTTAAATTTAATGGAAAGTAACGATTGTATTTTTAATGTACTTAGTCATAAGAAAACACAATGCAAACTTGTTAAAGTAATCTCAAATCACAAGGAACCTATAATTCAAGGTTTAGATGAAAGACATTATTTGGCTCTACCTATAGAACCTATTATTGTCAAATCAAACTGCCAATTAATTACACCTATAATTAAACATAAATCGCTTATTGATTTACCAATAAATTGTTATATGACAATAAATTCTATCACTTATTTTAATTTTGAAACTCAGAAATTTAAGAAAGAATTAATCTTACCAAACATAATAGATCAAAAATCTATTGTGACCAAACAAATAAAATTAAACAATTTCGATTTGAGATCTATTCATGAAAAAATTACAGAACTTGAAAAGGCTCCAAATTTTAATTTAAGCTACTGGGAATCTTTTCACAAGTATTCATATATTCCCACATATATCTACATAATTGCTTCAATTCTTACTATTATTGCTATCTATATTTATAAAAGAAATAACAAAGAAAAAGCTTTACAAAAATTTAAATCAAAATTAAATGCTGTTATTTCAAAAACAAAATGTACAGAAGAATTTCAAGAATAATAATAATACAAAAAAGATTTTGGGACAAAATCTCCTAAGGTTGGGAGATGTAAAAGAAAATATATAACGCCCACACTTGGCAATATGATGACTTGGGAATGTACTGTAACGTCTCTTTTTTGTGAAAAAGACGCACACCATACCCCACCCAGAGGGTTTGATCCCGGCCAGCTAGCGGGGGGTCGCAGGTTGAGAGGCAACGTCGGGACAAAGGGTCCTTTCCCTAATCAGATGTTAAATGGAGAGATAGGAGACGCAACTAACCATACGGTCTAAATAGAAAAGCTGATAAAAAGACAAAAATGGGCGCCAATCCTTGAAATTACTCTACCTCTGCCGTGTCTTCCAGATGCAGGATTCAACTGGAAGAAACAATTAAGGAAAAGCCCTAACAAAAAATAACTCCAACGTAATTTAAATAAAATTTAATACAATAAACTATGCTGCAGGTTTTCATAAAGTTAAATGGTTAATTTAGCATTGAGAAAAACGATTACTAGTTGTACAGAAGCAATAATCAGATCAATAATAAACACAAAAATAGATTCTAATCAGAATCTGACCGTTTACACATCACCAACAGGAGCAGTGAACTAACAATATCTGAATGGACGAAGCTCAGGATATATGAGGTTATTCGACAGATGAGCGGATAACTAATCAAAAGATTGAAACTAGCGTTCGTCACACCGTTGTCAGTTGTTATTAGTTCACAATGCTCGAAATAATTTAATCAAAATTAACAACAATAATGAATATCAATAAATAAATATTAGAAAATAGCCTTCAAAAGAGATTATATAATATTTAGTTTTAATGTTTAGCTAAAAGACGGATTTACAAAACAATAACTATAATTTAACAATATCATTAGCTGAACGCTAATAAGGCAGGAGAGATAACAGCAAACTAAAGAGAGCAAGAATAGTGATTTATTAGAAACTTCACGCGGCAATCAAGTGCTTAATAGAGTGCAAGGCCAGAGACGCGGCTTTAACTAAAATTAAGCTTCACAACTTAACTGAGCTCCAGCGTTCTTAGCGTCAGCTCAAAATGAACAAACAAAACAAATACTATGACACGTTAAAATAATCGGCCAATTATAACCAGAATTCCATTTCGGAATAAATTTAAATATTTAAGTTTTAATATTTTATAAAATAATAATTTGACTGATAACTGTCAAAAAAAAAAACAAGTATAATTTACAATATAATGGTCAAGGTCAGCATTCTAATTACACTGCAAGTCTGAACTGAGTTAGATGTATTACGTACAAAATTTACTGTTTTGCAAAAAAATTCCTTATCAAATTATAAACCGTCAAAATTAAATCAACATCATAAATTTACACTCAACATTAATCAATACGTTTTCACTAATGCCAATTTGATTCACTTTAACATTTCCCTTTTAATATTGTCTTGTGGACAAAATAAATAAAAATGACACTGTACCTTAAATCAGGAAACTCGTACCAAGTTTTACTGGATGTGACGCGATCAACTGTAGGGCGTTGTCCTGATGATCTGGTAGGTACGGCAGAGGTATTGTAGAATTTCGTAGGGCAGAACCAACGGTAATCGGATTGGCAAAAGATAACAGCTTCCGATGGAGAGATCAGCACCCTCCTGGATGATGCTAATGATTTTCAACACTTCCTACGCTTTCAAAGAGTAGAATTTTATCCACAAGGTCACACAAGGTCGTAATGTCGGCTTCGTGAAAAAACGCACAATTGCGCCGTTTTATTTATCCCGCATTTACAAGCGAATCGCTCCTGTTGTTTGAACAGCACAACAACCACAATCAACAGTGCCTCAATTAGGCCCAAAAGAACACACAATTCCATAAATTAAAATCATTTAGCAGCGAATTAAATTCGCGCAAACCAAACGTCAGTGAAACGTCAGTTCAAAAACCAAAAAAGACAAAAACGTTCCGGTCGCATGTCTATTGCGTAAAAATCGTGCGCACTATCAGCGTACCGTTCGTTCACAATTTCAAAGAGCTGGTTCACCTACTAAATGACTGCATAAAGTGAAACATCGACGATGTATCGTTAGAGGGGAACTTTAAGAAGATGTTTAAGGACTAAATTAACTCATAGGGGGGCAACAGAAAGGAAAAAACGTGACAGTACATATGCCAAGATGATATCTGATGAACCCCTCTACTTCACTTATGTACTAAGTTAATAAAAAGGGTTTCACAGCACAAAAGTATAATTAATTATACGTACATTTGGTACCTTGTATATGGGTCAATGAATATGATCTATATTCATAATTAATTCAACATAAAAACTAAAAATATAAGTTTGTAACAATTCATGTAAATCTTTAAATAATAAACAACAGAGTTTAAAACAAATAAATTTTTTTTTTTTAAACAAATAGCCACCAGCTATTTAATTCGCGCTATCTCCTGTGACATCGGCGGGCGCGCGCTGCACTCAATGCTGCCATGTAGAAATATACATTTTAAGGCAGTTGAAATCGCAATTTTGTTTAAAAAACCGCTTAAAACAATTAACTTTTTCAATATTCATAATGATTTATTTTTGTTTGCGACAGTAAAAATTAGACAAGTAAAAACCAAACTGTGACGTACGGTTTGGTTCGCCTATTTTTTGATTTGATATTTATATTTTTTGGTCAATTAGCATCTCCGGTTAACAAATTTACATTTCTGTCGTGGCTCTTATTAGTGTATTTGCCATATGGCAACATACACTATTGGCGTTGGTCGGATGGCGGGACCTAGGGGTCGGACCAAAATTTCTCGACGTTTCATAACCTCCTAAACACTTTGGCACCATTTTTGAAAATGTTTATATATATGTATATGTATATGTATATATATATATATATATATATATATATATATATATATATATATATATATATTTATATACGTATATATATATATATATATATATATATATTATGTGTGCGGGCAATAACTTTCGGAAGAGTTAATTGATTTTAACGAAATTTGGCCCGCGTATTGAAATCCATCACCGCAAGAAGCCTATTTAAAATGGGCGTAATCGGGGCATTTTAGGGGTAGTTTTTAGGGGTTGAAAAATGTTTTTGGGCCCCAAAATACCGAAAAAATTCTCAGAATCGTGTCACAATTGACATTTAACCCTTTAGTAGTGATTAAAAAGTGTTTCTAAAATTTAAATAAAATCGGCGCGACAGGACCGGACTTACAAATTTTGTGAAAACACTAGTTTGCAGATAGTGATTTATTTACTGAAAGGTGTATTTAATTTGGTATAGATGTTCGATTGATCATAATAATGCAATTAAAAATAAAAAAATGTTTTAAGGGGTGTATTAAGGAGTCAAATTTTTTATTTTGTCCATAAACCAACTTTAGTTCGCAAAATAAAGCCACATTGCCTGTATAAGCAAATACACTATATTGTCGGCAGGGTTTTGGCACTGCGACCTGGGTTTTTTTTAATTTTAAATAGATAAATGAAAAAAAAGGTCTATAATAAGTATTATGTTTATTTACTCGTAACTACGATGAACTACAATAATTTTACAGTAATTTTTCTTAAATTTTAATTGATTATTGATTTGGTTTGATATTTGGGTTTTATTTCATTTTATTTTCAATATATAAGTTTCTGATTATACGTAATAATAATTTGCTTACGTTGTTTTTCTTTTTCTTTGCTTCTAATTTTATTTAAATTCATGAGTTTATAATTTTAACATTTAACTAAACTTAATTTCTATAAGATAGATTTTTATAATTTTTATATTTTAAACATAAATTTATTCGTCTTTTCTATTCAATGCATTTTTATCGACTGCCGAACGAGTCTGTTCTCATCAACTACCTTTTTGAAAAAAAACAAATATACTGCGTGTTCAAAAATGTTCAGTTACATTATCCCCCAGGAACGGAATAAAAAAAAAATTGTATTGCAAAAAAGTTTTTTTTTTTTAAACTTCAAAATTAAACAAATTATCTACTGTACTTATTTTTCGTAATTGTTCCAAATGAACAGGACCCAACTCTTTATTAGAATCAAATTCTTGCAAAATATAGGTATTATTTCCCTTACAAACTTTAATCCGATATGGACCTTTGTACAATAAATCAATCTTTTTACATTTTCCGTCAATTAATGATGATAACGGATGCGTTTTAATAAGAACAGAATCGCCTGGTGACAACCTGATGCATTTATGGTTCTGTTGGTGGTAGACTTGACGATATCGAGCCTTTTGCTCAATACGCTGTCTGACGATAGTATTTTCGTCATCCATATCGACACCAGCAGAAGCAGGATAATTGATAAGTTGTTGAAGGTGAAGTCGGACTCTCTGACCGTACTGCAGCTCGTAGGGAATGCGCTGGGTGACTTCATGGACGTTCTCGTTGATGTAACGTTGAATTACCGGCAATTTGCGCATCCACGTCGAATGTTGACCATTACAGTAAAGACGCAGCAACGTGCCAACCTGTCGATTACATCTTTCCACCGGATTGCACTTTGGCGAATAAGGAGATGTAAACATAACTTTGACCCCCAGGTCCTCCAGAGGCTGCACCCATTTCTGCGAACGAAATGACGCTGCATTGTCAGTCAAGACCTTTTTAGGTACTCCGTGTTCTGGAAAATATAAATTTATTAGTTTTTTGACCATAACATTTGTCGTCGCGCGACGCATCGGGTATAGCGAGACATATTTTGTAAACATATTGTTGTGAACCGCTGGTGCAGTGAAGCACCACTGGTTTAAAATAGACTGATAGCACACCTGAAGGAATTCGCTGCGTCCACAGAAACAGACAACAGGACGTGAATCGGCAGCGCGTGTGGGACGGGATGTCGGTTCTACGTGGTGGTGACTTTTGAACAGAGGGACACGCGGAAAAGTTCGAAGTGGATGGACGTATCCAACTGGGCAAAAGTTAATTAGATATTGTTTGTTAGTTGTTTTCCAAATTACTGTTTCGGCGTAATAATTCAAAATTATGTGTGTTTAATATAAGACCCAGTCAGTAAAGTCGTGTGTGTGAATCCTGTTATCTGTTGGGGCAGCAGTTCCTACAGGCGCAAGGGTAAGTCCTCGCAACATGTCGAGTAACATTTGTTCTTTCTTTTCTTTATACCTGTAGTATTTTCCCTAATTATATCTCATCTTAAACAAGTCGTTTCATTTCATTAATGTAGACCCTCACCAGCCATTACAGTAAGGGCCCACGACCCTCCTAAACGTGGTGGTGGCACGCTACCCCTTTTTGGCGCGGCTTCGGTCACGCCAAATCGGTTAATTTTAGCCCCTAGTAGCGGGGGCTCGCGACAAATGGTGTCAAGCGGTTGGGATTAATTTTACTAAAAGTGGTGGGATTGATTTTACTAACATGTGTAATCAAAATTTTGGGATGTTAGCGAAAGTGTTCATATAAGCGTAATCAATTTTTTTTTTTTTTTTTTTTGGGAAGCATTAAATTAAAAAAAATAAATTTCTTGTGAATTGTGGATCGAATAAATATAAACCGTTAGAAAATTAGAAATGAAATGAAATATGATGCTATGATTAATCTGCATATAACATACTCATCAAAATTTACCGGGTGATTTCAGTATGAGAGTACGAATAAATGTTGAAATGTTGAAAAAAAATTTGTGTTGGTTTAATTGGGAATTAAGTTGTTTAAATACATTTTTTTTATGTAGTAAATTATTAAGAATTGATAAAATGGCGGTAGTGAAACGTACATGTGACGTCACGTTTGACGACACGAAATGGTAGCTGGATGGTGCGGTGAGGGTAGGAAATATACATTTTTTTTTCTTTTTCTATTTCTTTTTCTTTTTCTTTAAAATTTTGTAAATCATATGTATGCTGAAAATTTGATGTTGTTGACACCTACCTATGTTGCCGAACACCCGTTATATAATTTATCCGGTTCTTATCAGTCATATTACTTTATAATATCTTATAACTGGCGTAAATAAAATACTGTCGTTGGAAAAAATTAATATAATTTTAATTTTTGCATTATTCATGTTGTTTTGAAAAAGTAAAATCATAACTTGGTAGAAATTTTTTTTTTCATGTTTTCATTTTTTTTTCTCTATTATTGCATTATTAATATTTCAATAAATTAAAATAAATTCATTTATTAATAGTAGATTTGTGTTTTAAAATGAGGTTCAAATAGAAATTGTTAAGTAAATTTGATAATTTGTTGAAATTTTTGGAATTATAACGTAAACGATCATTTTAATCAAGTATAACGGTAATTGAAATTTTTTTTTTTAAATCGGGTTTCTTAAATAGTCCTCCTTCCCCCGTATATAAGTAGTTTCGCGGTAGCAAAATTTCAATAAATTACCCCCAACCCCGTGAATACCCCATAACAACGATGGCAACCACCAACACGGCGACAACGACGTCCACTCCCCCGGTCGTTACACCGACCGCAGCGACAGCAACGACGATGGCAACGGGCGCTGGTAGCATGTCTTTTGCTACCAATCAACAAGAAAACAGGTTTGTCACCGTAAATAAGGTAAATTTGGGTGCGTTCGCAAGTAGTCTAGACACGTTCTCAGGTAAGGAGAACGCAGCGGAGTATTTTGAGAGAGTCGAATTGAGAGCGTCGTTGGAGGACATTAGCGAAACACAACTCGCGGCTGTAGTAAAATGTAGGTTGGTAGGAGAAGCCTACCAATTTTTTCAATCGGAACCGGAGCTGAAATTCGATCGGATCGGTTACAACGAATTAAAACGCGCGTTACTAAATAAATTTGCGGAGACACAGATACCGGGAGCAGCGCAATTCAAATTAAACCAAGCCTGGCAGCGACACAACGAGACAGTGAGCCAGTATGTGACACGGCTGAAGTTACTGGGACAAAAGGTGCTGGAAGAGGATCTGAGAACGGCGTCGGCAGCGGAAATTGAAGGATTGAAAAAGAAGCAAAAGGACCTGCTCTTAAATCAGCTACAACTGGGACTCAAGAAAGAAATCATGAGAGGTGTGGGTACTCTCATGATGCTGGAGACCAACCTATCCTTTGAAAAAGCGATACTGCTGGCGGAGCGGGAAGAGTTACACTTGTCACTCATGGGACATACCAGGCGAATGGACGTCCTGCGGATTGAAGAGGAGCCGGGAAGAGCTACTTACCGACCTACGCACCAAAGCAATGCGAGGCCGGATTATCGCCGAATGGAGGGACGGCCAGCTAACCGTCAACCCGTTGCACCACGGAACCGAAGAACAGAAGATAACAACCGATGCTACAACTGTTTGGGGGTAGGGCACTTCGCTGCCCAATGCAGGAGTCCATTGACTTGCCGGAGATGCCTAACACCAGGCCACCGAGAAGCCCAATGCAGGAGACAGCAACTGCCGATGGGAGAACGCCAGAGTGAAGCCAGAAGAAGGACTATCAATCAGCAACATATGAAGCGTCGACCAACGCATTTAAACTTCCAACCCGCCCCAGATGTGCTCCGATCCGAGGGCCAGGGTTCACCAAGACGCCGAGATTAACCATACCACAAGTATGGAATGCTGAAATTCAAGATGTGCCGAACATGATAACCGCAAAATTTGGAAGAAGAGTTCTGACACTGATAATTGATACTGGGTCAGTCGTCTCGATTGTCAAACGAAGAAGTATTGGCAATCACGAGGTAAATCCCGGACGTAGAATGTCGCTAGCCGGCATAACGGGACATGCCGTCGAATCCGAGGGAACGACTGAACTAACTCTACAGATCATGGATCGGAAGATACCCCTTGAACTGGTGGTTTGTCAAGAACTGCCCATTCGAGCCGACGGTCTACTCGGAAGAGATTTTTTGAAATCTGCAGAGGCCATTATCGATTACGAAGCCAATACATTGGAAATGGCGGGAATCAGCATTCCATTACTGAAAGAAGAAGAGGCACATGGAGCATCACGAGAGTTATTAATACTCACCAAGGGACAAGAAACTGAACGCAAGAAACCAATACTGTCCAAGATACGAGAAGTTAAAGGTGACTTATTTACGGCACCTGTCGAATATGCACTTGCGCATTGCGTCGCGCAAGATTTCAATATGGGAAGAGGGATCGCAGTGGAATTTCGGAGAAGATACGCATCTATTCCGGACCTCAGGGCACAACGCGCGCAAGTGGGAGAACTTGCGTACTTGAAGATTGGCGAAGAACATATTTATTACTTAGTCACAAAGCGGAGAAGTCACGAGAAACCGACACTGGAGACCCTGAGAAGATCCCTAGTAGCGCTGAAGAATCATATGAAGAGGATGAAGATATCTAAGCTCGCCATACCACGACTAGGTAGCGGTTTAGATCGGCTAAAATGGTCAAAAGTGAGAAAGCTAATAGAGACGGTGTTCAGTTCTACGGACGTGGATGTTGTGATCTACGAACTTTCAGACGAGAATAAAATCCAAACTGATCAAGAGAATAGTAAGCCCCGCTCTCAAGGAGGACGAAGAGTGGATGCAACTCTTGCAGCATGCGATACCTTGTCGACCACAGCCACCAAACGAAGTAAGAAGAAAATAATCGTAGAAAATACAAGGAAGAAGCCAAATTTAAAGAAACTGGAGGATGAAGTAGAAACTAACGTAGGAAGAATCAAAGTTGCTGAGAAGACTGTTTCATGGGCAAACTCGTTGGAGGACCGAGCAGAAAACGAAAAATCTTCGTTGCATCCACCGCGGCCACGGTTGGAGTGCAACTTAGGTGTGGAAGTTGGCCGACTTCCTGTCCTGATCGTCGAAGATTTGGAGATTCCTGCAAAGTCTGAGTGCGTGTGCACGGGCACTCATAAACGTCTCGAACCCGGAAAAACAGTATTGATCGAGCCGACAGAGATTCTAACCCACGGAGTAACGGCAGCTAGAGTGCTAGCCCAAGTTTCAATGAAGAAAGAAGTTGTAGTGCAGCTAATAAACGTCACCGATAAGACGTTAGTAGTAAAAGCGAAGACCACTGTAGGATACGCGGAGGATCATATGGACGAATCCGAGGCCCGACCTTCAACACCGGTGAATATAAAGAAGGGGGACCTGACGACATTCCATACACAAGTCGTTAAGTCAATAGGTGATGAAATTGACACGAAGCATTTAGAGTCAGAAGTACGGAGTAAATTATTAAGATTGTTGGACGAATATCGCGATATATTTTATGCAGAAGGGGATAAGTTTGCAGTAGCCAAAGGTGTTCAACATCGCATCATTACGGACGATGTGCACCCAATTGCAAAAGCGCCATATCGTGTACCACATGCTCAACGAGAAATCCTGCGAGAAAACATAAACCAGATGCTGGAAGATGAAGTGATTTCGTATTCGCAATCACCATGGTCAGCGCCGGTCGTGATGGTACCGAAGAAGAGTGAAAACGGAGAAACAAAAATTCGAGTATGCATCGACTACCGAAATCTGAATGCAGTCACGAAACGAGACTTCTATCCACTTCCAAATTTAAACGAGACCTTTGACGTATTAGGCCAAGCCACTCTCTTCACCACACTCGATTTAGCCTCTGGATATTGGCAAGTCGAAGTAGCCCCAGAAGACAGAGAGAAAACAGCCTTCAGTACACCCGACGGACACTACCAATGCAACCGAATGCCGTTTGGTTTGATCAACGCACCAAGCACATTTCAACGTCTGATGAACACGGTACTGACGGGCCTGACTAAAGATCGCTGTTTGGTCTACTTGGATGACGTAATTGTATACAATTCGAAGGGAGTCGATGATCACCTCGTACAACTGAAGCAAATATTTCAACGTTTGAGAGATTCGAATCTGAAGTTGAAGCCGTCTAAATGTAAATTTTTATGTAGAGAAACTAAATATCTGGGACATATCATATCCACTGAAGGGATAAGGCCAGATATGGAGAAAATACACGTTGTGCAGAATTATCCATTGCCAAAAAATGTTCGAGATATCCGAGCTTTTCTAGGCCTGGCAGGTTTTTATCGAAGATTTATACCGCAGTTTTCTCACCTAGCCAAGCCACTAACCGAACTCACTAAGAAGAATGCAAAATTCACGTGGAATAACGAAGCGCAGAAATCATTTGACGAATTGAAGAATAAATTATGCAGTAAGCCTGTGTTGCAATATCCAAACTTTGAGAAAACTTTTATTTTAACGACAGACGCGTCGGGAACCGCCATAGGAGCGATACTGAGCCAAGATTATGATGGACATGAGAAGCCGATTGCGTATGCAAGTAGACAGCTGAACAAAGCTGAAGGAAACTATTCCACAACCGAGCGAGAATGTCTAGCCGTAGTTTGGGGAATAAAACATTTTCGATGTTACCTGTACGGAAAGAAATTCAAAATCATCACCGACCATAGGCCACTTAGATGGTTATTGTCAGTGAAGGATCCGAATTCTCGATTGGCTAGATGGGCGTTGACACTTTCGGAGTATGACTTCGATATTGTTCATCGCGCAGGAAGGAAACATGGTAATGCGGACGCTCTCTCCCGAATACCAATAGCACTTGTTGAGAATGACGATAATTATTACGAGCCAGTTTGGGACAGAACCACGATCAAGATTCAGCAGAGCAAAGATCCTGAGTTACGAGAAATATTGGTGAGAATAGAGGAAGATCCAGAATTTGACGTATATTACCTTGATGAAGATGGCCTCCTTTTTAAAACCAGAGACGAAGGTGGACGCCAAGACCGACTAGTCGTACCAAAATCGATGGTAACACAAATTATACATGGTTACCACGACCTTCCATATGCAGGGCACATGGGTTTTGCGAAGACATTATCAATGATCCGAAGTCGATTTTTCTGGACACATATGTCCACAGACGTGAAGAAGTACTGCGAGCGGTGCGTATCCTGCGCACAGCGGAAAAGTCCACAGAAGAAACCAGCTCCCTTACAACGGCTACCAGCGGTAAGCGCTCCGTTTGAACGAGTGGCGATGGACGTTGTTGGTCCATTGGTTTCTACGTTGAATGGGCACAAATACCTTCTAACCTTTCAGGATTATTTTACCCGCTATCTCGAAATAATTCCGCTGAAAGACCAAAAGGCTGAGACGATAGCCAAGGTATTTGTTACTCAAATCGTGTCGAGACATGGAGCTCCAAGGATGCTGATCACGGATCAGGGAACTAACTTCCTATCAGGTCTAATGAAGGAAGTTTGTCGGTTGTTGAATATTACCAAAATCCAAACAACTCCGTACCATCCCCAATGTAACGGCATGATCGAGCGAACGCATCGAGTTATAAAGGATCTATTGTCACACTTTGTGGACGAAACGCAACGCGACTGGGATGAATGGATCCCGTATGTTGTTATGGCCTACAGGGGCCATGTCCATAGTTCCACAGGAGAAACACCATTCTTCTTATTGCACGGAAGAGACATGGAGCTTCCGTACGACGCTATTACAAAACCAAGACGCAGGGCATACGACGTGGATGAGAATTATGCATCAGAACTCATCCTACGATTGCAGCGAGCCTACGAAATGGTTAGTAGGCACTTATCAGAAACTACTGATAAGCAAGTCGAAGCGTTTAATAAGAAGTCAAAACCAGTACCATTTGAAGTTGGTGACCGCGTCTATCTGCATGATCCCAGCACGAAGCTCAATCGTTCAAAAAAGTTATCGAAGCCGTGGACTGGACCCTACCGCATCCTTGAGAAGAAGGGTCCAGTAACATTTAAGATTAAAGAGATTCAAGGGAGGAAAGAGCAAATCGTCCATGCCAACCGGTTGAAGTTTCTGAAAGGAGAAAACGAAGAGTTACAGCCTGAAGCCGACGAAGGGTTACAGCCTGAGGAAGACGACGAATTCGGGGAAATTCAATTACCCAATCTGAATAGGCCAGAACTGTATGACCTGGACGAAGAACTAGATTTGACCACTCTTTCTCGGGTCAATGAGGAATACGACGGTCCAAACAACCGAGATGACGGAGATATCAAAGCAGAAGTCGAAGAAATGTTACCCCCAGCCGAGGTAGCAGCTGAAGAAAATGATGGGGGCAATCCCCACCCTCACATCGAAGAAGATGAGCAGGTGGATAATCCCATAGAAGAAATATATCACGAGTTTGACGGACGAGAGGGAGACCCACAAGACGTTCTTGACAACGTAAATCAACAAGTCGAAAATCAAGTCAATGACCAAGTGGAGATCGAGGCACCCAACGAGCAAGCCGCCGAACAACACCCCTACCGTACCAGGGCTCGCGGTCGCGTGTCCGATCACCCATGGGTCCTTGACCGAAGGATCTAAAACCCAACATCACTTAGTGACTAAACCACAAGTTGCACCGAACAATCTATTAGGCACTATTACTAACAATTGTGGGTGCGCGAATAGTGAGCGTCCTAATTAAAACTGAAGTAATTATACCTTGTTACAGATACTTTCACTGTTCAGACGAATTACTTTTATAGTGTAGAGACTAAAGCTGAAGCAGCATCAAGAACGTTCGACACGGACGAAAGTGTAAGTGTTTAGATTACCGTAGTATTTTTATCTTAAAAAAAAAATAAATAAATAAAAACTGAAATATTTAATAATTAAGTGGTTTAGTGAACGCCAAAAATCAGTGTTTAACTTTGTTGTGGTTTATGAGCAATCTTGTGCGCGTCTAACTCGTGTGGATTAGAGAAACTTCTTTTATTTTTATTGTTGTTTGATATCGATAATAGATTTTATTTTATTTTTTTTGTGTCATTTAGGGGATTACAATTGACGTTCAAAGTAGCAATATGTATCTTATAAATTCTAATTTTATATTTACTTTTATGGTAGTTGCTGCGTGTCATTTAATTAGAATTAGTTATGCTGACGAAGTCTACTATAACATAACAAAATTAGATCATCAACCTGGAATTTATTTTGAGTCCTTAGGGCCTTTGTCGATCATAAGTAGTGAATGGAAACTCGTAACGTTTGTAGACTTAAATAACTTGTATAGAAAATATGTAATGTTGAAAGAATTTCATGATAAAAATGTGGATTTTTGTAATCATCTAGAGGTTGAGCTGGTCAACGTGGTGGGCCGTGATATTCGGGTTGATTGTAAGCAATTTTTGCAAGCAACCAAAGCGAGCATGACAATTTTTCGGAAACAACAAAGTGATTTATTTTATTTTTTGGGACACGAACCTGGGAATCAAATTAGAGTAAAAAGGAGTCTAGCAAATATAGTGGGGAAAGCTAGTAAATATTTATTTGGAACCTTAGATGCTGACGATGGGGACTTTTATGAGAGAGAAATTTCGAAAATTGCGAATGATAATAAAGAGATCGTAAAGTTGATCAATAAACAAACACACGTTGATCAGAACACTTTAGTGATAATAAATGACACGTTGCAAACCATTCAAGAGAATGAATTCAATTTTAATAATAATTTAAAAACTTTATGGGAATACGCTGATAAAACGACGAATGCACTCAATTCCGAATTACTTGCGGGGGTACTAGCAAGACATATGTCTCAATTTAATGTAGTTTTAAGTGAATTGTTGTACGAGTTAGAAACTTTAATAAATGCAGTTACGAGTGCCCAAAATGGAATCGTGCATCCGAGCGTTGTATCACCGCAGAATTTATATAACGAGCTTGTCAGGGTACAGAGACTCATCCCCAAAGGCGTAATATTTCCAATAAATTTAGCATTAGATAATATACATGAGTACTATCAATTAATGAGTTTAAATATTTTTTTCAAAAAGGGTAAACTAATTTACATATTAGGGATACCACTGGTGTTGAGTTACGAATTTACACTGTATAACGCTTTGCCATTACCTAAGCACCTTAGAAATTTCGATTATGTGTTTGTCCAACCGAACTACCAATATATCAGTGTCGATAAATCAAAACAATTTTATACGACTTTCACTGAACACCAGATGACTAGTTGTAAAAGTAGTGCTAATTTAAGGGTGTGTAAGATGTTTCAACCCCTGTATACGTATCACAGTACGACCCTATGTGAGTTGAAATTATTCCGAAATCCCGAATCCTTGCCGAAAGAATGCAACACCAAAATTATTCGTTTGAACACTAGTATTTGGCATAAACTAACTTATAGAAACCGGTGGTTATTCGCAGTGGGCGAACCGGAAAACTTAATTATAAATTGTGATCAATCGGATCAGTCGTTAAATGCAAAAATTACTGGAGTCGGAATATTTTCACTTTCATCCGATTGTAAAGCCTACACCTCCAATAGCGTGTTGTTCCCCATGGGAGTCTTCAAAAGTAAGTGGTTTGTGGATTATATTCCAAATTTTGACCTCACACAAACCAATAGTTCAATTTTAACAGACATTCATTTGAGTAAAGCTTTAAATACAACCGTGAGATTTAATAAAGACGTATTACTTAAGAGGTTACAAGACTTAAAATTTGTAGCGAAAGATCTTGATGAGTTGCGAGACCTGGGCGAGGCTGCACAGAATCACGGTATCACTGAGCAGCGTCACTCCCAAACTTTTTACGGAGTATTGTTGGTAGGTGTTGTGCTACTTATTTTAATATGTTGTAAAATAATAAAAGTTGTCAAAAATTTTAAAACGAAGTGGGTCGACCACTGTCGGTCGACTAAAGGAGAACCAAAGGTGGAGGAGGTAGTTGTAGAGGAGGTTGTTACTGAGGGATGATTATTCAATTTTTTGTTTTTTTTTGAACCCAGCAAGTCTCGAGTGAGTAGTATTGTAATTAGTTTTAAGCGATTTAGATGGTAAATATGCGAGGGCTGCGCTATGCCTAATCAGTCTATTTTATGGGAGTAGTATTTTCCTTTTTTTTTTATAAAAAGTGCATTGCCGGATGGGCAATCGACTTTTTAATAAGGGGGGGGCATTGTTGTGAACCGCTGGTGCAGTGAAGCACCACTGGTTTAAAATAGACTGATAGCACACCTGAAGGAATTCGCTGCGTCCACAGAAACAGACAACAGGACGTGAATCGGCAGCGCGTGTGGGACGGGATGTCGGTTCTACGTGGTGGTGACTTTTGAACAGAGGGACACGCGGAAAAGTTCGAAGTGGATGGACGTATCCAACTGGGCAAAAGTTAATTAGATATTGTTTGTTAGTTGTTTTCCAAATTACTGTTTCGGCGTAATAATTCAAAATTATGTGTGTTTAATATAAGACCCAGTCAGTAAAGTCGTGTGTGTGAATCCTGTTATCTGTTGGGGCAGCAGTTCCTACAGGCGCAAGGGTAAGTCCTCGCAACATGTCGAGTAACATTTGTTCTTTCTTTTCTTTATACCTGTAGTATTTTCCCTAATTATATCTCATCTTAAACAAGTCGTTTCATTTCATTAATGTAGACCCTCACCAGCCATTACAGCAAGGGCCCACGACCCTCCTAAACGTGGTGGTGGCACGCTACCCCTTTTTGGCGCGGCTTCGGTCACGCCAAATCGGTTAATTTTAGCCCCTAGTAGCGGGGGCTCGCGACAATATCTAGGACGACTAAAACGTACAAACATCCACCGGTTGAACGAGTAAGGGGTCCTAAAACATCAACTGATAAAAGTTCGTTTTTATCATTTACTACGATGGAATTCATAGGACCATATAGATTAGATTAGATTAGAAAAGAGGGCGAGAGGATTATTCCTCGTCAACACCGCGACCTTGATAGATCTATTGTGTAGCCCTGACTCATTTATATCTCTATGAGATTAAGGCTTTTGATAAAGCCTAGAATTGCTTTAAGATCTGTGTCCCATACCTGATCAGGTGTTGGGAATGGATTATTGAGGTGACGGAGTCTTCGCCTCATGACTGCTTCACATTTACAAAGAAGATGCTCCGATGTTTCAGGAGCCTCCAGACAGAAGCGACATGACTCGATGTCTATTACGCCAATTTTTTTAAGGTGATACCTCAAAGGGCAGTGACCTGAAAAGAGCCCTGCAATTATTCTGAGCTCAGATTTCTTTAAGCGTAGAATTTTATCCGCTTTGTCATTATTAGGTTTAATGAAGATCTTCGCTTGACGAAGACCTTGGGAGCTTTCCCAGAACAGGGAATATTGTTTATTTTCCCATGTGGCAAGAGCCGTTCTAAGGTAACATTTTGATGTACCACAGTAGGGCTCCGGTCCTATAAAGGGCGTTTCCGAACCCTTTTTGGCTAGACTGTCGGCAATTTCATTGCCTTGATGACCCTCGTGTCCCGGGATCCATCTAAGAGTAACTCTGTTGCTTTCTGACAATTGTTTTAACAATTGTATGCATTCCCAGACTACCTTAGATTCTACTCTAAATGATTTAAGTGCCTTGAGGGCAGCTTGACTTTCTGAGAGTATGTGTATTGTAGAGCCATTTAGAGCTCTGTCAATACAAACTTGGATGCATTCTGCAATGGCTAGTACTTCTGCTTGAAAAACAGTAGGTGTCGTGCCAAGTGCTTTGAAGATCCGGCATTTGGGACCAAAAAGGCCTAGTCCAACGCCTTCATTTGTTTTGGATCCATCAGTATACCACACCATTGATCCTTTACTAAAAGATGGCTCACTAGACCATTGCTGGCGATCACCAATGATCACATCAAAAGGTTTTATGAAATCTAGTGTAGGTGTAAGTATGTCGGAAATGATGGTCATAGGCTCTAAGTTATTTTCTCTTAGAATGCTCATGTGACCAACCAGATCACCCGGAAAACAGACCGATGACAAAAGGTGAGTGGATTTCCGACCCCTCTAATCGCGCGGCGATATGGATCTGTGGACAACAACAGAGAAGTAAAGAGAGGAGCAGGATAGGAGTGGGGTACGTTCATGCAGAAATTAATGGAATTCATTGCTTCAGCTGCTATGCCTCTCCTAATGACCCGATACCTGCGTACGAGGCCTTTCTCCACGCTCTTGTATCGGACGCGAGGACACTGAAACCCCTCATCATTGCCGGAGACTTCAATTCTTGGGCCGTGGAGTGGGGAAGCAGGCACACTAATCAAAGAGGAAAGTTGCTCCTAGAGGCACTCGCACTGCTAGATGTTGTGGTGATAAATGAGGGGAGTGAGTATACCTTTATTGGCAGCACAGGATGCTCAACTATAGATGTCACGTTCGCCTCCCCCGTTTTACAACGCAAGGGGTTCAATTGGACAGTGAGCCAGGAGTTCACCAATAGCGATCATCTGGCTATCAAATGGACCATATTGGAAGATCCACGGGTCAAGTCAACGAGAGAAACTAGACGATCACCTGTAGTTAAATGGAAAACAAAGTTCTGGAACCCGGATGACTTTGCCATGGCACTAGACCTTTGCATCCCCAAGGAGTTCTCATTTTGCAATAAGACAGCATGTGAGGCTGTAGACACAATAATGGACAAAGTCACGTGAACCTGTGATGCTACCATGCCACGCGCCAGCACCTCAAATACACTCACTCCTGCATTTTGGTGGAATAAGGAGATTGCCCAATGCAGAAGTGAATGTTTAAGAACAAGAAGGCTGTATCAGCGAGCGCTCGCTAAAGGGAAACCAGCTGACTCCCTCCGGAATGCACACAAATGCGCCAAAAGAGAACTTAAAAAGCTGATATATCGCAGCAAAAGACAGTGCTGGGAGGAAGTGTGTGCTCATCTTAACCATGACCCATGGGGTAAGGCTTATAAGATCGTGACGAAGAAGTTACGGAAACAGCAACCCTTAATGAATCCTAGAGAGGTTGACGAAATCGTCACGACCTTATTTCCTCGGAACCAAGTGACAATGTTCAAAATACAAAGGAGAGAAGATCATCAACAGGATATCCTGGTTAGCAGCCCAGAACTCGGACAGGCCTGCAGAAACATTGGACTGAATAAAGCCCCTGGCATGGACGGAATCCCGAACGTAGCACTTATAGCAGCGATGCGACTAAGGCCAGAGATGTTCTGTACAGTTTTTTCGAGATGTCTCAACGAAGGAGTTTTCCCAGAGCGATGGAAGAGACAACGACTGGTGCTAGTACCCAAACCAGGGAAACCATCTGGCGATCCATCGTCATTCAGGCCTTTATGTATGCTTGACACGGCTGGGAAGGTACTGGAGAGAATAATACAGAAGAGGCTGGTTGAACATATAGATTCGAAACTGTCAGAGAGACAGTACGGGTTCAGAGCCGGTAGATCCACCACCGATGCCATAGCACGGGTTGTTGACACAGCAAGGAAGGCAGTGTGGGGCAGCAAGGAGCGGAAGGTCAATAGCCGTAGGAGACCTTACTGCCTCATAATAACGCTGGATATAAAGAATGCCTTCAACTCGGCCCGCTGGGACCGAATATGGCACCAGATGGAAAAAAGATTTGATGTCCCATCATACCTCAAGAGGATCATCGGCAGCTACTTCACCAAAAGAATGTTATGGGCCGATACCACTGACGGAGCGAAATGCTACAAATTAACGACCGGGGTCCCACAAGGGTCGGTTTTGGGACCAACTCTCTGGAACGTTCTCTATGACGGTCTGCTGAAGGAGGAAATGCCACCAGATGTCGAACTCGTCGCGTACGCAGACGACCTCGCAGCGCTAATCACCGGTGAGAAAGATGACCTCCAGGAGGCGTTCCAAGAGGTTATGAAAAGGGTGGGATACTGGATGGAGAACAATGGACTGTCCCTTGCTATCCAAAAGACTGAGGCCGTCCTTATTACTGGAAAGAAAAAGCGCGAGAACATTACTCTGCGCTACAGTAACCACACCTTAACTACACAATCGACCAAAGACTGAGTTTTAAGCAGCATCTCCAATACGCTGGCGAAAAGGCGGGAAGAACTATAAAAGCGATTGCACGGATCCTACCGAATGTCGGCGGACCATGTTAGAATAAGCGGATGTTACTAGCCGGAGTTAGCACATCAGTGCTACTTTACGGAGCGCCGATCTGGGCTGAGGCCCTGAATACACCATCTTACGGTAGGCTGGTATTCCCAGTCTATAGACAAGGGGCAATAAGAGTTGCATCCGCCTACAGAACCATATCTGGCGAAGCTGTACTGGTGATTGCGAGTCTTCCCCCCCTTGACCTACTGGCAAAAGAGCGTATGAGCCTGCACATTAGGAGATATAGACCACAGGAGGGGATCAAAGATATGGACCATCACTGGGACAGAGAAAAAACCATCACGGCCTGGCAATTAAGATGGGACAGTGCAACGAAGGGGAGGTGGACCCACCGACTGATCCCTAAGATAGAAAATTGGGTAAAACGGAAACATGGGCAGGTGGATTACTATCTAACACAGATACTCTCTGGACATGGGGTGTTCAAAGAGTATCTGACACGGATAGGAGTTGAAAGCACACCGGAGTGCCTAACGTGCCCACAACTAATAGAGAGCGCCGAGCACGTGCTCACTAAATGCACGCGTTTTGAGCGCAAAAGGAAGGAGCTGGAGTGCAGGATGGGTATGGCGCTTACCGCTGGCAACTATGTCAGCACTATGCTGCGCTCTGAGCAAGATTGGGTAGCAGGGCACGAATTTGCCGTCACAATTATCAGAACCCTGACAGCGCAATAAAGCCGATGGCTGAACCCCCCCTCCCGCGAAGGAATGACAGATCATCGGTGCCGCGGGAGGGATAAAGGGGTTAGATCGAGGGGGTTTTTAGTGGGTAGGGGGTCATTGGCTCGATTCCCACACTACCCAGGGTTACCTTCCTTGGGCGTCCGTAAAAAGGATTTTCCCCCCTCTCACAAAAACAAAAAAAAAAAAACAAAAAAAAAAAGAGATGCTCTACGGCGTCGCCCTCCGCGTCCCAGGCGATTTCTTCATGACCACCAGTCACCCCGGCACAGCACCAGCAGCTTCATCGAGAACCTCCGACGCTTAACTCAAACCCTGAAGCCGGTGCCGGCCTCCAGGCACATTGCAGAGCAGAGACCGTTCTTCCATGAAAGCCTCAAGACGTGCACACACGTCTTCCGGCGCATCGAGACAATACGGCGCACCCTGGACCCGCCATACTCGGGCCCCCACAAAGTGGTCACCCGCCTCGACGACCGAAACTACGTCGTCGACATCAACGGAAGTCACACGACTCTGTCGACGGACGCTCTCAAACCAGCGTTCGTCGATGATCCGGCCCAGCCAACGTCCTCGTCTCAACAGTCTCCTTCCAGACCACCAGCGCCAACTCTTCCATCGTCCCGTTTGCCCGCCACAAACGGCACTAGAAGGGGGTTATCTGTGGCGTTTCAAATCGGCCCGCCAGACAACGCTAGCAGTTCGAGACGCAAGCAGCGCCTCATCCCACGCCTCGACTTCTCGCCGCAGAGCAGCGGGGCTGAGGGCATGAGCGCGTCACCCGACGAGCGCCAGTAGGTTGAGCGCGACCGAGGACGACAGTTCGAAACGTCTAACAGTTAAAAATATGAAATCATTTTAACAAAACATGCTCTCGTAATGGAAAACATTTTGCAAGCTTTGACTGACAAATCCTTGTTGAAATATTGTCATGTAATTTATGCATTCCTTATTCAAAAAGTATTATCTAGTAGGTTGAGCGCGACCGAGGACGACAGTTCGAAACGTCTAACAGTTAAAAATGTAAGTGTTTATTAACTCTTAAATAAAAGTAATAGAAGTGTTGATTCGCGTTCTGGCTAACGCTAGCAGGCCTTATTATTCCCAAATGTATACTGTATATAATGTGTATTAGAAATACAAGCAATTAAATTTCATTAGTTTTGTTTTGTTTATAGGCGCGAGTTATGTGTACGTGGTTTCGAGTTTATTAAATACTTTTGAATTTATTTTAAAAATCTTTATTTTTATTTCTTATATCTTTGAACATCGATAATAATCTTGATGTCAGTTCACTGATTACCATCTGTTCCCACACAGGCAGAAGTCAGTAATATTTATCACATTAACATGCTTGCCACTGTGACCACTTTCCCATGGGAAGTCATGAGGTTGCAAAAAGATAGTCACGTATGTAAGAATGCTTAATATGAGGATCCCACATAATATACATGATGGATCATAGGATGGTTACGTAACTCACGTACATTTCACTTTCGATCATTCCTGAAACTTCTGTCAGTTTGTTCGAGAAGCCTATATCACTTCCAGTGGCGTAACAATTGGTAGCGCGCTACAATATTATAAATATATTCAGACCGGTGCCTTTTGTATACCTATTTTTAGACCGTCTGATAAAGACTATCGGTGGCTGTGAATAGTCAAAACATTTATTCATTCATGCATATAGTATTCAGCTGAAGGAATCATTTCGTATGAATCATTCAATTATTCCCAAGACTAGTCCGAGATCCCATAACTTCGCAAATCGAAGTACATTCACGCAACCCGGAGTGTGGGACTATTGACAATAGCATTGTGTAACTATTCGCGTTACATTCGCTGCAGTAACTCCGGTTTCTAGTTTTCGACGTTGGTAGCAAGTTGCTAGCATTGGTCGTACGGCTACCGCAGTTTTGATTCTCAATTGAAAGTTTGCTCTCAACACTTAGCCAAGATATTTTAGCTACAATTTTACACAGGTAATCTGAAAATCAATATTATTTATTTCTGAAGTCAAACTATTCGAAAATATTGATTCCGAATTCCAAACAACGGTTTCCGATTACTACAGCACTACTCGCACTAAATACGGCTTTTATATGATTATTTTAACGCTATTCTGAGAATCATTGTGTACAAATTCATATTTGCAGTGGATTAAAATTATTCCCACGTTATAAAATTTATAGCTTACGAATATATCGACACTCCTTTGCATAAACTGAACGTTACTTCCGTGAGAAAATGTTACTTCCGATTGAAAAGATTTGAGTTACCCAGCATATTACGCCTAAAGAAGTTTTATTTCAAAAATATTTGTTTTACGCTCTGCTACCGTCTTAATTCCACCTTTCGTAAGGACCTAGTAGTGTGGTAATTAGATCGAAAAATCAGATCTGAGATAATCTCAGATTCTGATTGTTCCGCCTTCGAATACCGGTAAGCCGGGGATACTTTTGACAATTATTTATGTTTTTTTTTTTGCTTAAATTGTATTTGTTATTACACTGAATACAATAATGTTTATATGAGTATGAAGCTTGAACCTTACTCATTTGAAATCACAGTGGTAGGTTGCAATATTATGTATAGAAAAAGAGATATTAATTAAATAAAGTGTCACAAAGTAACCCCGTATGCTAGGGTTACTTTGTGACATAAAGTAACCCTCTTAATAACGCCAACAAAAATATGTATGCCCTATTTTTCTGAAGCAACACGTAGGGAGAGCCCATTTGGTCTTATATCTTTGAGAGCTTTTTTTCATTAGTGTAATTTTTATAATTCCTACTACCAAGCTTCTTTTTATATGTCCGTAGCATTTTAGATCTGAAAAATTTGCATTTAATAGTTCTAATTGTTGAATTTCTTGGAAATATTCTACAAATAAAACTACGGGATTGTCCCGCTAAATTAAAATCCACGACTGATATAACACAGCTATTTTTAATTAGCTAAGACACAGTTTAAGGTGATTGATCCCTCAGGTTATAAAATATGCGCTCGGAAAATTTAGAACTTCAGTCGCAAAAATCATTTTATTACTGTGATTAAGTATTAAGCTTCATAAAATTTGGCTTGTTGTTTAAAATTGCAAGAGACATATTTTATTCCTAAAAATTGAAACAAAAAACGTGATATTCGTCAATATTTCTTTACAACACTTCAAGAGCTTTCGAATAACGAAAAGGCAAATTAACATTTTGAAGTTTTTTTTAAACCGTAATACACTAAGTATTCTGAAATTTCATAACCTAACGTCCTAACATTTCTGAAATTTTAGAATCAAGGATCTCAAAATGATTTACGAATAAAATTTATTTAACATTTTCACAACATGGATGAGAACCAAGATTTACACTTTAGAAAACTGGGAGGTTTTTTCAGACGCATAAGACAAGATTTCGATATAACTACATGTAAGATGGTTAAAGATTTGACACGATGCCATAAAAACTAGTTAGCTTGAAAAATAGAAGAATTTTCATACTGAGATGTCGAACTAATAATTTAATTCCATTACATATTTTTAATAAAGTAGACTACATTTACTTAGTCTGTTTAGATGAGCACCCATTTAAAAAGAAGTTAGTAAAATATTGACGAGTACTAGGATCAAGTTATTAAATCTGGAAATCAAGATAACCCTGTGGCTAAGGCAGTCATGAGGGGCGGTCGGATGGCTGGGCCTTTAGTCCAGTCTGCGACCGGCGGTCATGACTGTCAGTGGAGGAAACGTTTCTACGTCGACTCCAAAGACCGACCGTACGTGGCCTAAGGCCACAGCCTGCTCGAGGTGCCCCTGTTTTTAATGTGTCGGTATGATGAGCTTTGTTCGGATTACCATCACTATTATAAACTAAATACGGCGGATCTAGAGAGGAAAACTCGATAAAACCCGCAATCCCAAGGTGGAAACGATCGTGCTGAGGGGATGAATGGCACTGCGTGAATGTGTTCCCAACGATGGACTCCGAATACCAGGCGACCTTCGGTTTCAACTAGCCTTCCGACAGTAATGCGGAGCTCTGCTGCCGGTGACGAATATTTCTCGCGCTTCTCGTGGGAACTACATGGAAGAAACTAAAATAAATTTAAACGAGGATGGAGCACCTCTAAATGCTCCAAACAATACCGGGGTCATGGACCCCTCGTCTAACGAAGACAATATAAGTCTTCTAGGCGAAAACGAGGCGATGGAGATAGCCCTCCAAGACGAGGAAAATCTCCTTAAATCGCCTAAACAGACGGAGGAAACAGAGTCGGGGAATTCAAAAGCCCCAACTGCTCCCAAAATAAAACGTTCTGGTGCGGCCAAGAAACGTAAAAAATGGCTTTTAAGTCAAGGCTATAGTGCTGAGGAAGCAAAAACTATGAGTAGCCTACCCATAAAGGAGAGGAAGGAGAAAGAGCTCCTGAAAAGGACTCGCTCCGACAACTCTTCTCCCGGGGACAGTCTACGTCAAACAAAAAGGACCAGGGCAGAGCCGGAGAATCCTTCCGCAAGGAAGCACGTCTCCCAGCCCAATCCAGAATTTAAACCCAAACATTCTTTCAAAGCAATTGCTCAGAGTGTTCGGGTAGGGATACTTCCCATAGGATATCCGGAGGTGACGCTAAACACGGAACAAATAAGGTCCGTTCAAAACGCCATTCTCCGGAAAATCGTCGAACAGAAACAAGGCGCCCAGGATGGCTTAACGTGGCATGCGCCGACGAGGTCACCACTGCGTGGCTCAAAGGTGCAATTGGCACAATTAAACCATGGCAAGGTGCAAACCTAAAAGTGGTCGCGGAGGATCAAATTCCCCGAACTCAGATCATTATAGGGTACTTTCCCAATAGTTGCGATGACCCCACGGAACTGATCCTAGACCTCATCGAGGGTCAAAACGCAGGACTGAACGTAAGCAAATGGAAAGTCCTAAGAAAGGTTCCAAAACCAAATAAAGCGACTGAGCTCACGCTCTCCGTAGATTTGAAATCCGCGTAAGAAAAACGAATTTATAATTAGTTATAAATTCACCACTGTAAGGCTTAGGCTCAAGGGCGGGGCCCACAAACCCCAAACAGCAGGATCAGGCTCAACTGAAACTGATCCTCAACCGTCAACCTCTAGAGAGACTGACCGCCCAAGCACAAGCCAGACTGCGGAGCCAAGCATGGCTCCTCTAACAACACAAGCCTGTGCTCATAAGGAGGAACCAGGCGAGGTCAGAGACAATAGTCTCTCTAAACCAGCACCCAACATGAAGGATGCTGATGTTCCTCCAGAACATAAACCAGGACCCAAAAAGGGTCGTATTTCATTCTGGAGGAGAAAAACAGGGCCTGAACCAGGCCCCAACAAAATGTAGCTATGGCAGGCAGGCTTAGCTGCATACAAATAAACCTCCATCATGCCAAAGCGGCGTCTGACGCACTTAGCAGGAGGTTTATCACTGACAACATTGGCCTTGCACTTATACAAGAGCCATGGGCACTTCAAGGCCGAATCAAAGGACTTCCCACCAACTCATGTAAGTTAATCTTTTCTAATGAACATGAACGGCCAAGAGCAGCTATGCTGATAAACAAAAACCTGACTTTCTTTTCTCTATCGCAGTTTATCTCAAGGGATTTAATCGCAGCTGAAGTCGAGGTTCCCACTGCCGGAGGTAGTCACCGAATCATTTTTGTTTCGACCTACTTCCCCGGTGAGGAAAAAACTATACCTCCACCGGAGCTCACAAGGCTCCTAAGCTACTGCATGAGAAGAAACCTGCAAGTTATTATTGGATGTGATGCCAACGCCCATCACTTGTCATGGGGCAGCACAAACACCAATACTAGAGGTGAGTATCTTTTAGATTTCATTCTCTCTAATAACTTAGAAATAATTAACCGTGGCAACAGGCCAACTTTTATGAATGCAATAAGACAAGAAGTCTTAGATCTGACTCTATCTACTACATTCATAAGCACCAAAATACATAATTGGCATGTATCAAATGAAGTGTCTATGTCTGATCACAGGCAAATAAGGTTCGATATAGAATCCGAGACTGATCCTCCATCAATGGTGAGAATACCTAAGCTGACAGACTGGGAGACCTATCGAGCTCTCCTCAAAACTAAAATCTGTAATATGAACAGCTGCAATCTCACCACCGAAAATCTTGACACTGCCTCTTATGAGCTAAACTCAGCTATCCTAGCCTCATATGAGACCTGTTGTCCTGAGAAACCTAAGACCAACAAGCGTAAAGTGCCTTGGTGGAACGAGGAACTTAGCAGGAGAAGACTGGAGGCTAGGAAACTTTTTAATAGGGCAAAACTCACAGGCAGATGGGAGGAATATAAGTCATCCCTAACTGCCTACAACAAGGAGTTGAGGAAATCCAAAAGACGGTCTTGGAGATCCTTCTGTGACGAGATAGACAACTTGCCAGCAACCACGAGGCTGCATAAGATTCTGTCAAAGGATCACTCAAATGGCCTAGGAACCCTTCAAAAACAAGAAGGAAGCTTTACAGAGAGTTCTGAGGAAACCTTAAGTCTTCTGATGGAGACGCATTTCCCTAACTCTACTGTTTATAGTTCCCCAGACCTAATTCCCGACCCAGTCAATATTACTGACTACAGGGCAGTATCAAGGAATAAAAGTCTAGGAGGAAAAATTTTCACTTCTAATAAAATTATATGGGTCATTAACAGCTTCAAACCCTATAAATCACCTGGGGGGGGGGGTATTTTTCCAGCCCTACTTCAGCGGGGTCTGGAAGATTTACTCTCTCACCTACTAACCATCTTTAGAGCAAGCTTTGCTCTAGGTTACATTCCAAAATCATGGAGGGACGTCAGGGTAGTATTTATACCCAAGACAGGTAAAAGGTCTAACGCCGAGGCAAAGTCCTTTAGACCAATTAGTCTGACCTCCTTTCTCCTTAAAGCTATGGAGAAAATAATTGATCAGCATATTCGAAGTGTCATACTTCCGGCAAATCCCCTTCATGCTAATCAATTTGCTTATCAAGCTGGAAAATCAACTGAAACAGCCATCCACACTTTAGTCAGAGACTTAGAGAAAACCTTTGAAACCAAAGAGGTAGCTCTCTGTGCATTTGCGGATATCGAGGGGGCCTTTGACAACACCTCATTTGACGCAATTAAAACTGCCGCACTGAGTAAAGGCGTCGAGCTCGCAACTGCGAACTGGATAGACTTCATGTTGAAATATAGAAACATAACTACCAACATGAATAATCATTCAATCACAATCAAAGCCGCCAAAGGATGTCCACAAGGAGGAGTCTTGTCTCCACTCCTATGGTCAATTGTCATTGATGAACTCCTAACGGAACTAACAAACAAGGGAATCAATGTACAAGGTTATGCTGACGACATTGTAATCACGGTTCGGGGCAAGCATGATAGGATCATATCGAACCTAATGCAAGATGCCCTTACCGTCACCTACAATTGGTGTCAAGGCAAAGACCTAAACATTAATCCGAATAAAACTAAAATTGTTCCGTTCACGAAAAGGAGAAATTTAAATTTGCTAAATCCAATTCTTAACGGAACACAGATTCCATTTTCAAATGAAGTTAAATATCTGAGAGTCATACTTGACACCAAACTCACTTGGAATTCTCATCTGTCTAAGGTAATAGAAAGAGCTACGGTGGCTCTCCATACCAGTCGTAGATACGTGGGCAGAACCTGGGGACTGCAACCAAAGTTAACCTATTGGTTATATACAACGGTAGTCAGACCCATAGTCACCTATGCTGCTTTGGGTATGGTGGCCAAAGATCAAACAAAAAACAGCCGAGGCTCAGCTGCAGAAAGTTCAGCGATATGGCACATACACTATTGGCGTCGGTCGAATAGCGGGACCTAGAGGTCGAATCAAAATTTCTCGACGTCTCATAGCCTCCTGAACAGTTTGGCATCATTTTTTTGCCTTATGCTCAAAATGTTTATGAAGAATGTCTTCTGGTCAGTCTTAAGCCAATTGGAGACTCATGGCATTTTAGAATATATTTGGCCCTTTTAACAGGTTTTATCGACAGTAATAAACAACATTCTAGTTATAATTGTTGTTTGTCGCAAGGCCCCATGAGTCGCTGCCCGCCATGTGGGAAGATGTGTTTGGTTGTCCTAGTTCTTCTTTATGTTGTAAAAAGTAAAAGTGCGGACCATAGTATACTGTCCCCAGCACTTCATATAGCTGCAAACTGTCTGACATTCGTTAACATTTTTATATTCAGTGTTAATGTCAGTTGTTATGCACATTTCTGATGTCAGCCAAAAACTTAAGACAAGATTCGTAGTTGATATGATGTGTGTCAAAGTATAGAGATTGGTATTTCGGATTATCGAATTTTGCACTTGTATTGCTTTGATATTTAAACAAAAATAAAGATTTTTATGTTGACAATATAACAATAGCAGTCATTATGTACATGTATTTAACTGTGTTAAAAATTCTTATTATTAAATAGTCATTAAACCCAGCCGTTTTCCATACAGACTTTTTACAGGAATTTGAAACACATGTTTGGTTCTTATAATAAGACGTATTTAACAATTCTATATACTTAATTATAAATAATGCATACATTATTTACTTTTTTTGTTTAACATGTCATAAAGGAGAAAGTACTTAATATTAGGAAACGTTTGCATCTATATTCAAATTTCAGAACAATTCAATGTTCTTTTAAATATACATATTTTTAAATCTCAAACCAAAATCATTTAAATATCGTTCATAACATGAGGATTTTTTTTTTTGGAAATAGAATTAAAACAAAATTATGAAATGGGAAAAATATGTGTAAATCGCGCTTGCGCACATTAAAGCAATGCACTCGGTGACGTCACAGCAGTAAACGTTCCGATTAAAAAAATAAAAATTTAAATGTGCACATTATGTTAATTAACAAATTTTTCTTTGCGACTAATTTTGCTCTGCCATAAAAGAAAATGTTGCGTTTTGAAGGTAAGAAAACTTCCCCATTGTACTGAAATGATATATAGTACTTATAATTACATCTTAAATATAACATATTATATGTAATGGGAGATAGTATTTATAACGCACGTTGGAAATATTGAATTTTTAGAAGCGGAAATAATATTTAGGTGTGCTGGTGATCAAAATATGCCGTTGTGATTTTATGGTGTACATCGTCATAGTGCAATTGAATAGCTAGATATATTTGTTGTAAACATTCATTGTTACATTGCTAAATTAGAATTTTTTTTCTACTGACACCGTCGGGCTTCAAACCCGAAACTTTCCACTATCGCGGCGAAATGAGTTAATCAGTTACTCGACTGTGCGATATCTTAACAGTTAATTTTTCATAATAAAGCAATAGGTATCTCTAGACACGAATCATCACAGTAGCGAGAGTTGAATGAATCAATTAAATTTCCATTTTTTATTTTATTAAATCATCAATCTGCCTTAGTACAATACGTAATTCGAAGGCAGATATAGGAGCTAACAGCCAACCTATGTTATCATATGGAAATTTTTATTAATACGAAATATCAACTATCGCATGTAGTGAATTTAATGTTACATTTGCTTTATTATAAAGAATTAACTGTTAAGATATCGCACCGTAGAGTAACTGATTAACTCATTCCGCCACGACAGTTGATTTAAATGCAAGAACAGAACTTTAGAATTCCGTTAATTTCACTTTACTAAAAAGTTTACTGTTTTTAAGATACAACATTAATTAATCTCTACAATATCGACGCGACATTGATGAATTTAATTTGGCATTTTGACTGTTGTACTAATGTACCAAATGAAAGACGGTATAGAAAAGTTAGCCATTAGCTTGCTTTGGAAATAAAAAAAATGAATGTTTACAAACCACCTTGAAATCAAATATTTAGGTGTTATAAGTAATAAGATATAACATCTTATTAATGTTTAAAAAAGTTATAACTTTTCCACCAGGTCAAATCATTGTAAATAGCTGTTGCTATTTTGTAAGCTTGAGTGGATTTCAACCCTGAAAAAAAAATGTATTACACATTGTTTTAAATAAGACACTTTTTGATGTGAAATATGGTTTAATCACAATATTAAGTTTGACAAAATGAACTGTATTTCATTACATATTTTTCTTGTTTGTCGTGACCGATGTTAAGAATGGTGTCACTTTGTTGACTTCCCAAACAATACTTACTTGAAATGTGGTGGGTAAGTTTACAACACATACGCCAAGGAGTGGGGGTAAAAATTTTAAAATCAAAAGTAGGTGAAACTCTAACATGGCCCCCACTTTGAAAGAAGTCTTTCAAAATACAAAAACAAATGAATTAAGAAATTATATAATTGAAATCACAAAATGTTCAAAGTCTAATTAAATATCACTGGGTATTTTCTTCAGTGATGGAGACTTGATCGTCGATCGGCAGGGCGCACACTTTGGTTAGCGCACGACGAATAGTACCAGTTGATGTCGCGATGGAGACGACACGACAGATGCCGTCAGGACCATGGTGTAGTTGTATAACACGACCCATTCTCCATTTCAAAGGAGGCAGGTTGTCTTTTTTTATGAGTATCAATGAATCTACGGTGACTGAGCGTTGAGATGTCTTCCATTTGACTCTTTGCCGCAGTTCAGAGATATATATTTTGCTCCATCGAGCCCAAAAATGTTGTTGAAGTTGTTGTACTCTCTGAAATCGAGACAAGCGATTTTCAGGTATCTCTCTTATGTCAGGATCTGGCAGCGAGGTAATAAGGCGTCCTATCAGCAAGTGAGCTGGGGTTAGGGGGAGAAGGTCATCAGGGCTAGACGATAATGGACAAAGTGGGCGTGAGTTTAGAATTGCTTCTATCTGAGTCAATAATGTTGCCATCTCTTCATAAGTTAAATGAGCGTTACCAACTATGCGTTTAATATGATGCTTAGCAGATTTAACTCCCGCCTCCCACAATCCACCAAAATGAGGTGAATGCGCAGGAATGAAATGCCAATTGATGCGTTCACTAATCAACACTTTGCATATTTGATCTTGGTTCGAATTCAAAAAGCTACCCAAATCCCTTAAGGCAGACTGAGCGCCCACAAAATTCGTTCCATTGTCTGAAAAAATGTGTAAAGGCTTGCCTCTACGCGAAACGAAACGCCGAAGGCACATAATAAATGCTTCCGTAGATAGCTCCGATACCAGTTCTAGGTGTACCGCTTTGGAGACAAAGCAAATAAATAAGCATAAGTAACATTTCGTAAATTTAGAACCTCTACCTTTTCTTTCCTTTAAAAGAAAGGGACCGGCGTAATCAACACCAGTTTTATAAAAAGCCGGTGCCGGAGTCAGACGATGCTCTGGTAAATTACCCATGATCGGATAACAAGGTTTTGGATTTACTCGAAAACATATGACGCAATCGCGCACAACCTTACGCGCTAGATTACGACCATAAATAGGCCAATAATTTTCTCTAAGAGATGCTAGAGTCATCTGAGGACCAGCATGTAACAAACGTTTGTGTTCTCTAGTAAAAATTAATTTCGAAAAATGGTGCTTATTGGACAATATAATAGGGTGTTTTTTGTTAAAATTAAAATCGGAATTCTGTATTCTACCACCTACTCTAATTGTACCATCTGTATGCAAAAAGGGACTTAAACTAAGAATTTTGCTTTTGTTGCTAATTGGTTTTGACTTACGAAGATGCTGTAATTCGTGAGAAAAACACTCTTCTTGTGACAATTTTATCAATACTAAATGTGAAAAGCTTAAGTCGTCAGCTGTAAGTGATTCTATTTTGCGATTTTTCGGATGAGAGCAATTATAAACAAAACGAAAAAGGTACGCAACTATTCTTTCTAATTTTTCTAAATCAGAATATCGTTCAAAGGGAAACTTGTAATCATGTTTTGTAAGTAAAACAATTGAGTTATTTTCGCCTAAGTGCATTGTTGAACTAGTGGAGACAAATTCATCTATATTTGCTAGTATTTCAGGATCATTAGAAATCCATTTTGCTAATCTAAATCCACCCTTTCTAAGAACACGTGAAACTTCTTTGCAAAGTTGAATGGCTTCCTCTACATTGGATGCTCCGGTGAGGAGGTCATCCACATAAAAATCTTGTTTGATGATACTGGATATTCGCGGATTGGAGGGCTCGCACTCATCTCCCAATTCCCACAACCAGCGTATGGCTAAGAAGGAAGCTGAGGCGGTTCCGTAAGTTACGGTGTTCAAATTGTAAGTAGCTATTGGACTTGAAGGATTTGTCCTCCAAACTATTCTTTGAAGTGATCTTTGTTTCTCATCTATTAGAACCTGACGATACATTTTGGTGATGTCAGCAGAGATTGCATAGGTATGCTTTCTAAATCTTAACAAGATTGAAAATAAGTCATCTTGGATAGTGGGTCCTATCATCTGAATATTGTTAAAGGATATACCAGTTGAACTAGGAGCTGAACCATTGAACACTACTCTAAGCTTTGTGGTTGAACTGTCTTCACGTATGACGCCATGATGAGGCATGTAATACGACACTAAAGAACTATCGTCACTATCTGCTACCTTAGTCATGTGAGCAAGTTGCTCGTATTCTGTCATAAAGGACGTGTATCTATCTCTCAATAAGGAGTTTGACTGAAGTTTTCTTTCAAGTTGCATAAATCGTCTAATGGCTTGTTCTTTTGAATCACCTAATCTTTTGACTGAATCACGAATTGGAATTCTAACTATGAATCTTCCAGTCTCATCTCTTCGAGTATTTTGAGTGAAACTTTTTTCACACTCTATTTCTTCGGAAGATAAGACTGAGGCTTTGGGAATCTCTTCTACTTCCCAGAATTTTGCTAACTGATCTTGCACATCACAAATAGTTTGCATTGTATGACAATGAGTTGCATGAGAGGTTTTGGTACTAATTGAACCGGATATTACCCAGCCAAATTTGGTTTTCTGTAACACAGGTTTTTGGGGTCCGAGAGCTATTTGACCTACACAAATTAAGTTTCAGAAGTAGTCTGCACCTATTAGCATATCGATCGGTCCGGGTCGATAAAATCCAGGATCGGCTAATTTTATATTTTGAGGTATTTGTATATGACTGATATCAATTGGACTATCTGGAAGATTTCCGGTAATCTTTGGGAGAACATGACATGTGATGTTTGTACTAAAGCTATTATGATGGGCACGCACAGGTACTTGACACATTGAGTTGCTAATTGAAGTCGAATGATTTACACCCATGATGGTTAATTTGTGATTCCAAGTTTGCAATGATAAGGATTTACAAAGACTTTCAGTAATAAAGCTAGATTGAGATGCTGCGTCTAGAAGAGCTCTAATTGTCATCGACTTTCCATTGGTTCCATCTGCTCGCACACTGACTGTGCTCAGAAGGACCTGGGAACAACCTGAGGAGCTTGAAGATAAGGAAACTGATTTTTCAGCAGGCTTTGGATTAGACTGTGTCTCTATGTGGAGAAGTGTGTGGTGCTTTTTATTGCACTTTTGACATGAACCTCCAGTGCATTCTTTTATAAAATGACCGCGATGTAGGCAGTTGATGCAAAGTTTCTTTTTTTTGACTGATTCTAGTCTATCGTTAATACTAAGATCAATAAATTTGGTACATTTGAATATTGAGTGAGATTCTTCGCAATAAAAACAATTTTGCACAGTTGAAGCTAAGGTGTATGAAGTTCTTCGTTGTTTTGAGTTATCTATGATTTTTGTGTCTTGTTTACTATCTAATTTTTCTAAATAATCGGCTCTATCTTCTAAGAATTGAATAAGGTCACCTAAGTTTGGTTTACTGCAAGGTTTGGGTCTTTCCCAGTCTTTGACTGAGGCACTATCTAGTTTCGAAATGATTAAATACATGACAAGAGTACCCCAATGTTCAGTGGGTTCATTCAATGACTGTAGTGATCTCAAATGTTTTGTTACATTGTCTACAAGTTGTCGCAATTTAACTGAAGATTGTTTTGTAGTGGACTCCAGTTCGAATAAAGCTCTGACATGATTGTGAATAAGTAATTTGTCACCGTTGTACCGTTTGCATAATATATCCCAAGCAATGGAGTAATTTTCGGCTGAAAATTCAATCGATTTGATCACCTGAGCAGCGTCTTTGCCCAGCGCCGACTTCAAGTAATGGAACTTTTGAACTGAGTTTATATCAGGATTTTCATGCACTAATGATGTGAAGCTATTTCGGAATTCAAGCCAGTCATCCCTGTTTCCATCAAATTTTGGTACTTCAACTCTAGGCAGTTGAAAACTAGTTGGTTTTGCGGATGTGGTAACTAAATTTGTATGATAAGTTCTAGAGTTTGCTATTGAGACTGAATCGTCACTATTGTTTTCACCTATAATGTCGCTGACAGCGGAACTAACTACGTTTTCTATTTGCTCGTTTACCGTTTGTGGTACTTCTATGTTTACAATATTTGTGGTATTGTCTATATTGTTGTGATTTGAGATTAGCTTTTTTGCCAAGGCTATTGCGTAAAAATATTGATTTTCAAATTCTTCGCGCTCTGTGATTTGAATTTCTAATTGTTGTGGTGCTAGCTCTATGTTTTTTATTGTATTTTGTACGGCATCGAATTCATCAATTATTGGATAAAAACGATCTAGTCTACCTTGCAATTCAATTTTTGTTACATCACTAAGCATCACATTTGCACTAAAACTATCTTGTGTGATCTTTTTTAAGTGATTTCTAAAGATTGTATTTTTTGCATTTAAACCCGCCCGTTTACGTGCTAAAGACTCTAATTGTTGTGTATGAGGCATTTTTACCGATTACTATAGCTAGTAGCAATTCTAAACTAATGAAATAGATTGGAAAATAATGAAAAAATGGAACAGACTCACCGCGGAATACGCGAATCTTCGCCACTGGTGTATGCGAACATATTTTGACTGCTATGATGACGTCATATGATGTGTTGTTGCACCGCTCTTTGGTGTCGGCGCGTCTATACTCGGTTGCCGCGCAGCGTGGGAACTGTGTGTACTCCACCGCTGATTGACTTGTGCTTGATATGATGTTTGCTTGCTAATATCACTATTCACTATGTTTTTCTATTGTCTATGTTTCCATAATTTAGTTTGACAAAGAACTATGTTGTCGCTGATTGTTTACTATTGATGTTTGATTGTTGACACTATGCAAATTTTACTTTCGAAATACTATGTTTCATGGTTCTATAATTCGGCGACGAAGGACCATGTTTTAAATAAGACACTTTTTGATGTGAAATATGGTTTAATCACAATATTAAGTTTGACAAAATGAACTGTATTTCATTACATATTTTCCCTGTTTGTCGTGACCGATGTTAAGAATGGTGTCACTTTGTTGACTTCCCAAACAGTACTGACTTGAAATGTGGTGGGTAAGCTTACAACACATACGCCAAGGAGTGGGGGTAAAAATTTTAAAATCAAAAGTAGGTGAAACTCTAACAATTGCTTTTTTGATAGTGAGGACTAGATGTATTTATTTGAAAACACCAATTTTTTGAAAAATCTAGAAATTCTTTTGAATTAAATGGCATATTATCAGCTATTAAAACTTTAGGAATTCCATGAATGGAGAAAATAGTTTTTAATATTTTGATTAGCGTAACAGAATTTTTTTAATTGACTTTAATTAACTCAATCCATTTAGAGAAATAATCAATAAGCACGAGATACGATTCACCAGCATATTCTAAAATATCACTTCCAACTTTTTCAAACGGTAAATTAGGTATTTTATGTTGAATCATGGGTTCCTTTACATTTTTTGCTCTAAATTTTTCGCAAACTGAACACTTCGCAATTAAAGTTTCAATATCAAAAACATTTATTTTTATAATATAAAAAATACAAAGGTTTACAATAAATTTCATAAAGTGTAGTACAAAGGTAATTTTATAATAAATTAGAATTTTAAATATTTCAAATAGGATGCCGCCCACAGGTCAGTATAAGTACTGACCAGGGGGCGACACCTTTGGTGGGTCCCCCGCGAGTCACACAGTCAAAACTTTGTGGCACGCGGGGGGACACCAACACTTAGGTATAGAAGGTTCAGTAAAATAAAAAATTTTGTGTTATTATAAATGAAAAGAAGATGGAAAAGTTATATATAAATGTCTCTGGACCAGCGTATTGTGTCCGACACCATCAACCGAGCCATGACGTCCGCGTAACGCCCGGTGATCCCCAGCGCCCGAATGACGCCGTCATTGGATGATAACCATCCGCCGAGCGATCCGACCACGAAGGCGTCCAAAGTTACGGCATAGCCCTTGGCTTGCAGTTCGGCAGCCATAGGCCCGTATTTGACGAGTTTGTGCTGCCGAGCTACCTCCAGGGCATCCGCCGACCCCTCGAACGCAATCGTGACATCAACTATGATGATGCGTCGACTCGTTTCGTCACGGACAACCAGATCAGGGCGTAAAGCGCCGTTGACTCCGCCCACCTGTTGGTTGACAGAGACTGCCACGCCACTCCCAGGTCTCAGGGCACGGGACAAGCGGTCGAGAACGGCATTATGGCGCCGTTGCCACGTCGCCGAGTGGAGCGTGCAATGGTTAAGCACATGTGGAAGTGTTTCCTTCGCATACCCACATCTGCGACATCTTCGGTCACCACGGCCGAACCGACGCGCCCCATTAAGTGGGACGCAGTCGAGTCGAGCGCGGTGCACAAAGCGGTAGTCGCAGAAGCGGGTGTAGCGTCCACTCAGCAAGAAGTGGTTGCTTGCTCCGCGCTGCGAGCCCGTCGAGTAAACTTTACCCTGATCAGGCCAATAAAATAAGGTTTTTGCTCTAGCTTTCGTTTTCACAATGCCAAAATGATATTCGTGAACATTTCTTAAAATTTTGTTACGTAATGTCAAGGGAACCATGATTCTGTTATCTAAGTATATTAATTCATCATCAAGTATTATATTTTCCTTAAATCTAAAATAAAATTTTATCGACTCACTTAACTGATTTTTAAATTTAGGCCAACCAATTTTACAAATTTCAATTAATTGTTTTAAAATGGGATCTTTTGCAGTTTCTGTTTGAAATTCTTTTTTAGTTTCAGAACTCATATTTATAGTATGAACTGCATCATTTAGAGAACTATCCAATTCATTATTATCTGCATTTGTACAGGCTCTACTAATCGCGTCTGCAATGAACATTTCTTTTCCTGGTTTATGTTGAACCTCTAATTCATATCGCATTAGTTTGAGTTTGATTCTTTGTAATCCACTGGATGGAATTTTATTTATTTCTTTTTTCATTATTGATATTAGCGGTTTGTGATCTGTATGAATTATGGTTTTGTTACCGTATATGAAGTGATGGAAACGTTTACACGCGAACAAAATAGCTAAGAACTCTTTTTCAATTTGACTATATCTTATTTCATTAGATGATAAGCTCTTTGATGCAAAACATACAGGTTTTTTATCTTGAATTAAAACACATCCTATCCCAAATTTACTACTATCTGGTTGTATCAAAATAGGTTTATTACTATCAAAATTGGCTAAAACAGGTGCGTTAGTTATTTTTTCTTTTAGCAAATTTACACATTTCCCATGAATATTATTTATCCAACTAAAGTCTACATTTTTCTTTAAAAGCTCTCTTAATGGATTTGATAGTTCTGCTAGATTTGGAATGAAATTTCTTAAGTAACTTATTAATCCTAGAAAACGTTGCAATTCTTTTTTGTTGGACGGCATGTCATAATTTACTATTGCTTTTATTCTATCTGGATCTGGTAGAATAATACCCTTATTGAAAACATGACCTAAAAATTTTACAGAATTAACTTTATATTGAAATTTGTTAGCATTAAATTTGACATTTTTTATTTTTGCCCTCTCTAAAACTTGTTTTAAAATTTCATCATGTTCTTCTTCAGTTTCGGCATAAATTAATATATCATCAATATAAATGAAGACATTTTTAATATCACTAAAATTTTCGCTGTTATATTTTTGAAATACTTCACTAGAGACTGACAAACCAAAAGGCAATCTTTTGAACGAATAATTCCCAAATATTGTACCAAAAGTGCAATACGCTTTACTTTCATCATTTAATTTAATTTGCCAAAAACCATCTTTGAGATCTAACACTGAAAAAAATTTGACATTTTTTAATTCTGAAGTTAAATCAGCTAAAGTGGGAATAGAGTAAAATTCTTTTTGAATACTATTGTTTAAATCTTGTGGATCTAAACAAAGTCTTAATGTACCATTCGGTTTCTCAACTACTACTAATTTATTTATCCATAATGAAGGACTATATGTTTTTTCAATTATGTCTTGTTTGCATAATCTATCTAATTCATTTTTTAGTTTACTGCGTAATTTTATAGGAATTCTGTTCGGAGCTTTTACAGTTGGTATTACATTATCTTTAAGTTTTATTTGATATTCTTTCGGAAAACATCCTATTCCTTGAAAAACATCTGAGTGTTTTTCTACTATTAATTTTTTATTATCTGCAAAATCAGCTGAAATTTTATCTAGTTTTTTAATCAATCCTAGTCTTACGCATGTGCTTAAACCTAAAATTAACTTTGAATTTCTTTCCACAATTATAAAATTCTCAATATAATATTTTTTGTTCGTTTCAATTTTTAAATCAACTGAACCGTAAGTTTTAATTTTAGTGCCCCCATAAGCTTCTAAGTTTAATAAACAATTTTTTAATTTCAATTGACTCGTACTGTTTTTCTTTAAGATATTAAAAATATCAATTCCAATAATATTCACATCTGATCCAAATCTAATTTGAATTTCAACATTGTGTTTTCTACTTTAATAGTTTCTGACCATTCTATGTTACATAATATTTTCTTATTGCCTAACGTTACAGAATCACAAAAATATCCAAAATCATCTACATTTTCTACTTGACTCGACTCTACTGTTCTTACTTTCGATCTACAACATTTAGCATAATGATTTAGTTTTCCGCATTTATTGCATGTTTTCCCATATGCCGGACATTTACCTTTATTGTGGGTCCAACCACATTTATTACAATTTTTTCTCTGACTTTGAAAATTTGACCTATCATTCATTTTATAACTTTCTGTATTTTTTACCTTTATTGCGTCAGCGCTACCCAAACTTTGTTGATGATGTTGAACTTCTTTTGACTGCTTGATTTGGATTTCTGCTGTCCGGAAGTTATTGACAGCCTCTTCTAGCTTCACCTCTCCTTTCCGAATCAACTGATCCTTGGTATCCTTGTCGCTTGATCCTAGAATGACTCGATCCCTCAGTAGTTCATCAGTATCTTGAAATTCGCAATCAGCAATCAGAGTCTTCAAATCCGTATAGAAATTATCAAAATTTTCACCATCTTGTTGAGAACGATTGTAGAATAAGAATCTTGAATATAATATGTTCTTCTTAGGGTTGCAATAATTTTCGAACTTTTCCATTACTTTTTGAATCTTCTTTAAAACGTTGGCTTCATATTTAAATGTGTTGTGTAATTGCCTCGCTTCTTTTCCAATTATATTTAAGAGAATCGCTACTCGACGTTCTTCACTTTCTTCATCACAAGATGTTGCCTTCATAAATATTTCAAATTCTTGTTTAAACTGTTTCCAATTTTCCTTTAGATTTCCAGTTAAAATCAAAGCATCTGGTTTCGTAAAATCACCCATTTTTTCTTTTCTTGTTTCAAATTACAATTTCTTTTTCTTTTTATTTACTACCCGACCGCGCCATATTATGTTTTTTTTTGATTAATATAATTTTACATTTTTTATTTAAATCAATTAAATTTTATTTGAATAAAATGTTACATTAGAACACTTAAAAATGTTATTATTAAAATGTGCTGTACAGTTTCAGTGTTAGATTAGATCTGACAAACTTAGAATATTTCATAGTTTCAACATTTTTTTAGTATAATAGCTTTTGTCTGCTATAATTGTTAAGAAACATTCATTGTTGTCGCACTATATTAGAAAAATATATTATTCCAACACGTCATCGTCGGGATTTAAACCCGAATCTTTCCACTTTCGCGGCGGAATGAGTTAATCAGTTACTCTACGGTGCACACAATTCAACATTTTATTCCTTCATAATAATATAGCGATTTACAACACAAATATTTCTATGTAGTTTAGTATGGAATCCATTAAGGCCAAATTGTATATTTTGAAGCATTGTAATCCCACTGTATGTAAATTCGATAATAAAATAAATCGCTTTCCTTTTAATACATTAATGTATCTTTATTAAATTTTTAATTTAATTGATTTGTCATAAATAGAAAATAAATGGAGTACATCTTAATAAAACTTCATACGTTTCGCTATTTCTAGCTTCTTCAGTGATAAACAAAAATATACTTAATATCTATAATTAAAAGAGAATAATTTTATATTAACAATGTGTTTTGTTATAAAACTATTAGTTATGTATTAGAAAATAAATTATATATAAAAAAAAAGAAATAAAAAACCTTTTAAAGAAAATGCATAAATATATGTTCCAAAAACTTAACATTTTTTTAAATTGCATCTTTATATCAAAGCGAGAATGAAAAATGAAAAACATAATTTTAATTTTAAAAACACAAAAATATTAAAATTTGAAGAAAATTTAAAAAAACGGCTAATATTAGAAATGATCTAGGTATATCAAAAAAAATCCAAATTCAATAAACTATAAAACTGATATTGAAAATTTAAATATTATTTATAATAATTTATTTCATCTCATAAACAAATTTTAAAATTTTAAAATAACAGGAACAAACCTTAAAAGAACTAATATATTTTTTAGTATGTTGTAATAAAAACATTATAAAAAAAAATATTAAATAAAACCAAAAGAAACCAAATAATTTTTACACAAATGTGCTAAGTCATTATAAGTTTCAATAAAACAAAAAAATTACAACGCAAAAAATAAAAGTCTTGACAATTATTCATATTAATACAAATATTAAAAAGTTGAACAATAAAATAATATGTATTTGAACGAGTTAAAACTACTTATTTACAATAAAAAATTGAAACTTTTTCATTTTTCATTCTCGCTATGATATAAAGATGGAATTAAAAAAAATGGTAAGTTTTTGGAACATATATTTATGCATTTTCTTTAAAAAGTTTTTTATTTCTTTTTTTTTATATAATTTATTTTCTAATACATAACTAATAGTTTTATAACAAAACACATTGTTAATATAAAATTATTCTCTTTTAATTATAGATATTAAGTATATTTTTGTTTATCACTGAAGAAGCTAGAAATAGCGAAACGTATGAAGTTTTATTAAGATGTACTCCATTTATTTTCTATTTATGACAAATCAATTAAAATAAAAATTTAATAAAGATACATTAATGTATTAAAAGGAAAGCGATTTATTTTATTATCGATTTTACATACAGTGGGATTACAATGCATTAAAATATACAATTTGGCCTTAATGGATTCCATACTATACTAAGTACATAAAAAAATTTAGAATTTGAAATTGATACAGGTACTGCACACGCAGTAATTTCTCAAAAATTTTGGAATGATAATTTTAATCATGTAAAAATTGTAAAAACAAAACGAAGCTTGCACGATTATATTGGCAGAGAAATTTCATTATTAGGTAAAATAAATTTAAAAGTACAGTACAAGGACACGGTACAAAATCTAAATGCTTATGTAATTAAAAATGGGGGACCGCCTCTTATTGGTAGATTTTGGCTACAAAAACATAATTTAGGGATTCAATCATTAAATAATTTGCGGGAAAATTACTTTAAACATGATATTAAAGATTTATGTATGAAATATCCTGAAGTATTTGCAGAAAAATTAGGAACTTTTAATCATACCAAAATAAATTTAAAATTAAAAGCAGATGCCCAACCGAAATTCTTTAAAGCGCGCCCTTTACCATTTAAATTAAAAGAGCTAGTTGAATTTGAAATTGATAGATTAGTAGAGGCAGAAATTCTTTCTCCGGTACAATATACCAATTGGAGTACCCCAATTGTGCCGGTTGCAAAACAAAAAGGGGGAATTCGAATATGTGGAGATTTTAAAATAACTTTAAATCCGCAATTGCAGGAATTTCGTTATCCTTTACCCCGTATTGAAGAGCTGTTTGCACAGCTACAAGGCGGAGTAGAGTTTACAAAAATTGATTTGTCTGAAGCATATCTTCAGTTATTGCTCGATGATGAAAGCAAAGAATTATGTACAATAAATACGCATAAAGGTCTTTTCAGATTCAACAGGCTTCCTTATGGAATTGTATCTGCACCGGCATTATTTCAAAAGACTATCGAGTCAATTTTATGTCATTTAGATGGGGTCGTCTGTTTCCTGGACGATATTTTAATTACTGCGCCGAATAGACAATTACACATACAAAGAATCGAACAAGTTTTGCAGCAATTATCTAAATATGGCTTAACCATTAAACGCGAGAAATGTGATTTTTTGCAGAATTCTGTTCAGTACTTGGGCCACATAATTGATAGAAATGGCTCACATACTAACCCTGATAAAGTTTCGGCTGTAAAAAATTTGCCCGTACCAGAAAACGTAAAAGAACTGCGTTCGTTTCTTGGCATGGTTAATTACTATTGTAAATTTTTACCAAATTTAGCTAAAATATTGCATCCGTTGTATAATCTATTACAAAAAAATATAAATTTTGAATGGTCTTCAAAATGCAATGAATCGTTTACTCAAGTTAAAGAACTACTCAGTTCATCTACAGTTCTAGCACATTTCAATCCGGAAATACCTGTGAAGTTAACAGTAGATGCTTCATCGAAAGGTTTGGGAGCGATTTTATCTCACGTATATCCAGATAAAAGTGAACGGCCAATATCTTTTGCTTCACATGTGTTAAATGCGTCTCAAAAACATTATTCTCAAATTGATCGTGAGACATTGGCAACTTACTGGGGTGTTACTAAATTTCATCAGTATTTATATGGCAATGAGTTCATTTTGGTAACAGACCACAAGCCACTTGTGTCTATTTTCGGACCGAAAAAGGGTATTCCTATTACGGCTGCAGCGCGTTTACAAAGATATGCGTACACGTTATCAGGATATACTTTTGATATTCAGTATATAAATTCAGAGGGTAATCAATCCGATTATCTATCACGTAAATTCAGTGCCAATGATAAAAATATTAAACACATTTCTCATGAAGAAACGTATTTAAATTTTGTTGAAAAAAATATGGCTACACCCTTAGATTTTAAAAAGATTGCACACGAAACACGTAAAGATGAAACATTGAGTAAAATCTATAATTTCGTGTGTAACGGGTGGCCTAACATCAAGCTAAATAAATTGGATAAAGATCTTCAACCTTTTTTTATTTGCAAATTAGAGCTTTCAGGGGTTGTTTCAGGGTTTTTTAATTTGGGGCACAAGGGTTGTTATACCTGAAAAATTTCAAACTTTAATTTTAGAAGACCTCCATGCAACCCATCTTGGCATTATTAAAATGAAAAGCTTAGCTCGATGTTATGTCTGGTGGCCATCAATAAATTTGAATATTGAACAATTAGCTTCAAATGTAACAGCTGCACAACAAATAAAACCGTGTGTACAAAATCTGTTTTGCATCCTTGGGACTGGCCTAAAGAGCCTTGGGCTCGCCTGCATATTGGCCATTTAGGTCCTTTTAAAGGGAAATATTATTTGATTATTGTTGACGCCCATTCAAAATGGATCGAGTGTTATGCTGTAAAATCTACAAATAGTTCAGAAACCATTAGTAAACTTCGAGAATTATTTGCGCGTTTCGGTTTACCGAAAATTATAATAAGTGACAATGCTACTAGTTTTTTGAGTTACGAATTTAAAAATTTTGTATGTAAAAACGGAATACAGCATATCACATCGCCACCATTTAACCCTGCTTCAAACGGAGCGGCTGAAGCAGCGGTAAAACAAATAAAAAAATGTCTTGTAAATGCTAATAACGTATCAAACATCGACGCCATTTCAAAATTTTTATTTGATTATAGAAATTGTGCTCACACAACAACTGGTGAAACTCCAGCTAAATTATTATTAGGCAGACGGTTACGAAGTCGATTTGATATGTTAATACCATCTATAGAAGATAAGGTACACAAAAATCAAACTAAACAAATTAAAAATCATAAATGTAAAAATATTTTAAAATTTGATGTTAATGACAAAGTGCTCGTTAGAGATTATCGAATTGTAAATAAACCTTCGTGGTGTAAAGGTACCATAATAAGATTTGTCGGTAATGCAATATGTTTAATTAAAATTTCTGAAAATTTGATTTGGAAGAGGCATGTAAGTCAGATAAAAAAATTCAAATCTGAAAACAGTCTGACAAGTTCACATGATAATAAAAACATTAGTACGCCTACTAAATTAACTCTAAATTTACCGACACAGCTAAATGATAATATTGATGAAAGAAATGACAGCAATTTTCAGGACACTAATTTTCCAACGGAACCTATCATTCCAGAGGAAAATACTGACAGACCAAAAAGAGTCATGTAACCACCTGAAAAATTTCAAGCGGGCACATAAAACTATTTAAGTAAGAGGGTGTTGTATATTTAGTGAATAAAAATTATTAGAATAAGTTACGTAAGATTAGGATAACTATTATGCAATGTAATAAAAATTGTATTTTTATTTTAACAACTTGATCATTAATAAAAATGAGTTCTAAGTATAAACTTAAAAATTATTTAAATACAGAACAACTAGCAAAGTCTATATCTATGACATTATTCTTGTGTATGAGTGCTTCGAATTCTACTTTAAAAATTGGTGGTTTATTTGTTGTAGACAGAATTTCTTTGTTTTTAAAGGTTTTATAACATTTGTATCTTATAACTAATTCCGGTTTTTCCAGTATGGTTTACAGGTTGTATATTTACTTAGTAATTTTAGTTTTATTGTTAATTTATTGGGTTGTATGGCTATATTTTTAAGTATAAATCTGTCTGCTATATACCTTCGTCGTAGGTATAATGGTAGAATGCCTGATTTTATCTCCATTGAGATGATGGGTGAGGATTTCATGTATCCCAGGGTTATCCGAAGCGCCTGGTTTTGTATAATGTCCAGCTTTTTGAGGGTAGTTTTGTTTGTGTTGGCATATAGGAAACATCCATAATCGATTCTTGATCTAATAAGTGATTTGTATAGAGTTGTCATGACCTTAGGGGAGCCTCCCCACCATGTACGGCAAATAGCTCTCATCATATTAAGATATTGAAAGGAAGTGTCCCTTATGTGTTCTATATGTTTGTTCCAAGTTAATTTGGAATCTAGGAAGATTCCCAAAAATTTATGGTGAGAACTGGTTGGTATCAATTTGTCTGCTATTTTGGTTTGAATGATAGGTATTTTCCTTTTATTGGTGAATGGAACTGTAGTGCATTTATCAGGGGAGAGTGAGAGGTGTAACGAAGTCAAAATTTGTCGACAAGTTGCAAGCCGGTATTGATTGATTTAATGCATATGTCGATGTCCGTGTTTTGTCGTCCGCATATTGTAGATGTCTACATACTGCATTGATGGACATACCTAGTTTGATTGTATATATATTGAACAGTATCGGACTTAATACCCCTCCTTGTGGGAGGCCTTTATAAATCGTTCTTGTCTCTGAGATGTTGCTAAGGAGTTTTATATTGATTTGACGGCAGGAGATCAGATTGAATATCAAGCTAATGATTTTACCGGACAGGTTAATTGAGATTAATCTATCCATTAGAGAGGGGATGTGTACATTATCGTAAGCTGAGTTAATGTCAATAAATGTAGCGAGGAGGTTTTCCTTCCTTGAAAATGAAAGTAGAATGGCGGTTACTAAAATAGAAATATTCAGGGCTATTCTACTAATGATAATCACGGTGATTACCAAGTGCTTAGTAACATAAACACTCTGGGCAACCACTTTTATTTGTTTCTTATTCTGCTAAGCAAAGTGATTGCCACAAGTAGTTAAAATGATCACGTGGCGTGTTTATAAGAGTGGATAAATTGTAACTTGTAAATAAGTGTTGTTAAGCTGACACTTTGAGTGTTTATTAATTAAAATGGACGGTGAAATATTTCACTTACTTATTTTGGAGTTAATTGAGAATGAAAACAGGTTAATAATAGAATTATATTATAACGTACACGCGTTATACATTTTTATTTTTTTTTATTATTCGTTTACGTTTTTTATTAATCCAAAATTTGAATTGGAATTCAGTATAAGGGCTAATTTTTTCCTTTTTTTATCCACAATTGTGGATTCAGTTGATGAAAGTTTTCCACTCAACATATTTCTATTAGCGTCAAAAAAACGTCGTTGGTTTTGTAATACCTCCTATGTGCCAATAAATCTGAAATTAACGTTAATTAATATTTTTAAGAAAATACTTCTTCTTAATAAACATGTTGCAGTGAAGATAAGTACGAATTAGAAATATACCTCTGAAATTGCTAGTTTCTTACCATCTATTGCTGAAATAATCACTTTTTAATCTTTCCTGCAACATTTACTTTTTGCACATAGGAGGTATTACAGAACCAACGACGAAAATCAATCATCAATTTGTACTGACTAGATGATACTTTTTTTGTCGTCTTTTTGTAATTTTATTATCCATAATAATAATTATTATTACTAATAATTAATTATTTTCAGCACTTGACAACTAACACAAAATTCAAAAGTATATAACCGTGGTAACCGCACAAAAATAGACTTGTAATTAAATTCAGACAACTCTCTATAGGTACGTTTTTTTGAAAACGAGTGACAAAGAAGATTTGTAAACACTTGCATAATCACTTGTTATTAATGCTTTACCTGAATAGCATATTAAACATTAGTGATTACAGACAGTGTTTATAAATTTTGTAATCACTGTGGTTACGTAAGAACAGTGATTAGAACAAAAATAGTAGAATACGGCTAATTATGTCAAATCTCTCAGGTTTAAATCCCAGATTAGTATAAATACATTTTTTCTAACGACATTTTTTTATACTTCTTATTAACATATAAAAACTTTTAAATGCAATGATCGTTAGTGTATTTGCCATATAGCAACATACACTATTGGCATCGGTCGGATGGCGGGACCTAGGGGTCGGACCAAAATTTCTCGACGTTTCATAACCTCCTAAACACATTGGCACCATTTTTAAAAATGTTTATATATATATATATATGTATATATATATATATTTATATACGTATATATATATGTGTGTGCGGGCAATAACTTTCGAAGGAGTTTATTGATTTTAACGAAATTTGGTCCACGTGTTTCAATCCATCACAGCAAGAAGCCTATTTAAAATGGGCGTAATCGGGTCATTTTAAGGGTAGTTTTTAGGGGTTGAAAAATGTTTTTGGGCCCCAAAATACCGAAAAAATTCTCAGAATCGTTTCAAAATTGACATTTAACCCTTTAGTAGTAATTAAAAAGTGTCCCTAAAATTTCAATAAAATCGGCCTAACAGGACCGAACTTATAAATTTTTTGAAAACATTAATTTGTAGATAGTGACTTATTTATTGAACGGTGTGTTTAATTCGGTGTAGACGTTAGATTGATAATAATATTGCAATTAAGAAAAAAAATGTTATTTTAAGGGGTGTATTAAGGAGTCAAACTTTTAATTTTGCCCAAAAACCAACTTAAGTTCGCGTAATAAAGCCACCCTGCCTGTATAAGCAAATACACTATATTGTCGGCAGGGTTTTGGCACTGCGACCCGGGTTTTTTTTTTTTTGTATACGTAAATTGAAAAGATTAATATAAAATGCCTAACGAACTTAGCTTCCGTCGTGTGTCCACAAACCGACGGACCTCTTTTTTCTATTTAGTTATGAACCCTGATATATATTTAAAATTTTAATAGCAAAGCAACCAATACAGTTAAAAGCAATAAAACAAAATGATAATCGTTAATTACGTTAATTATGAATACTACTCTGTAATTGGGCATTTTGCCTGTTGAGTACGTTCAATAAATAAATAAATAAAAAAGGACACGATTTTATAAAGAGTTTTGATACAAGTAAATAGTCTAAACTCATATTTAAACAGGACATAAAATTGAGCTTTGGTCATAAAATATATACTATCAATAAATACTTAATACTATTTAAAAATAAAATCAAATTATACTTCTAAGTCCATAAATATAAAAAAAAATGCAAAATTTATGAGACTCCGTCCAATAGTTAACATGAACTGTATAATTGGCACAACATAATGGGCTGAACTGAAGCCAACATAAAAAAAAATAAAACCCGGGTCGCAGTGCCACAACCCTGCCGACAATATAGTGCATTTGCTTATACAGGCAGTGTGGCTTTATTATGCGAACTTAAGTTGGTTTCTGGGAAAAATAAAAAATTTTACTCCTAATACACTCCTTAAAATAACATTTTTTTTTCTTAATTGCAATATTATTATCAATCGAACCTCTGTACCAAGTTATATACACCTTTCAGTAAATAATTCACTATCTGCAAACTAGTCTTTCTTAAAATTTTTAAATCCGGTCCTGTAAGGTCGATTTTATTAAAATTTTAGGGACAGATTTTAATTACTGCCAGAGGGTTAAATTTCAATTTTGAAACGATTCGGAGAATTATTTCGGTATTTTAGGGCCCAAAAACATTTTTCAACCCCTAAAAACTACCCTTAAGATGGTCCAATTAGGCCCATTTTAAATTGGCTTCTTGCGGTGATGGATTTCAACACGTGGGCCAAATTTTGTTGAAATCAATTAACTCTTTCGAAAGTTATTGCCCGCACACATATATATATATATATATATATATATATATATATATATATATATATATATATATATATATATATATATACGTATATATATATATATATATAAATATATAATAAAAATATATATATATATATAATAAAAAATTTATAAATATATATATATATATATATATACACATATATATAAACATTTTCAAAAATGGTGCCAAAATGTTTAGGAGGTTATGAAACGTCGAGAAATTTTGGTCCGATCCCTAGGTCCCGCCATCCGACCAACGCCAATAGTGTATGTTGCCATATGGCAAATACACTAATAATGGAAGTTACAGCAGGCAAAGTACGCAACGGAGTCTCAAAGATACCGCGTTAGTAGTTAAGGGTTAAATCTATCTTTGTGAGCGCATCGAGAACTAAGTAAATGTAGTTGGATGAAATTAGAAACATTATTTTCAGTTTCTATATTTATTTTAGAATTTCACGTAACATTTTCATGACGTCGTGGAACAATTTTTACGTTAGTAATCGCACGTTTGACAAGCGACTTATTGTAAAATCACTAAATAGTGAAATGTTACTTATAAATTAATACAGATTTGGACTTTTTTTTAATCCGAAATTATTTCTTCATATATATTATGTTACGTCATATCTCCAGCATTTGTGAGTCGATCTCATTGATTCTTTTTCTTATTAATAGGGCATACCTTCAGGATGGTTTCACATCATTTTTACTTAAATAGGTTCACCAGTTTTTTTTTAGTTAAGTATTAACATATTAAACGACATATTGCAAAACTACTAAAATAAAAAAAACTTTTTAGAAAAATTGAACCTCCTTCAAAAAAGACCACTAAAATAACAAAGTTTTGAGGTCGGCGTCAAGTTAATAGAAGTACAGATTGTATGCATAAAACGTTATAGTAATTAAATTAAAAACTTTGTTATATTATTATTATGTTTTTTAAGGAGGTTTAATTTTTTTATTTTTTTTTGTGTATTAAAAGTAATATACAACTCAGTTTTATAATAAATTTATAATAAATTATAAAAATATATTTCAAACCGAACCTGGAATTCGTGCTTTGATATCAACTTTTTTCAAACACTCTTAAAATTTCAATTATTCGACTTGATTATGTGAAAACTGACAAGAAATAAGCTTGTCGTATTTTTTTTTTAATTTTCAAGGAAGATATATTTCTTTATAAATTATCACACAGATAGCTTTCATTCATTTATCTAATCAATGTATCAATTGCAATGTAATTTATTTATTCAATTGTCCGTTACATATATATTTACATTTGCACGTCTGTTATTAGATACTATTTATTAATAAGTTCCAATTTATTATACAATATTGTGATTTAAATTTGCAACTGTGCATTTTATCAGCTCAAGTGTAAAGACACAAGAAGACTATCAATTTATAATTATCAAGAAAATGTTTAATAAATAAAGTGGTGTTCACACAGTCGCCCATTGTTTGGACAGGTACGTTCTTGTTTTTGTTGCGTGCTATACTATCTAAATTTTTAATCGCCCAAAATATCAGTATCCGGGAGCAATGAAGAGACTTTTAGGTTTATAATATTATAATACTTGTAAACAGTATATAAATAAATAGCCGCGGCCGTAATTACTTCCACGTCCATCGCAAGTGCTTCGCCAGGCAGAAATGAGCCATGGGCCATTGTGTGAACACCAAGTGATAGTGGCCTACAGCTGCACACTGCAAAGCATGGCCCACTACAGACCACTGTGTACTGGGGCCTTAATCAATGCATCAATTGCAATGTAATTTATTTATTCAATTGTCCGTTACATAATATATTATATTTACATTTGCACGTTTGTTATTAGATACTATTTATTAATAAGTTCCAATTTATTATACAATATTGTGATTGAAATTTGCAACTGTGCATTTTATCAGCTCACGTGTAAAGACACAAGAAGACTATCAATTTATAATTATCAAGAAAATGTTAAATAAATGAAGGTACAATAAATTTTTAATTATTAGTAATTACCGGCGTTAATGTCGACGTATCTTATCTTAACCCGATAGTATCTGAATAAAAAGTATCCTATTACTTTACTGATAGTGTAGCTATCAAGTTTTATTAAAATTATTCCAGTAATTCAAGAATGAAAGCTGATACAGAAATATTCTAAAAACACGTTATTTCGTACACTAAAAAAGATTGTCCTGTATTATTATACATATTAGTGTTGATTAAATCACTGACTGGTGAATTAAATGCCGCAAACACTTGAAAAACGTTTTTTTTTTTTAAATAAACCAGATAACATATTTGTTGATTTACAACAGTTGTATTAATCCTATGCTTGAGAAATCTGAACACTGACTAATTGTTCCAACGTATGTAAAATTTAATTTGATTCTGCAGAATGGATTTTCTCACAATAAATTATAAAGTCAATATCAAGAAACGTAAGTACTCGTCAACCAATCAGAAAGCAGGATTGTTTTTTCCTTATATATTCTTGCATTAATTTAAATTCGCGAAATTTTAAATCAGGGGGTTATCTCGTTCCGTTGGATAGTAATGAGTGAATGATGTCATCCAGCAGACCTGTCAATTGATATTGCATGGTTAATAAAAATATGAACGGTCTGCCAGTTGACGTCATTCGTGGATGGAAGTAATCTGTGTGAGGCTCTAAAGCCGTAGTTATGTATAATTCGACACTGTTTGAATTCGTGTCCATACCCGAAATAAATAACGGATATAAATAAAATAATACATAATATATATATATTATGAGCACTGTGGTTGAAACAATAACAATCAAGAAAGCATAGTTACTTCTTACCACAACAGATTTATTCATTGAATGTACATTTCGAGAGCAAAGCTCCCATCTTCAGCAAACACTACACTAAATATATAACACAAAATTAAGGATTTTGTGTTATATATTTAGTGTAGTGTTTGCTGAAGATGGGAGCTTTGCTCTCGAAATGTACATTCAATGAATAAATCTGTTGTGGTAAGAAGTAACTATGCTTTCTTGATTGTTAAAATAATACATATTTTAATGTAAAATTGCATACAAGAAGATTTTTGAATATAATTTTTATACTCAGTACTATAGACAGCAAGTGTATATTGTGTGCACTCATCGAAGTTGGCCGATAGTACATGTATCGTGAACCGCTAGACGCTTGTCACATGACCGTATACCGTGGGATTCACAGACGATCACGTGATTATACTAAACTGGAATATTGCACAATATTACATATTTTGTTATGAAATTTTTACAATAATTTAATGGAAAATCACATAAAATACATTAAAACTACATAAGTGTATGTAATTTTACTTTACTTTATGTATAAATACCAAATTTGTTTAATTTCACAGCGAAAGTCCAAGTTTTTATACAGTTCTTGTAAAAATAAATAATAATGAACAATTACCTAGAAAATTGAGCGAAAGTTGTTTGGGCCGTGTGCCAAATGTACACTGCGAGCACTGTAAGGTGTGACGTGAATTTAGTATACTGCGAAGCCGTTCCTTTATAGTTAGTTATACTGGTTACTGTTTAAAACGGAACGCAGTACAGTATACTGTCATCGACGTTTTTTGATGTTAAAAGTTTAGTTGCAAAAGCCATGTCTGCAAGATAACGAGAAAATATTTTATAAAAATAATTAGGTTATGAATTTAATTTTGATGCAATTGAATATTTACTCATAGTTGCACGATTATAAATTTCTTCAGTTACTTTCGTTTTATACATAATATTTGTTTCACACTGCAATAAACACAATTTATTTAAATTTTCCATGTTTGTTTTAACGGCCGGTATTTTTAAATGCCAATATTCAAGTGGAAGCTGTTAAATTTCTGAACGCTGTTGATCACGTAATCAAAGCACAGAGCACTTTACCTCGAAAACACCAGTGCTCACAGTAGAAAAATGGCGACGATTTATGACGTCATATATTTCCCTAGGATACTGCGACTGTATACCTGTCAATCTATAACGGAACGAATTTCTCCCCAGTAAGAGCACTGAAAACTGCCAATATTCACATTGGCACACGGCCCCAGATAGGCTAGATAAGTATGCGTTGTTGCCAGATCGTTTCTGTCCGAGTCCTTGAATGTATACTTTTCTATAAATTGTTGAATTTTCAATTCAATTTATTCCTTAGAAAAAAAATGTATACATATATTATAATATAACCGTTATTTATAAATAATTAGACGGTCAAAATTTTTTCTTATTTTTTTTTAAACTCATAACAAATGCATTGAAAGACTGTCAATTTTTTAAAGTTTCTGACTGTTAGTTCTTTTTTTATAAAAAAGAAACTGGTTCAGAACTACAGAGATCGTATACAATCAATGTTAATTATCCAATTTTTAATTGAATTTATCTAAGATTTTATACGGCCGATCGATTTCAAATTTTCAGGGTAATTGTATTATCATGTTCTTAATAAGTATATAATAATTAAGAATTTTCTGACGGTGTGTCTTAACTACCTTAAACTATTTTATATACTTACATAATTATTATTATTACTAAGGTTTTTTTTTATTTTTTAACGAGAAATTGGACAATTCAAATATAGTTAAACTGAATAAAAAATTGCGACGTTTCGTTAAAGCTTTTTAACTTCTTCAGGCACAACTGAACTAATTAAAAATCCAAATTAGTTAATGAAATAAATATTTTTTTTTTAATAGAATTGAAATAAAACCTTTAACTAGTTAACCATAACAGTAATAAAATTTAGATATCTATAATAATACATATATTTACTTCAACAAATATTAAATAGTAAATATTTAAACGAAATTTAAGGGTATTATATCAATTCTATTTTAAAAAAAATATTTATTTCATTAGCTAATTTGTATTTTTAATCATTTCAGTTGTGCCTGAAGAAGTTAAAAAGATTTAACGAAACGTCGCAATTTTTTGGTTTAGTTTAACTATATTTGAATTATTCAATTTCCCGCTAAAAAATAAAAAAAACTTATTAATTATAATGGACGTTAACAATATTGAGAATTATTGTTACTATTACAATAAACTGGCCATTGTTAAACAGGTTTTTTTAAGGTTTTGCCTGCCTTTGATTTGGTTTCCTTAAGGCTGTCGGAACACTATGAATTTTGTTTGTGATGAGAGGGGCGAGGTAGGCAAAAGACATATTGTGGGTGTGACCTTCTTTAGCTCTGTCTCGTTCAAATCATCCGCACGTTTCAATTTTTGGCTAGTGCCAACTACGAGGCTAAAATTTTTTTTTGCAAGGGTGTCGCTGTCAATTGATTACTCTAATTTTGGGAAATATTTTGAAGATTTAAAAAAGTTTTCCGAAAAAGGAAGAGTCACTTTAGGTTTGCGATGGAACAGTTTTGTGAAATAAGTAGGTATGAATAAGGTCATAGTGTGACATTGAAAACGTGTGTTTTTTTAGCACAATTAATGCCAACTTTTTTCTAGTAAATCGTACATAAATTGCAAAAGTAGTCCATTAGAGACCTAGATTTGTCCTTTATCTTCGTTATAGAGAAAGAATTTTTTGCACTATGTTGACGAAGAAGTCTACAATCAGTTGACAGTCGAAGCTCTATTTTTGGCTTAAATTCAAAGCGTTCGGACAGCCTTAATATAAACTCAATTGAATATACATTTCTGAATAATATTTATAAGACATTTAATATGCAGCAGATGATTCCCTTTCCAACACGCATAACTTTAAAATCTGCATCCCTCATCGATTTCTTTTTTGTCTCCGATCAATCCTTGGTTGTAAATTGTAGCGTTGACCATTTATATTCTATCACCGACCACAAACCTATATTTTGCACTTTGAATTTTTCTAAAGCTGAGTTGCAAGTATAATACTTTTAGGGATTTTAAGAACACCAATTGGAGTGACTTCACTAATGATGCCCATTTAGCAAATTGAAATTAAATTATAAAAAAATCCAGTATCAATAATAAAATTCAGTGTCTAAATTCAATTTTTACAGATTTGTTAAATAAGCATTCATCTGCGAACATAAGCATGAGCCCTGGATTACCCCGGCCATCAAAATCATGATGAAACTTCGTGAAAAGGCCTTACTTGCACACAAAAGAACCAAACGTAGCAGCAAATGACTATTCTGTAAGTCTCTTCGTAATTACATCACGGCTGCTATCCGACGAGAAAAACAAACATTCATCTCTTATTGCAACATTAACAGTAAATATAGTTCGCAATTATCGCATAACATGAAACATTTAGCGATAAATCAAAATGGTTTTCACGGTACAATTAGAATAATGTGGCGACTTTAAAGTAAGCGTTAATAAAGCAGTTCGTATTTATAAACACCCACTGCCACATATTGAAGATATTTTTATGAAATTAGAAGGCGGTTTGCACAATTTCAACTCATCTTGCCTCCGCTCCTGGAATTTTTCAGAAAATCATGGAAACATTGTTGTCCTGGACAGAAGATGTATGCTTTTTCGATGATATTTTAATGACAGCTGAAAAACGACAACTCCATTTAGAAAGGTTGGAGAGCATATTTAATATTTTTAAAAATAACTGGTTGACTATTCAGAAAAGAAAATGTAATATTTGGGTCATACTTTTAAATCAAATTTAATTAAGCCTCGAATTATTAATAATCAGTCAAATTAAGTTAAAAATTATAGGGAAAAGATAAATTGCGAATTTCAAACCGACGATTCAGTCATTGTAATAAGATCATAGAAAAATAATGTTGAATGTTGTCCTGCAATTATAACAAATAAACTCGGTTCTCAAATCTATAAAATTAAAACGAAATCTGCTAATTTAGAATGAGCTAGCCACGTTGATCAGATTTGATATTTCACTTATAAAACATTTCTGAAAATTGTAAAAATAATATTAATGTTATCATCCATAATTTTTTAAGTTTAAAATTAGCAGGATATTGGACAATATTAAAATTTATATATATATAAATTTTAATATTGTCCAATTTCCTGCTAATTTTAAACTTAAATATAAACTTAAATATTGATTTAATTTAAATTTACTACTTGAATAAATTGTATTGTTTCATGTACACACAAAACAGGTTAGTTGTAGTATTTTATTGATTTTCTTTTCTCAATAAAGTCAAGATTCAAGACATCAAATTGCTGGCGAAGCCAATTCTGCACCTTGGTGATTTTGAGCCATATATTTATGGTTAGCGGGTACTTGGACATAAATAAATAAAAACCCTAAGTTTAATAAGTATGTAGTGTACCAGTTTCTTCAGTAGCCACTAAATTAAAATGATTTTTCGACCCTATGTGCATTTTTCCAAATAAATGTATTTAGTAGTGTAAATTTTGACGAACAAGTTAAGAAATACGATCTGCCTGGTACATTCATATGCAGCGTTTGGCTGACGAAGGGGCAGCTGTTGCACCTATCGCGTGTACGAGAGAGCAAGTGTTCCACGGCGTGCTTTTTCAGATCTATAGTTTACTGTTTAACCATGTATAGGTGAATACGATGTAATTTAATAAGTGTATGGTTATAGTTATTTCATTTATTTATAAAAGTAAATCGTTGATAATTAAATTATAATTTATATCTGTAATAAAAAAAAAACAGTGCGAAAGGAGATTAGAAATTTAAAAAAATCTATAAGCAAGAATAATTCATAATAGCTGCATACAACCCAAAGATTGCAGCGTGTGCTACCGTTCTAGGAAGTAAAAATTCCAAACTGCAAACAGTGTTTCTGTAGAAGTTAGTATTGTAAATATAATTAATTTAAAAATTAGAAAATGTATGCAATTAATTTTTGAAAAGTGCAAAAACTGTGATGCTGATTTGTAAAAGAAACATGTGTATTTAAACAATTATAATAGACTTTTATGATTAAGATCTAACTGTACTTCTTTAGAAGTCAATATTATTAATAAAATTTAAAAGTGAAAAAATAACATGAACAATTCGTCTCAATACTGTAAAAATTGTGGTGCCAGTTCATTAAAGAAACTTGTGAAATTAAACAATGATACAAATTGCGCGAGGACTAAAAGAACAAACAATAATATTCTATCCAAATAACAATTAATAGAGGTTTAAAAGAAACACGTTTAAATGAAATTAAATATACCTATGTATTGTTGATCAATGTATTAAAATCATAGTTTTTGACGGCATGATACATTTTTTCCTCTTTAACTGGAAATCTGTTTCCCAGCGCAGAGTAAAACTGTAGTTATTTTTCCATTAATTATATAAACTTACTGCCGAATTTTTAATATGTGTCCTATATTTCTGACGTGAAAGAAAAGTAAAAATTACGTATTCCCGAACTGTTGGCATGGATGTGACATTTGGATTGTTCGAGAACCTACATATGTCTATTAGCAAAGTTGATTACAAACAGACTCTTTTTATTAGATTTATTTACATATAAAAATAAACAGTTGATATTTAAATTATGATTTATATCTGCAATTAAAAAACAGTGCGAAAGGACATTAGAAATTTAAAAAATCTATAAGCAAGAATAATTCATAACAGTTGCATACATATCAGCCAATGCATTGAAACGTGTGCTACTGTTCTAGCAAGTAAAAATTCAAAATTGTTTGACAACGCTTCTGTAGGAGTTAGTATTATAAATATAATTTTAAAATTAAAAAATGTGAATAAATCATTTATAATCTGTAGAAATGGTAATGTTGATTTGTAAAAAAACATGTGTACTTAAACAATTATAACTGAGATCTTTGTGTTTAAGATCTAACCGTACTTTTTTCAAGTTATTATTGTTAATATAAAATTGAAAAACATAACATGACCAATTCATCTGAAAACTGTAAAATTTGTGGTGTCAGTTCGTTAAGAAAACTTGTGTAATTAAACAATGATAAAGAGACTATAATGTCTAAAATCGGAAAGCTCATTGAACGTAGGAATTTATTGTATCAATTGTTGAATATAATATTTTCCAAACAAACGATTTATATTGTGTAATATTAAGTATAATTCTAAATACTGTAGTGTTTAAGTGCTTCTTCAGACCCGTAGTTTAATCATGATAATATGATTTTTATTCTGCCTCTGTATAGGTGAATACGTCGTAGTTTAATAAGTATGTAACTGTAGTTATTTCATTTACTCACAAAAAGTAAATCGTTGATATTTAAATTATGATTTATATCTGCAATAAAAAACAGTGCGAAAGGACATTAAAAATTTAAAGAATCTATAAGCAAAAATAATATAATATCTGCATACTTCCCAAAGAATTGCGGCGTGTGTTACCGTTCTAGCAAGTAAAAATTCGAATATGCTTGACAACGCTTATGTAGAAGTTAGTATTATAAATAAAATTCCAAAATTAAAAAATATGAATAATTCATTTGAAAACTGTAAAAACTGTGATGCTGATTTGTAAAAGAAACGTGTATTTAAACAATTATAACTCAGATTTTTGTGTTTAAGAACTAACCGTACTTCTTTACAAGTTAATATCGTTAATATAAAAGTGAAGAAAATAACATGAACAATTCATCTGAAAACTGTAAAAATTGTGTAATTAAACAATGACAAAAATTTGCACGGGGACTAAAAGAACAAACAATAACATTCTATCCAATTAACAGTTGATAGGGGCTTAAAAGAAACACGATTAAGTGAAATTAAATGTATATATTGTTGATCAATGTATTAAAATCAAAGTTTTTGACGGCATGATACATTTTTTCTTCTTTAACTGGAAATCTGTTTCCAAGTTCAGAATAAATTTGGAGATATTTTTGTTTTCGTTATCTAAACTTACTGCTGAATTTTTAATATAATGTGTCCTATTTTTCTGGCGTGAAAGAAAAATAAAAATTACCTATTCCCGAACTGTTGGCATGGATATGACATTTGGATTGTTTGAGAACCTGTGTCTAACAGCAAAGTTGATTTCACATAGACTTTTTTATTAGATCAAAACCTCGAATAATTGTTAAATTTGTGTTAAACTTGCACTGTCTAATAAATAGTAATATGCATTATTAAACGTTATAAAAATTAAATTAGACGCCTACTTTTATAAAACAGAACCAACAAAAATAATAATTTTGGTTTGATAGACGAAGAATATGTAATAATATGAGTAATATGACAAATTTAAACATAATTCTTGTAACCATATATAATATAGTAAACAAATATTGGAAAAAAATAACCAGAAATAAAATTAATTGTGATAGTGTTAAAACTAATAAAATATACCAATTATAAAGATTTAATGTTCTCAGTTCCTGCCAAGGCAATTATTTCTGCGTTTCTACCGTAATAACGTTGAAATGGAGAATAGAGTAGAACATAAATTATTTTTTTAAATTTATTTCGTGCAGTCTTAATAAATCCTAAATTACAGAGTCAATACTACCTACCAACATTTTAAATTTTTGTTACCCCGAAATTATGAATAGTTTCGAGCCTATCTGAATTTTTTGAAATAAATATATTTTAATAGTGTGAATTTGACAAACAAGCAATAGACACGATTTTCTTGGCAACATTTGGCGTATAATTTGACCGACAAAGAGGCAGTCATCGCACCCATCGTGTGTGCGAGAGAGTTGGCGTTTGTCACTAGACTCGCGATTTTGAAAGTGCACCGATAACGAGATAAATGTGTGACCGTTAATTTTGATGCGACAATAAAATCGATTGTTGAAGACTGCTTGGGACAACTGTTGTTGATTTGATAGTTGTTTTGGAGTTGTTTTGTGACGATAGTCAATTGTTGGTCGCTTGAATGACGATAATTTTTTTGGATATTGAATTTTATTCTTGTTGTCTAGGACCTAGGTTATTGCTATTCTTGCCTGTTTTAGTTGTCGTTAGTAGAATGGCGTTCTGATCGCCAAATAAGAATTAATAAGGAACGTTCGATCTGTGCGTGGAATCATGAGATTATAATTATCTCTATTCATTTCTTACTTGTGTTTTTTTGATTCCTTACCAATGGTTAAATTTTGCCTTATTTTCTCGACAAATGCCACATCCGAACATCTGCGATCGGAAATTGTAGAATTCTAGAAAGAAAACAATAATTGTTTTAGTGTGTTCAGTGGCGTCCCATTTATATATTTTGCCTGTGTTGAAATTGTTTGTTATTATTTTGTTAATAATTTTATATTCGTTATTATTTATTGCCGTTATTTATTGCTATTTTACTTTTATTATTGACGTACTACCTTCGCAATCGTTTAAACTTTTACGATTGCGGAGTTTCTCAATGATATTTTTTCATAAGGACCTTGTGCAATTGTGTCTCTTTGTCATATTATGTCTAGTATTTTATTTTCCCTTGCTGAATACAATTTATAATTTCTTACATTCTGGGATACAGAGATTGCTGCAGTAATTATGTACCTCGTTAGACCTAGAGGCTGATCTTTTATCAGAGCGTTAAGTGGTTCTGGCGTCCATTTTTAATCATTTGGGCGGTGATTATGTTTCTGATTTTTTTTGTCAACTATTGCAGTAATTCTTTTGTTATTTTGGGGTGATAAATGAAATTTTTTTACTTCTACTTAAATTGTGTTTGTTATTTTATTTTAATTGTCGTGTGGTAGGTGGTATTTATGTCTGCTATGTTTATTATTTTTTTTTTGAAGCCAAATTCTATATCGGCTCACAATATTTCAAACCACGACACAGCGCCGCTGAGTTAGTTAGCCGGAGTTCTTGTGTGTTTGAATTTGAACATTTCTTCTAATTATTTAAAGGTGATTATGACTTTATGCTGCACTTATGCTACACCTCTCATGTCTTCTTACAGTGCCAGACTAGAGTCAAGCTCAACAGGGTCTTCTTTCCCCGCTAATTTTCCCAAGCCCGTTCCCTTGGCAGTGGTTTCGCTAGATAGATAAGGACATTTTTTTTTCATACTCATACAAGCCCGCTGTGCCCTCGGGCTTAGCGGGCAATCATTGAATCCCTTCTTCTATCTTCTTCTTTTGTTCTAATCTTCTCCTTATCTTTCTGTAGGATCGTTGTGATATTCTATGTGTATTTGATCAATTGCTCTTGATACTTTGTTCGTTGATGTTAATGTTGTTATTCGAACTTCCTTGTATTGTATGAGTATTGGCACTCCGGCCTTCAAGCAAGAAAAAACCTTAACCGTATGTTGCCATAAAAGGTTACAACTTTAGATCTTGGGAAATTTGCCCTTTATCAGCCAAAATTGCCTGACTGACCGGTGTAGGCACCCCGTAGGGGTAGTGAGGGAGTTGCACCGCCCTAAAAAACTCGCTTACCGTCTTCTTCTACCAGTTGTATTGTCCAGCATTTGGTTCTTTTGCATTTCATAGATTTTTATTGATGCAACTGCTTCTTTGAGTATTTCTTGGTTCGTGAAAACCTCCCTAATGTCATTCGACTTCCTCCTTACTTTTTCGAAAATTTCTCTGGTCTCATTGCAGTATATTATGTTATGTGCTCTGCTGTCTGTAGTTCATTACATTCACATTCTGGATTTTCTATGACTCCGAATCTTGCCAGGCTTGCATTATATGGTCCATGGCCAGTAATTGCTCTGATCGCCTCTCTTGAATACTGTATATCGAATTGCAATCTTCTTTCGACACTCGGAAATATTTTCTTTGTGTATATTTCTCTATCTATTACTTGCCAACGTCTGGCCCATATGTTTTTGCCTCTGTTTTTGCTTTCTGTCTTGTCTATATATCCATTCAGAAGTTTGTTAGCGTTATGTTCATTTTCATGTTTTGCCCAAAAGTTTGCAGCTCTTCTTCTGGCCTCTAGATCCAAAGGGAGTATGCCAGTTACCACTTGAATTGCTTCTACTGAAGTGGTTTTTTGCGCTCTTGTGATTCTTACTAGTGCTCTTCTTTGGCTATAGTTCAGCATATTTACCACTTTATTTTTTTGTAATACGTCTGACAGTATAGATACTGCGTATAGCGCTATGCCCTCGTATATTGATTTATAGTATTGTATCAGGAAGTGTGGATTGATTTCATACTCTTTTCTCGCCATTCTGCTAACTTGACTTAAACAGTTCTCAGCTTTCTTTAATGCTCTCTTTAAATGCGATATCATAGTGAGCTTGACGTCCAATGTGCACCCTAGGTAATCAATCTCCCTTTCCATCTTAAGCGTAGAGCCTTCCAGTCTTATTATAGGTTTTCTTTTTGGAAATAGTTTAAATATCACAGCTTTGGTTTTTTGTACTGAGAACGCCATTTTAAATCTGTCACACCATTCTTTAATTTCATCGAGTATTCTTTTGTCACTTTCTTCGATTTCTCTTCTATTACACCGATCGACACGATTTTTGGGTCTGGCTTCTGCATGTGAAATTTTGGTTTCTCCTATGTTAGAAATAAAGGGAAAAATAATTTTTCTGATCAAAGTTTGCTTTTGTAGAAATTACAGCGATTTTTCGAATTTTCAAGAAATATGACTGATTTTTATATTTTTTTTTATAATTTTATTTTTAATTACGATTAACAAAGTTTTTGCTGAATATCAAAGTCTTTTTAATTCAAGAATAAAATAAACTATAGCATATAAATGTAAAATAACAAAAAAGCAAGTTCAAAAATGAATATTTTTAGTAGTTCTTTTATGTTTGTATGGGCTTTCTCGTATTAAACCCTAAATGTAATCTCCCATCATATTCTCGTTGTACTGCCCTTGGTCACGTCGTTTAAAGTCCATCACATCTTGATGAAAAGTTTCTCCTTGCTCCTCTAAGTAAACTAGGCGCCCATATTGTTTTTAAATTGATCCACGTGAGTGGTAGCATAATATGAAGTTTATGGGACATTCTGCAGCCCATAATTTTAAAGCTTTTAAGCATAATTTCAATCAAATCATCATAATTGTCAGCTCTGTTGTTACCAAGAAAACCATTAACTACTGCTTTAAAACTCTTCCAGGTTTGTTTTTCATGAGCATTGAGAAATTCTGTGAAATCATCACTGCTCAATATATGTTTTATTTGTAGTCCGACGAAAATACCCGCTTTTGCTTTAGCTTCAGATAATTTGGGAAAAAGTCCCTTTAAATATTCAAAAACTGAAGAATTTGAATCCTTAGCTTTCACAAATTGCTTCATTAGACCCAATTTTATATGTAACGGTGGCATCAACTCTACAATTCGTTCCGACTTGACATTATATTTTCCTATCTGAAATTCGGTTCGATCAGACTATATACGCCATTGGTAATGAAATTAATCTGCTCTGCTAAAGTGAGGTACCCATTTTTTATCTTGATTTCGGATTTTGAGTATAAAATAGGCTTCATAAGCTTCGCCAAGTTTCAAATTCGTTGCCAAAGCAAATTTTTGGTTCTTACTTTAATAAATTCACCGTAAATAAAACAGAATGAATCAACACCCTGTTTACACTGTCTTGATGCCATTTTCTAACTTAGTAATACCCAAGGGCGGTTGTTACAGCTGTGATAGATAAGTAAACACTCAGTACTCTGCCCTTCACAAATAATATGCAATTTGCTATCGGGTTGTTCAAAGTGCTATCATAAAATCAATTAAAATCTTTCAAATTTACTTATCCACGTAAATCAGACAAAAGCGAACTTTAAAAGCTAAAAATGGAAATTTAAGTGTTTTTTGATGTCTAGAATCAGAATTCAAGCATTAGAACAGAAGGCAAAAAAAAATTTTATTTTTGTTGACTTGTGTTATTTGCTTGATACAGTACCGCCAAATCATCTACATAAGCTTTTTTCTTTGCATCTGGAAATATTTGTCTCACAGACAAGTTGTTAATCAACTTAAGTGAGACTATATATATTTTTAAATTGTTATTTCTTTTCTTAATAAAACTTATTATTATTATTATTAATTCTTTGATTAGCGTGTTTATCGTTATTAGTCATAGTATTGGTCCGACTACAGATCCTTGCGGACATCCTTTGACATATACAAATTTGCCATTCTCGTACATATGTGTAGTTCTTTTATGACAATAGCTCTTTAGAATATTTTGTAAACACATCGGTACTTCTAGATTAATTAGTTCATTCCATAGAGCAGGCCACCACATGTTATCAAAAGCTCCGCTTATGTCTATGAATAAGCCCATTACATGTTTACTTTCTTTATCAGTAATAAATCTTATGACATCATCTACGGCTTTTTCTGTCGATCTTCCTTTCATATAACCATGTTGATTTATACTAATTTTTCTTTCAATTGCACTCATTAGCCTTGTTGCAATTAGCTTTTCTATAATCTTGCCAGATGTGTTTAAGAGACATATAGGTCTGTAAGATTTGACTTTTTGGGGGTCTTTCCCATTGCCTTTATAGAGTATGGTTACCAGCGAACTTTTGTAGTTTTGGGGGAAAATTCCCTTTTTTTAGCATAAGTTAACCAGCTTTGTCATTTCGCCTTTTATTGCACTATAGAGCATTTTATAAACTTCGATGGGCAGTCCATCGGGCCCAGGTGCTTTGCGTGGTTTGAAACTTTTTATCGTTAGTTCAAGCTCATCCTCAGAGACTTCATCTATTTCGTTGTTTTCGTTCGTCTCATTGAACTGAATAGTTGTTGTTGCGTCTTCTGTTTCGCCCGACCTGAGGAGTCCCTTGAGTAACTCTTTTGCTGTGTCTTCCCAGCAGTTTGTATGTAAGCCATTTTCTTTCTGTATGGTTGCTAGCACTTGTGGTCTTCTAAACTTGTCTGCACATAGTCTGTATGGTAAAGCCCATGGACTGTCTATCATTGTTGCGTTTATAAATTTTTCGCATGTTCTCTGTTTTGCCTCTTTTATTTTGGTTCTGTAACTTCTCAGCAGTGTGTTGTATCTCTGCTTTTTCTCTTGTCTTCTCTCTATGTTAAGTTCGTGCCTATATTCTCTCAATAGTTTTCTGACTTTAGCTTTTTCTTTTTGCAACATCTGATTCCACCAAGTGGCTCTTTTTGGTTTGCTTGTTATTTGCCAGTTTGCGTGCTTAGTGCAGGCGTCTAGTATCCATTTATATGTTCTCTTTGCCATTAAGTTTGGAGACTCGGTTTCTAAGTGGTATTCGTTTCGATGTTCTATTAACGTTTTCTTAATGTTCTCCCATTCCACCTCTTTGAGATTTAGGCGCGGTAGACCTCTCTGCATTATCTTTTCTTGTGTTTGTTCTATTTGAAATTTGATTAATCTGTGATCGCTGTGCGTTGCATGATCCAGTACTTTCCATTCTCTAATACTTCCCTTGATCAGTCTTGTTGCTGCAGTCACGTCTATGTTTGATTGTTGACCTCTGGTATTGCAGTATGTAGCCATTTGACCCTCTTCATTTACTGTGTACAGATTGCAGTCTTCTAAGGTATCTTCAGCTTTTATACCTTTTTCGTTTGTTATTGCGTTATGTCATCTTTGCGATCGTGCATTTACGTCAGCTGTATATATTATCTGTTTATTATTTAGATTGTTTACTAGAGTAGTCAGCTTATTCATATGTATATCAATGTCGTCTGCGTGACAGCAGTATTGACTGATCAAGATAAAGTTTAAATTGCCATATTTTATTTGCACTGTTGTCATGCTTTGGTCGCACCCTTGTGTTATTTTGACCACTGTTATATTTGGATTGAAAATGATAATAGCAGTTAGACCATTGTCCTCGTGAATAGCTCTACCAGTGGTTGGCATTGAGCCTACTTTGTTGTATCTAATGTACGCTTCTTGTATGCATATTATATCCTAGCTTTCACTGTCTGCAAGTGCTCTTAGTTCTGTCATTGCTGTTATGGACCTTGCCGCATTGATTTGGAAAAATTTTAAGTTGTTATTCGTCATAGTCAGTTCTAGAAATCATTCTCTCCAGCAAGAGTTGATAGGTTAGACACTCTTTGCTCTAGGGCTTATTGCACCTCTTGTTCCTCTGTTTGCAGGGTATGCATATTTTATTTTCTGCATCTTTACAGTCCGCTTTTGCGTGTTCTGTGCTGCCACATTTCAAGCATTTTTCTGTATCTGTACAGTATTTAGCTATATGGCCTAGATTGCCACACTTTGCACATCTAGCCACAACGTTGTAATCTTTTGCTTTGGAGGACCTATAATTTATATAGATCCTACCTTGTTTTAATATTTCCTTCCTAGCTTTGGGACTGACTTCCACAACCCAGTGTACTGTTTCTTGGTCTCTTGGACCTGTTTTAAATCTGAGTTTAATCTCATCTTCATTATAATCTTGGAGCATGTTTTGCTCTATGATTGCTTCTGTCAGTTCTTCTGGCGTTAGGGTACTGTCGACGACGTACAGAATTATTAATGGGTTTCGCTTCCGTGGTTTTTATATTTTATAGTTTCTCAGACAATCTTCACCTTTCAACTTTTCTACATCTCTGTCGGACTCAACCTCGACGACAAGAGCTTCACTTTTCGTTGTTCTAATGTTTCTGATTCTAATTTTACTGTGCCTAGGATTTAACTCCTTAACGAAGTGTTTGCGTATTGCCGCGGGGGTTTGGCCCTCCTTTGATACAAATAAAGTTTCTTTGGTTTCGACTGTCTTTGTTACTTGTACAGGTGGTCTTTGTGCTGCAACTGCGGTATAGCTGAAAATAGGCTTCTTGTTATGTGTGCATAGCTGCTCGTGTGTTTCGAGCTTCGTTTTATAATATGTTTTTGCTTGTACCTCTTTCTGCAGTAGCAGATGAAGCGCATTTGTATGCTCTAAGAATGTCTCTTTAGATTGTTTCGAGAGCCTTGTATCCTCTCGCATTAGTTGCTTTATGAGTGTAACAAGGTTATCGGCTTTTTGGAGTGTATCCATTTCATGCTGATTGTCAGAATCTGAACTTCTTGAACTAATTGAGCCTTGCCCCGAAGGGACTTTTGTATCTACCATAATATTACTTGATTTGAATTCTGGTTTTTATATAATATAAGATCCAGAGGGGATCTGTGCAAAAAATGCAACCCCGGCACTATGCCGGGGCTGTCTAATTAGCCTGGAGGTTCTCGCCAAATAGAAGTATCCTCTGGTAGGCCTTAATATATCAATTACGTTCTCCTTCTTCGTCAATTGATTTCGAATTTATCAAATTCTTTCTCTGGGCGCCAGGCCGCTCCAAACACCTCAGGTGAAAGCTCCCTTCAGGAGTAGCAAATCGGTTGTTTTCACTAGTTTAGTTTCCTCGGGGTCTCCCCCAAGTACTAACGATCGTCACCTCGTGAAGGTACTAGTGGGGTATTCTCAGACACTTACAACATTTGTCTTTTAGACTGTAGTTCTATTACCTCTGGGCTAGGGTAGGTTTCCCTTTATCGGTCTTATAGCAAAAAATAACAAAAATAACACCAAGCAATCAGATGTGTTTCTTGGCAAGGATCGTGTCTATACCGGAACGACCAGTAGATAGGGACAGCGGGAATCTCGTTAATCCATTCATGCGCGTCACTAATTAGATGACGAGGCATTTGGCTACGGTAGCCCAGACTCGGTATTCCGGGATCCTTGGAGTCCGGATGGGCGTTTTGAGTGGTGCATGTCGAGGCCCCACTTGAGCGGCCGACCACCAGACCGTAACCTGGCGCTTTTAGGTCACGAAACAGTCTGGCGCTGGCGGTGCTCCCCAACATTACGTACCGAGTTGAAGATAACGTGCCCCGCGGGGGCGATCGGATACGGGGATTAGTATATGCACCGGGAACGTCCAGCTTACCAGACAGTTCAACACTCAATGACGAGGCATGCTTGTCATCTAATTAAACCTGATCCAATTCATGTAAGAACCATACAAAACGCGGGTCGTTAAACGGCGCAACGAACCAGAGCTCAGTCCAAGCTCTTTTAGGAACTGCTCGCTAGCAGAGCACCATACATCACGCCAAGATATGGTGATCGAGAAAAAGACCGGTTGTTCGCCTATTAGACTCAGGTCCCGAATAACAAGTTCGGCAAGACCAGGGCAATCCCGGTACTTAGCCACCTTGTCGCGATGGGCCAAATCGAGGACTCTTTCCGACGATACAATCTGCGCATCTATGACCACCGCCCGGTTCTCTCGGGCAATAATCAAGTCGGGCTTGCGGATACCTATCGGGGTGTGGAGGATGCTATCTCTCTGCACCACCCATCCTTTCTGCTTCAGCTTATTACCGACTTCCCGCACCACCGCATCATGTCGCAGAACACGACCTCCATGGGTACGATGGCGCGACTGAACGACATGCGCTGCAGTTTCGGTTGACATGCAACTGGCCCTACAGCGCCGGTCAATCAATGGCCGACCCCTAGAGGTGCGAACCCGAGTGGGTAGTGCATTGATCCTAACATGGTGATACTGCACGTAGTCTCTTCCAGGTACAGAGGACGAGCCGGCGTCAACCCAGTGAGTGCTAAGAGCACTCTTGGGTGACTCCTTCAGGCCTCGACCGTCTTTGGAAGAGTGCAGCAATCGAGCCATGGCTGTTACATAGGATCTCGACGAGGTACAAGTTGTGCCCAAGATCAAACGCATCGCTCGAGCCCGTCTTCGCTCTTGCGAGACAAAGTTCGACCAGGCAATGGCCTTCACATTGGGCGTCCTCGACTCTAAAAGCCCATTAAGCCTTGTATAGCGAAGCATAGGAATAAACTTCTCCAATAGCGATATCCCAAGACCGTCATCTGCTATCCGCGCATGAAAGTACGCCTTTGGAGTGTCATGAGGAAGTCTAAGCCAGTTCTGCACAGCAGAACGAATAAGGATGTCAATTTCACAGAGGCGCCTACGCCTGCACACCCCAAGAACCCAAGCATGAAAATACGTGGGCAAAAGATGAGCGCGTAGCAAGCGCAGTCTCTGCTGAGGTTTTAGGGGAGCTTTAGTTAGTTTAACTAACTCATCAATAAGCCGGTTTCTGTTCTGCTCAGACTCTTTAAGCCTCACTCCCTCGAATTGGACCCCCAGGTAACGCCAAAAGTCATTGAGACCAATAGCGGGCAAAGGCACAAGGGAACATTCCACAAAAAAATCGAGGTCAGTAACAACCTTGACCTTCTTATCCCGCCCCGACGCCATTGATATTGCGATATTGCGTCCCTGGAGACAGTATCGAAAGCTTTCGATACGTCCAAGGACGCAACATGGAGAGTGCGACAGTGTCGTCGGGATTCAAACATAGACGCTTGGAGGATGAACAAGTTCTCTGTCACTCCGTCAGTCTTCACGAATCCACGCTGACGCTGATCAACAATCTCCGAGGCCTGGAGACGGTTAGCCAGAATACGATGAATGTGTCGTATGATCACCGAGCCAATCGAAATTGGACGGTAATCGCCGGGACTAGTTGGCTTCTCCTTCTTAGGGATAAGCACCGTTCAAGTTAAGGTCAAGGAGCGGGGCAGCTTCCCGCTCACGAGAACAACGTTATAGAGAATCGTCTTTATCAATGATGGTACCACTGTCCATTTGCGAGCCGTGATTCCGTCGGGTCCTGAGCCGGTGTTGCCCTTAACCTGGTTATCCTCAATCTCTGCCACAGAAATTGGATCCCACAGGCGCTTCAGCTTTTTGTTGGGCTGTACTGGGATACTACGAGCTACAACAGGAGCAGAGCGAGTCTCAAAGAGAGACCTCCAATACTCCTGGAGTTCATCCGGGGATGGACCACCCTCCTCGTCAGTGTTGGGGCCCAGTACGGCCCTCGCTGCAGCTCGCCAACTCCTACCAAAGAGTGACTGAACCCGAGCGTAATCACGCCTTCTCTTATTAACGCTTGACTTTGTCTCTACTTCCTTAGGCCTGCGTCGCTTTCGGAAGAAACCATGAGGTCGGCGATCCGATGGACCAATGGGGAAGATATCCCCGACCCATCTCGCGATGTGGTCAGATACATCCTCCCCGAGGACAGACAACTTCGCCAATTTACGAAGCTGGTCCGTCTCGTACCCGAGACCGTCCTCCAAACCCCCAAGGAGGGAAAGGATTTCAGCCTCAAGTGGCCCTGTACGTTCTAATACAGGGACTCGAGACGTTGTCGCCGTTGGTGTCAAAGGGGCCGGAACCACTTCCGCATCCGCAACAGCTTCAGCCAGCATCGTCTGGTACACCGCCTTCTTCCGTGCACCTTTAATACTGTCCGATGCGGAAAGCGTTCAACCAAAAATTGGTTGATAAACCGAACACTCTTCTTCACACCCTCACTCTCGGACAAAGCAAGGAGACGCATCTCCTCTTCAGACCAACGAGCTTTGGTTCTTCCTACTACGATCGCAGCATTAGCTTCCACGGGGTGCCCTTTCACTTTATGCAACCCCAGTCCTGTTTTAGTGGTGAATGCGCGATTGCACAGTTCACATACATGAATGTTCGTGACACCCAGTCCGCCAGCACTTCTACCGGGAGGTAAACACAGTGGTGTCTCCCTCTCTTTTCTCAAATTATTATTTTCGTTTGGGCCGATAGGTGAGTGGGTTTGTACCGGGATGGCAACCCGATACACCCAACCTTGTTGACTGTTTGCTTTTAAACCGACCCCGCCTGGCATTCACCGGTGGCCATCAACGTATCCGCCTGGGACGCGAAGCAAGCTCCCCCACCAGAGGACCTCGAGGTCTAGGCAATCCCCGAGGGATACACCTATGTCCTTCGAAAGTGCCTCGTCAATGACGAGGTTAAAAAGCAAATGAGACAACGGGTCGCCTTGCCTGACCCCCCTGCCTACCAGAACGTGTCCCTTCTGACTGCAACCAGGAATCTCCAAGATGGTACGGGTCTCAGCGTAGAGCGCCACCATATACTCCACGAATGGAGACTTCTACGTAATCTCCTGGCACATTAATAGTTCTATTTCTTAGTTTCCTTTCAATTGTTGAGTGCATTGAATCACATTCCATTTGTGTGTGTCCACGTTCTAAATATTTTTGAATTATGGTAACTTTTCTTGAAACGGCTAAATTAATTAACGCGTTTGATAAAATGCAATTACGGTTTTGACACGTACAACCGTCATTGTAGAATGTATAGGTAATGCTAATTCTTTCCGTCGTTTCTATTGATTCATGGTCAGTTATGATAAACTTACATATAATTGAGGCAAAAACATTAGCTTTCATTTTCGTGCAATAGGTAGCAATAACCGTTTTTAGTTTTGTTATTATATATTGTGAAATTGTGTACGGCGATCTTAGTTTTAAAATAAAGTGAAGACATAATCAGACTGCCTGCATATCCATAGTAAAAGTTTTGTGATTATCGTCGCTAATCATGTCTCGATATTTTTCATTTCTCCCCTCCTCCTTTTTTATGACGTGAATGTTATATAAATCTTCGCTCACACTCGTCCTTTTTTGGAGAATATAAACTGAGATTTAAGTCTTCGAAAATGTGAGCGAATTAAGTAATTGACTGGGGTCTCTCATTTAATTTTGGACACCAATCATTTGCGTAGAAATTATATAGCTCCATTTCAGATGTCCAGTTTGGCTCAAGGTGCAATTTAGAAGACGCCTTCCTACAATAATGGGATTCAAGTTTTGCAAGTGATTCAAAAAATTCTCTGACGCGTTCCTTCCTGGCGTTATTCTCTTTTCTACTTACAACTTCTTTTACACTGTCTGTATTATATTTCTGTTTCTTTTCCGATTCTATACCCAAATTCTTTATCCAGTTATGTATTGTCCATGGTTTCACTGCTAATGTATTTGAGAACATTTCTTTGCACACTCTCAATTTTTGACCACCCTTTTCAAGAAAGTAATTAATGGTACACGTTCTTTGGGAGCTACTTTCATTTTTCCGGTGACCTTTTTATGGGTTCTGTTTCCACTAGCAAATTTACTTAAATTTGTTTTATATATATATTATGAGCACTGTGGTTGAAACAATAACAATCAAAGAAAGCATAGTTACTTCTTACCACAACAGATTTATTCATTGAATGTACATTTCGAGAGCAAAGCTCCCATCTTCAGCAAACACTACACTAAATATATAACACAAAATCCTTAATTTAAATACAATTCAGGTAAAAATATAATAGATATCATTAACTATAACCTAAACCATAGACCCAAACATGTGAAATGGTCAGGTAACAGAAATCTTGAGATCCAAACATCCATGGAGTCGGGGTCTTCGTCGATGACCAATCTGTAAATAAAAGCAAAAAACACACCGAAAACAAACTATCGAGACAAAAGATCAAATAATGCTGAATAAGGAATAGGACCGTTGTCTGAATTTAAGAGTTTATGGGTATCTCCTTTAGCTATGTAAATACTCTCAAAGCTATCTAGTTGATGTTTATTATTTACTGTTTTAAGCAAACTTAAATTATTTATGCTGATGTCATGGTTGGTTTCTAAAATATGGTTAGCCACACTAGATTTTTCCGGTCTACAAAATTTAATATGCGAGAAGTGTTCTTTCCATCTAGTAGTAATTTGACGTCGGGTTTGTCTATTTAAAATGGGCCTAATCGGGTCACTTTAAGGGTGGTTTTTAGGGATTGTAAAAAGTTTTTGGGTCCAAAAATACCTAAAAAATTCTCAGAATCGTTTCAAAATTGAAATTTATCCCATTAATAGCAATTTAAACGTGCTTCTAAAGTTTTTATAAAACACTAGCTTGCAGATAGTAAATTATTCACTAAAAGATGTTGTTAATTTGGTTTAGACGTTCGATCGACAATAAAGTTGCAGTTAAGAAAAAAACGTAATTTTAAGGGGTGTATGAAGGAGTTAATTTTTTTATTTTGCCCAAAAACTAACTTCAGTTCACATAATAAAGCCACTCTGCCTGTATTAGCAAATACACTATATTGTCAGCAGGGTTTAGCAGTGCGATCCGAGTTTTTTTATATAGTTAAAATAAGTTCAGTTAAAAGTGACTTAAAAATATATATACATTACAATTTTCCCTCTTTATACAAATCAAAAATAATTACAGAAATTGTGAAAAATTGAATCTATCAGGAGGCCGTCGCATTCTAACTGGACGGCTTGTGATTGCTTTTGGTGTTGAGTATGATTTCCTTCTTCCCACGTCTTCCTTTTCTGCAATTCCTTTATCGTTTTCCATATCTTCCTCTTGAACCGTTTTCTTATAATCCAGATTGATGTCAGATTTATACATTTGATCGTTTAATTGTGATCGCCGCAGTTGGCTCACATGAACTAACCTTATAATACCATAAGATAAGATAAGATAAAAATTTATTCTGAAATATATTGTAACGTTTTAAAATTTGGGCCACATCCGATTCTAGTATTTATAAAAAAAATAATTTTAATAATATTATTTTATTGGAATAATTATTATTTGTCATTAGAATATTTTTTTAGATAAAATATTTATTTTAACTAATGAGAGCGAGTGAGAGATCCGATGTTGCCGGTAGTTAAACAAAGATCACCGATTTACTTGAAACTGTTCACATTGTGAAGGAATATTATAGCTAGCTCGGTTGAGGTGCTGACGAGAGAGAGAACGCATCGATAGGGACTGTGCATTAGATAGAGTAGACAAAGCTCGCGCGTTCGCATGGCTTCGAACTTGTTAGATTTTGGATTTTGTTTGCGTGCGGGCATTCTACATACAGCGTTTGATAAGAACGGATTGTCTATTGTTGGCGTATGATAAGAGCTGCGTTAAAAATATCACTGGCGAATTTTGAGTTGTTTTGGATTCGGATATTTGAACTTAGGTTTTTGGCTGTAGTTTGGGAGCTGTATTGCTCTTGTTTTCTGTTTCGGATAGGAACCTCTTCCTTGTACCCGGTGTGTAACAATTCTAATTCCAATAAGTCCCGGTTCCCGAGCTATTGATTTATTCCTGGAATCTATTGTTGTATTCTATTGTTGATCTGTTGTTAGTATTAGTAATTCACCGTGAACGATTGAAGCCGTTGGATCTCTAATTAGTTTTAGGGCTGTTGTTGGAATATTGTTGGATATTGATGGATTATATGGATTCCGTGTTGGATTTAAGTAGGATTTTTTTGTTTGTATTGGTCGTTGTTGAATCCTTGTGTAGAATATTTTGGATTTGAATTGTGGATTTTTGTGTGAGAACCGCAGTGTAATTTAATCACGTCTGTTGAATTTAACGCCAATAATTCGTAGAATCAAATCAAATTAAATTTGATTGTTTTAAAATGCTACGACCTAAACAAAATGAATTATGAATTGAGAATTTATTTACAGGTCCCGTGTTAATAAGATAAGCGTGCGATACCTTGTACAGTTTAGGCTTCATATTATTTGTGTTTTAATTCAAACGGCCAACCGAACGAAAATTTTGTGTTTGTTTTTCCACATCCGTGGTTCATTTATGTGTTGTGGCGTAGTTTGGGCTGCGTGTTGTTAGGTTTCTATTAATTATAGTTTTTTTTAATTTTCCCTGTCTCTATTGTGATTGGTCTCTCACTGTCTTGGGGTTGGACTCCTAGGACTGACACCGTGTGGCCCCTTTTGTCCTGGCGCCCTGTTATCTAAGTCGGTTAGTGCCACATTAGTCATAATTTATCTGAGACCCATCCCATAATGAGCAGGATCCGTGTGGTAGTTATTTAATTCATTGCTCTTGGGTGGTCGGTAGTGTTGTCCTTCGTGTCGTGTGGTAGGTGGTTGGGTTTTAACTGAGGCATTCGCCGTTATTATTTATTGTTGGTTAAAGTGGCCGGTGGTCGAAAGCTTTTATTAAAATATTTTTATTTTCTGCCCAATTTTGGCATTTCAATTATAGCTAAATTAGGTCAATTCCAAATTTTCTATTACCCACGCCCCTCGCACCGTCTGAGTTAGGCTAGCCGTGGCCTTCCCGAACAAAACAGTGGAAGAGTAACTATAGAAGGTTACAATATATATATATATATATATATATATATATATATATATATATATATATATATATATATATATATATATATATATATAGGTATATATGTGTGCGGGCCATAACTTTCGAAGAAGTTAATTTATTTTAACGAAATTTGGCACACATGTTGGAACCCATTACCGCACGAAGCCTATTTAAAATGGGCCCAATCGGGCCATTTTAAGGGTAGTTTTTAGGGGTTGAAAAAAGTTTTTGGGGCCCAAAATACCGAAAAAATTCTCCGACTCGTTTCAAAATTGAAATTTAACCCTCCGGTAGTAATTAAAAAGTGTCCCTAAAATTTTAATAAAATCGGCCCGACAGGACCGGATTTACAAATTTTATGAAAACACTAGTTTGTAGATAGTGACTTATTTATTGAGGGGTGTATTTAATTCGGTGTAGACGTTAGATTGTTAATAATATTACAATTAAGAAAAAAATGTTATTTTAAGGGGTGTATTAAGGGGTTAAATTTTTTATTTTGCCCAAAAACAAACTTAATGTCACATAATAAAAGTATAAAACCACACGGCCCTATACAAGCAAATACACTATATTGTCGGCAGGGTTTTGGCACTGCGACCTGGGTTTTTAAAATTACATTTGATAATAACGAGTTTAATAATATTCCGATAATTGTTGTCAAAAATGGGGGACCACCGTTAATAGGGAGACAATTAATGACTATTTTAAATTTCCGTGTGATGTATAATGAAAGAGAATTGAATCATTTACGCGATAGTATACCTTCGGAGATTAGGGAAATTTGTAGTAATTTTAAAAAAGTCTTCTCGAGCCAGCTAGGAAAATTTACAAAAGGGGAGATTACTTTAAACTTAAAGGAACGCGCAGTTGCAAAATTTTTTAAACCTCGACCGATTCCGTTTGCCTTAAAAAATAAAGTGGAACAGGAACTAGATAGATTAGTTACAAATGGGGTATTAGTTCCAGTAGAGACTTCGAAATGGGGAACACCTATTGTTCCCGTATTAAAGTCAAACGGAACAGTAAGGCTTTGTGGTGACTACAAAGTGACTGTAAATCCAGTGTTAGAAATAGCACGTCACCCGCTTCCTAGACTCGAGTATTTGTTAGAAAAACTTCAAGGGGGAGTAGAGTTTAGTAAACTCGATTTAACAAATGCTTATCAGCAAGTGGGATTGTCTGAAGAGTCGCAGGAATTAGTTACAATTTCTACGCATAAGGGCTTATTTAAACCCACTCGTCTTCCGTTTGGAATATGTTCAGGTCCAGCCGTGTTTCAACAAATAATGGAAGGAATTTTAGCAAATATTCCCGGGGTTGTTTGTTTCATAGACGATTTGTTAATTACAGGCTGTAATAGATCAGAGCATGTTGAAAGATTAAAATTAGTTTTGTCTAAGCTCGAGGAATGCGGGTTAACAGTTAGTTTAGATAAATGTGTATTTTTGCAACAATCCGTGACTTATTTAGGTCACGTGATTGACAAAGAAGGGATTCATATGTCCAATGAAAGAATTGAGGCGGTTCAAAAAGTACCCATTCCTTCTAATGTATCGGAATTAAAATCATTTTTGGGTATGATAAATTTTTATGTAAAATTCATTCCAAACGCGGCTACTTTACTACACCCCCTGTATAATTTATTACGTAAAAACGTTCATTGGAAATGGAGTAAATTATGTAATGATACTTTTATTCAAGCTAAAAATGCATTAGTTTCCGATAGAATTTTAGATCATTTTGATATAAATAAACCAATAAAATTAATAACGGACGCTTCATCCGTGGGCATTGGTGCTCTTATTGTACATGTATATCCTAATGGAGTAGAGAAGCCTATTGCTTTTGCTTCTAAAGTGTTAACTGCGACTCAGAAAAATTATTCACAAATAGATCGCGAAGCATTAGCTATAATTTTTGGCATAAAAAAATTTAACCAATATTTATTTGGGCGGCATTTTACGTTAGTCACCGACCATCGACCATTACTTTCAATTTTTAGTCCAAATAAAGGGTTACCTATATTTTCGGCGAACAGGTTACAAAGATGGGCACAATAAATTTCCTTCAATTTCCAAATCAACCGTAGGTGTATTTCGTGTCAAACATTCATCTTCTTTTATCTGTTCCATGTCTTCTAATAATCCTGTGTCATCCATTTTTAATAAGCTTTCTATTTGTTTGTGATTATTGCCCCTATCTTTTTCGTCATTTGTTTTTGGAGCCGTCAACAAATGTCGAGCTAGTTTCCCTGACCCGTCTGATTATTTTCTTCTCTTCCATTATTTTCTCCGCTTGAATTATTTCCATTCGTTCGATATCCATTACTCCTCGAATTTTGATAATAATTGTTTTGCCATCTGTAATTGTTATTGTTATTTTGTTCATTCCTCCTTTGATTATACTGGTAGTTATTGCCGTTATTGCCGTAATTATTGTTAAATAATCTATCCGCTACCTTTAATTTTTCGTAAGCTTGCATAAATGTTGTAACTTCTGAGCCTAATAAAAATTGTTCAACTTCGGTTTCAAAATGTTCAAAAATGAGTCGTATCATTTCAATCGTCGATATTTCTGGTTTTAAAAATTTGCCTCTACTGTACCAATATTTAAAATGTTCTGCTCGTGGGGTTCCATTTTCTTTTTTGTATAAGTTACTTGTATATATCAATTTTCTAATTTTCATTTGACTCTCATTTGACCAGTAAATTTGCAAAAACCATGTTTTGAAATCTTCGTAGGTTTTCACTTCATCTACAACTGAAGCTAGACAGTCATTATCGCCGCTCAGTAAATAATTTTTTGCCATAAATATTTTTTCTTTATCCGTACGACTTCTTGTACTTTCTAAAACTCCTTCTAATTTTTCCAAAAATACTATCGGGTGCTCATCTCCATGATATGGTTTCAGCTCTATTTTAGGTAAATAATTAACAGACATATTTTCGCTGTTTTTCAAGTAATTGGCGCAAGTGTCCTCAATTTTAAATTTGATTTGTGACTCTAAGTTACTAATTTTCTCATCATGTATTTCAATTTGTTCCGTACAATGACGAATATTTGTTTCCGTATATCGAGCTAGTGTATCGTATTGATTTTTATTATCTACAGTCATATTATTTATTGTTGTAATATCATTGCATATTTTTACAATATCTTTTCCGAATTCCGTTTTTGTGTTCAGTAAATTTTTTTCTAATAATTGCACGTCTGTTTTTAATTCGTCGTATTGTTTGTCCATTCGCTCTTCCATTTTATCCATTCTATTTGTTAAATTTTTGAAGCCTTTATCTAAATCTTCTCGAATGTGAGATAGCTCGAGTCGCAAATCTCCTGTATTTGTTTGAATGTCTTCCAATGCTTTCTATAGAGTGCTGTTAATATCAATGGATTTATTTTCAGTGTCATCATTACTTTTCAGCGGTGTAGAAGCCATTTCTTTCATTTCTTCTGCCTCGTCAATGTTCTTTTCTAGCTTCTTTTCAAAAAATGTGCTCTCGTCGTCCATGTTTCTGTCACCTTCCGCTTCCGACATTTTGTCACTTTCGAAAATCTCAAATTTTGGTTCAAAATAATCTCGGCTGAGCCCCCAATTGTAACGTTCCCTTCCTTAAATTGGGTCTATACCGTCTAGGGGTGGAAGGGCCGTACAAAATAAAAACCTTTCTGACTTTATATTAATGAATAACACTTTAAGTTTAAGAATATTGCTCACTATGAGCTTTTATTAGAAAAAAAATGACAAAAATATATTCAAATTCACAAATAATTAATAATAAAATATAAATAAAAAATGTTTGATGTATGGGTGTAAGGAGTTGGGTATCTAAACTTGAAAGAATCCAAAGTTTAGATACGGATAACGGGAAACGACAGCCCCCAGAAATAAATTCGTAGAGAAACTGTCGTCAGGGATCGGTAAAATGGGATTAAGTTACTGTCAACAAGACGAGTAACTGGGTGTAAAAAAAAGGAATACAAACCAAAAAAAAAAAACACTTCACAAAAATAAATCACAAAAAATTGAAATACAAAAATATTCAACTCAAAAAAAAATCACTTTACTTGATTTATAAAAAATTGAAAAAATTATTAAGAAATAAATTTATAACATAATATGATCACGAAAACGGCGTTTGACTCTAATTAACTAAACAAAACTAAAAGACATACTAAAAAAAATCACAACGGACACGACCTTTTATACAAAAAAAAAAAAACAAAGACAGAAAATAAGAAAATTATCTAACAACAAAAAATAATTACATAATGTATAAAATCGCGTCAACTTTTAAACTAAAATAAAGTTCTAAATTATAAATATATTGTAGCGTACCGCTACAGTGTATTAATACTGAGTAAAAATTGTAATGATAGTGATAACATTTTTAAAAAATATTCATATTTTGACACTATACCATTTTAGACTGTCTTGCACTAGAACGGAACCGATACCGGTTTTACTAGAATCTTTTTTTTTTGCCGATAAGGGAAAAATCTTTTAAAGACACCACCTTTGGTAAAATGATAGTGTGGGATTTCCATCCACTAAAAAACCCCTATCTCTTCGCAAACCATTCCGGAACTGCTTATTAAGCATTACATCAAAATGGCTGCTGTTCTCATCATTCCATCCTTATCTTCCTTTCGTCCTTCTCCTTCCTACCCATGATATTTTTTATTAACTCTTTCGTTATCTTCCATGCCTGTTTTTCTTCCGTAATTGTTGTCGCCAAATTTTCAACCGTAAGCCCTGTTCCTATTTCCATATTTGCAGCCTGCCTGTCCCTCTGCCACCTTCGGCAATGAAAGAGGGTGTGTTCTGCCGTGTCCGGTTCTCCGCAGTATATGCATTGGTCAGTTTCGGCTTTCCCAATCCTCAAAGTGTAGCTCTTGAAACAACCATGACCCGTAAATATTTGTGTCATATAGTAATCGACATTTCGGTGTTTACACCTCAGCCATATACCGACGTCGGGAATTATTTTTTTGGTCCATTGACCCACCGATTCGTTATCCTGCTATGCTCTTTGCCAGTCTTTCATGATAATCTCTCTTATCCCTTTTTTAGCATCCATGTAGTTCTCATTTATCCTCTCGTGTAGTAAGACTCTTTATTTCACCAGTAGCTCTATAGGAATTATTCCCGCTATAACTTGCACTGCTTTAGTAGAGACCGTCCTGTAGGCACTAACTACTCTCAGCAGGATTTTCCTCTGCGCTCTCTCCAGTATCTCTTTATACTTCTTCCCCTTCACTACTGTATGCCAAATGGGAGCTCCATACAATAGTATTGAGTGGACCTCGCCACGCCACATAGCAACTGCCTCTTGACACTTAGCGGATCCCCGATATTGGGCATCACTCTCGCCAGTGCTGCCGTTCTTTTTTCGGTCTTCTCTGCCACCCATTTAACATGTTCGCCAAATGTACACTTATCATCTTTATATAAATTAATTTGATATCATACATTAATAATTTCAACCTAATTCTTTTAAGTCTATTAGATGGTATTTTATTTATTTCCTTTTGCATGATACTAATTAGCGGTTTGTGATCAGTTTGGATTATGATTTTATTTCCATAAACATAACGATGACATTTTTTACATGCATATAAACTCCTTTTATAAACTCCTTTTCTATTTGTGCATATTTTATTTCGTTATCGGATAATGTTTTGGAGGCAAAGCAAATTGGTTTGTTTTATTAAATACAAGAATATTAATACTGCGTAAAAATTGTGATAACATTTTTAAAAAATATTCATATTTTGACAGTAAGGTGTTTTCGAGTGAAACGATAATTTTTTAATATGAAAATAAGATTTATTCTTTTCAGTTGAAATGCTGTACTTATTCTATTTTAAAACTGCAGAATATAAATTCAATTCATAAAAATAAATTATATAATTAATTATAAATAAGATAATTTTCCAACATAAAAAATATTTACAAGGTGTAACAAAATATATTACATTTCTCCCTTAAATAAAATAACGTAAACTAAAAATTAGAATTATTAAACAAATATTATTTCAAAAAGATCAAAAAAAAAAATTAAGTAGGTATAATTAAGTCTGTCTGGCGGTTTAAGTTGACTCCTTCTTCTAAGCTCAACTTTATTTGCTGTGTCCGCCTGGACGTTTAATTGCTCATCATTATTATTATTATTATTGTAAGATGAACTAGGAATAAATGAAGACGTCAAATTATCACCACTTATGTTGGCACTATTATTAATTTTACTATTTATTTTATGTATCTGGTTTATATGACGTTTCCAAATTACAACAGTTTAACAATATAAGTACGTTTTCCTAAAATTTTTGTTACTTCTGCCTTAGCCCACTTAGGTGTCGTAGATCTGTAATCTTTAACTAATACAATTTCATTTAAATTTATAATTTCTGATCATGTTCCTTTATAATTTTGAATTTGTGTAACTTGCTTATTAATAACAGAATTTTTCACAGATGGTACAAGTAAATCTAATCGACATCTCAGTAGTCTACCGAACATAAGTTTTGCTGGCGATTCTCCTGTAGTACAATGAGCTGTATTTCTATAATCTAATAGAAATCTGTTCACAGCTGTACTTATATCGAGATTATTATTTTCTAGTTTAATGGTTTTTAAATAATTTTTTATTATTCTCACTCCCGTCTCGGCTAGGCCATTTGTAGCAGGATGAAAAGGAGCTCCAGTCAAATGCCGGATGCCATTTTTATTTAAAAAATTTTGAAATTCACCAGATGTAAATGTTCTGGCGTTATCAGTTACCAATTCTTTTGGAAGGCCAAATCTTGCGAATACTTCTCGAAATTTACAAATTGTCGTATCACTACTCAAATTAGTTACTTTAAAGCATTCCAGTCATTTGGTTGAAGCACCCACAATAACTAGAAAATGTGTATTGAAAATAGGACCCAAAAAGTCAGCGTGCAAGCGTGTCCATGGTTCCTGAGGCCATGGCCAGGACATTAGTTCTGCAGTGGGTGGTTCATTCCGTTGACATAGACATGCTGTACAATTTTTTATTGTTACTTCAATATCTTTGTCAAGGGATGGCCACCACACATAGTTACGAGCAAGTGCCTTGGTTTTCACCATACCCATGTGGGTTGCATGTAATTCTCTTAAAATGTTAGAGCGTAATTTTTGCGGTACAATTACTCGGTGTCCCCACAATAAACAGTTAAATTTTACTGACAGTTCATGTTTCCGAATAAAGTACGGTTTGAATTCATCATTAAATTTAATATTTGGCCAACCTTTAAGCACATACTGTAAAACTTTATTCAATATAGTATCTTTATTTGTTTCCAATTTGATTTTATTTACATTTATGGGTAAATAATTATTATTTTCAATAAAATTTAAATATGAAATATCATTTTCATTTGTCTGTTTTTCAACTGTAATATTAGATGGTAATAATCTCGATAACCAATCAGCTTGATTCTGTTTAGTATTAACATATTTAATTTCAAAATTAAAAGATGACAAAAAAGATGCCCATCTTTGCAATCTGTTAGCTGAAATAATTGGTATGCCCTTTTTGGGACCAAATATGGTTATCAAAGGTTTATGATCCGAAATTAAAGCAATTTTTTTCCGAATAAATACTGATAGAATTTAGTTGTACCAAAAATGATAGGTAATGCTTCTTTCTGAATTTGCGGGTATTCACTTTCTGCTTTAGAAAGAACTCTTGAAACGTATGCTATAGGTCTTAGTTCATTATTAATTTTATGGGAAATGAACGCACCAATACCATAATTTGATGCGTCAACCATCAAAGTAACTTCTAATTCCGAATCAAAATGTACCAGTACAGGTGAAGTTGTCAGAATCTTCTTTATATTTTCAAAGGAGTTTTGACATTCCCTGTTCCAAACCCACTTGTTTTCTTTTCGTAATAAGGCATACAGGGGTTGTAACACAGTAGCTGAGTTAGGAATAAACTTATGATAAAAATTGACCATACCCAAAAATGACTTAAGCTCCGTTAAATTATTAGGTGCTCTTGCATTTTCCACTGCCTTAACTCTGTCGTTACATGTATGTAAACCTTCAGAATTGATTACGTGGCCTAAGTACCTACTTTACCGAATTACTGAAAAATTCACATTTCTCCTTTTTAACTTCAAGACCGCATTTTTGTAAAATATCAAAAACATTATGTAATCGTTCAATATGAAGGGTATCATTGGGTGCGGTTATGATTATATCATCTAAAAAGCATCCAATTCCAGGCATTCCAACAAATAATTGGTCAATAATTTTTTGGAAAAATCCTGGCGCACTATTTATTCCTTAAGGTAATCGCGTATAACGATATAAGCCCTTATGTGTGGATATAGTTACTAATAAACTTGATTCATCTGACAACAAAACCTGCTGATAAGCATCAGAAAGGTCTATTTTAGTGAATTTATTACCGCCTTGTAACTGATTGAATAAATATTCGATTCTGGGTAACGGATAATGAACATCTTCTAAAGCCGGGTTAAGAGTGCATTTAAAGTCACCGCAGATTCTTACATCACCATTAGGTTTCATGATCCGTACAATCGGCGTTGCCCATTCAGCAGTTTCTACTTGTATTAGAATTCCACGACTCACCAAGCGTTGTAACTCTTTTTCAACCTTAGGTTTTAATGTAAATGCTAGAGGTCTAGCTTTAAAAAATTTAGGTTTAACATCATGTTTCAAATTTAATGTAAATTTTTCTTTGGTGTAAGTAACGAGTTCGTCATTAAATACTGAACTATATCTGTACTAATATTATAAAGAGGAAAGATTTGTATTTTTGTATGTATATAATGAATAAACTCAAAAACTACTGTGCCGACTTAAAAAATTCTTTCACCATTGAAAGCTACGTTCACCCTGAGTAACATAGGCTACTAAAAACTACTGTACCGATTTAAAAAAATTCTTTCACCATTAGAAAGCTACATTTACCCTGAGTAATATAGGCTATTATATTTATTGCTAGAAAATATTGGGTGTTTTCAGATTATACCGGGCGTTTATAGATTATACTGGGTGTTTTTAGATTATACCGGGTGTTTTTAGATTAAACTGGGTGTTTTTAGATTATACCGGGTGTTTTTAGATTATACCGGGTATTTTTAGATTAAACCGGGTGTTTTTAGATTATACCGGGTGTTTTTAGGTTATACCGGGTGTTTTGAAATTATATCGGATGTTTTTAGACTATACCGGGTGTTTTTAGATTATATAAAACGCGTTACGAAAAACGTCTTATACGAAAGGGACTTCGTTCCAAACGCGTGTCACGCACGTCTCTACGCAACACATGCCGTCTGTCCGCCCGCATTCTTTCTTCAATTGCGCTGCCCTAGTCCAATATATAATATTGATTCAAAGTTCGTTGTCTACCTGCCGCCGGCAACGCCGGTCTAGTTCTGTAATGAACCTGACCGTGAATGTGCATGAAGCAGGCGCCGGCTCCGGTAAATCTTCGCACTGTCGTTTCGTCGTTGCCCGTGTAAAGTTGCGTCAATCGTGCATCCCAACGCACCGCTTCCACTCTAACTTTGCCGTTCTCACAACACATTACGGCGTGTCCTGCCCGGTCTCTTCTGTCGATGACCATTTCTTTTTCGAAATGTACGGCTGCGCAATGGGCACACTCGTACGACATGGCTCCACAGGTGTGCACCTCAACAATCGTGTCGGCCGTGTATCTGATAGCTATCCTTAGCAAATTCCTAGCTGGTATCCGTCGGTGTCCTGCGGGTTCTATTGCGACGTCTTGTTCGCGATCCAATGTCGCTTCGATACCAATTTCCTCGACGAATCCGATGCTTAGCGCAATGTCTCGTTCTTCCGAGTCGTACGATGTGGATATGGCGGCTTCGTGTTCGATTGTGAGTTGACTATAGTCGTCGGCAAATATTCTGTCCAAATCCTCTTCGGCGTGCTGTTGCATAAATTCTTCTTCTTCTTCTTCTTCTTCACCCCCCATGACTTCCTGCTTGACTGCGGAGATCGGCGAATCGACTGCTACGACGGGTCGTTTTGTCCTTCGCACCCTAGACGATCCAGCTTCCACCAAATCGCGCTCATCGTCGACAAACATTGTATTCGCTCAGGGTCCCCTGGGAGGCGGCGGCATATACCCCGAAGACATACTGTCGTCACTGTCGCTGTAGAAGTCTTCCATTCTCGATGTAATAGGCGCGATACTTTTCTCTTTTCTCATCGGCGCCGTTTCTTCTGCGCTTCGGTCCGATTAAGATGAAATCGATATAGCTCGCTCTAAACGTTTATCTACGCTAGCTCGTTCTTCTCGGTTGACGACGACCCTTACTTCTCGCGACAAATTGTATCTCGCCGCCATGTCTTCTCGTAGCCGTTTATCGAAGCAATCTTTCTCTTCCGCCCCCACGATGACGACAACTTCCCGCGACACTCCGTGTTCAGCTCTCATCTCTGCTCGGCGCTTCCTGCTGAGTCCTGCATTCCGTCCGGTGTCCATGTTCTTCTACGTTGCTATAAAATGATCTGAAAACCAAACTAAAACAGAAAACAAAAAGAGCACAGGCAATTTAATATTGGAATTGTTGATGTTCGGACGTGTTTTTCTACAGCTCTTGCTTAATATTAATTTTTAGAAGAGTTTTAAGTAAAATTAATTTATTAATTAATTAATCAATTAGTATAATCCGTGTAGCTGAAGTTAAACCTATGTGGTGAAAATTTGAAAATAGAAAAACCGTGTAGTATAAATAACATAGTTAAGTGATAATTACGAATTATAAACAAAACAATCTACCATATTAAAGTTTAAAACACAGTTATATACAGGCGATCTGTGCCATAAAATGAAGTGTAATCGGTGTGATACAGAAATAATTGCTAACGAAGAAATAAAGTGCAAAAATTGTGATAAATACTTCGATTACCGATGTGCGTCATTCTCAGAAACCAACTTTAAAAAGTTATCTCAATCTAACCGCAGCAAATGGAAATGTTTCAATTGCACATCTGAAAGCGATAATGATCCGATAAGCTCGAAATTTGATGCGTTCCTCGCAAAACTAGACACGCGCTTATTAAATTTAGAAGATAAAATGATTTCGGTCATAGATTCAAAAATAAGCAGCCTTCAGGAAAAAATGGAAATTACTATCGACAAATGCAATGAAATGACTACACAGTTTGAAGATGTCTACAGTAAAATTAAAATCATAGAAGAAATAGAAGTAAAAATTAGAGCCAGTGAAACGGAAATAAAAAATTTGAAAGAACGGTTAGCTAGTCAGGAACAATACAGTCGTAGAAATCAATTAGAAATTTCTGAAATTTCAATTCGACCTGACGAAATTTCTGTAAATGACGTAGTGATCAGGGTAGCGGCTTTAATCGGTATAACAATATCAGATAAAGACATCGAAGTAGCTCACAGAGTCGGAATTCGTAGACCTAACGGCACTCAGAGAATTATAGTATCATTTTTTGATAGAAAAGTACGAGATGGAATACTAGTGAAGAGGAAAGCACAAATAACAAGCGAAGAAGTGGTAGGAGTGGGATCTCAAAAAATTTACATCAACGAAGCCATGACGCCATATTATCGATCGCTTCTAAGGGATACAAAAATAAAAGCAAAAGATAAAGACTATAAATTTGTATGGTTCCGCGGAGGTAAAATATTGATAAGGAAAAATGAAAAAGAATCACCTGTACATATTAAAAGTGAAGAGGATATTACCAAAATATACTAGAATGCACTGTTCAATTTGGTTTGCTCTTGTATTCGGTTCGTAAGTTTATATTCATTGAATTGCTGTATAATCGTAAAAATATAGGTGCTGATAGGCATTTCAAATGTAGTTTCCGATATGCATTTCAAAAATAGGTGCCGATAGGCATTTCAGATATAGGTGCCGATAGGCACTTCAGATATAGTTGCCGATTAGCATTTTAAAAATAGGTGCCGATAGGCATTTCAGATATAGAAGCCGATAGGCATTTCAAATATAGGTGCCGATAGGCATTCCAGATATGGTTGCCGATAGGCATTTCAAATATAGGTGCTGATAGGCATTTCAGATGTAGTTTCCGATAGGCTTTTCAAAAATTGGTGCCGATAGGCATTTCAGATATAGGTGCCGATAGGTATTTCAGATATAGTTGCCGATTTGCATTTTAAAAATAGGTGCTGATAGGCATTTCAGATATAGAAGCCGATAGGTATTTCAAATATAGGTGTCGATAGGCATTTCAGATATGGTTTCCGATAGGCATTTCAAATATTGGTGCTGATAGGCATTTCAGATGTAGTTTCCGATAGGCATTTCAAAAATAGGTGCCAATAGGCATTTCAGCAATGGTTGCCGATGGGTATTTCAGATATAGTTGCCGATTGGCATTTTAAAAATAGGTGCAGATAGTCATTTCAGATATAGAAGCCGATAGGCATTTCAAATATAGGTGCCGAAAAGCATTCCAGATATGGTTGCCGATAGGCATTTCAAATATAAGTGCTGATAGGCATTTCAGATGTAGTTTCCGATAGGCATTTCAAAAATTGGTGCTGATAAGCATTTCAGATATAGGTGACGATAGGCATTTCAGATATAGAAGCCGATAGGCATTTCAGATATGGTTGCCGATAGGCATTTCAAATATAGGTGCTGATAGGCATTTCAGATGTAGTTTCCGATAGGCATTTCAAAAATAGGTGCCGATAGGCACTTCAGATATAGGTGCCGATAGGCATTTCAGATATAGTTGCCGATTGACATTTAATTAATAGGTGCCGATAGGCATTTCAGATATAGAAGCCGATAGGCATTTCAAATATAGGTGTCGATAGGCATTTCAGATATGGTTGCCGATAGGCATTTCAAATATAGGTGCTGATATGCATTTCAGATGTAGTTTCCGATAGGCATTTCAAAAATAGGTGCCGATAGGCATTTCAGATATAGGTGCCGATAGGCATTTCAGATATAGTTGCCGATTGGCATTTTAAAAATAGGTGCTGATAGGCATTTTAGATGTAGTTTCAGATAGGCATTTCAAAAATAGGTGCCGATAGGCATTTCAGATATAGGTGCCGATAGGCATATCAGATATAGTAGCCGATAGGCATTTAAAATATAGGTGCCGATAGGCATTTTAAATATAGGTGTCGATAGGCATTTCAGATATAAATGCCGAAAGGCATTTCAGATATAGGTGCCGATAGGCTTTTCTGATGTGGTTGCCGATAGGCATTTCAAATATAAGTGCTGATAGGCATTTCAGATGTAGTTTTCGATAGGCATTTCAAAAATAGGTGCCGATAGGCATTTCAGATATAGGTGCCGATAGGAACTTCAGATATAGTTGCCGATTGGCATTTTAAAAATAGGTGCCGATAGGCATTTCAGATATAGAAGCCGATAGGCATTTCAAATATAGGTGCCGATAGGCATTCCAGATATGGTTACCGATATGCATTTCAAATATAGGTGCTGGTAGGCATTTCAGATGTAGTTTCCGATAGGCATTTCAAAAATAAATGCCGATAGGCATTTCAGATATAAATGCCGATAGGCATTTCAGATATAGTTGCCGATTGGCATTTTAAAAATAGGTGCCGATAGGCATTTCAGATATAGAAGCTGATAGGCATTTCAAATAGAGGTACAGATAGGCATTCCAGATATGGTTGCCGATAGGCATTTTAAATATAGGTGCTGATAGGCATTTCAGATGTAGTTTCCGATAGGCATTTCAAAAATAGGTGCCGATAGGCATTTCAGATATAGGTGCCGATAGGCACTTCAGATATAGTTGCCGATTGGCATTTTAAAAATAGGTGCCGATAGGCATTTCAGATATAGAAGCCGATAGGTATTTCAAATATAGGTGTCGATAGGCATTTCAGATATGGTTGCCGATAGGCATTTCAAATATTGGTGCTGATAGGCATTTCAGATGTAGTTTCCGGTAGGCATTTCAAAAATAGGTGCCGATAGGCATTTCAGATATAGGTGCCGATAGGCATTTCAGATATAGTTGCCGATTGACATTTAAAAAATAGGTGCCGATAGGCATTTCAGATATAGAAGCCGATAGGCATTTCAAATATAGGTGCCGATAGGCATTCCAAATATGGTTGCCGATAGGCATTTCAATTATAGGTGCTGATAGGCATTCCAGATATGGTTGCCGATGGGCATTTCTAAAATAGGTGCTGATAGGCATTTCAGATGTAGTTTCCAAAAGGCATTTCAAAAATAGGTGCCGATAGGCATTTCAGATATAGGTGCCGATAGGCATTTCAGATATAGTCGCCGATTGGCATTTTAAAAATAGGTGCCGATAGGCATTTCAGATATAGAAGCCGATAGGCATTTCAAATATAGGTGCCGATAGGCATTCCAGATATGGTTGCCGATGGGCATTTCAAATATTGGTGCTGATGGGCATTTCAGATGTAGTTTCCGATAGGCATTTCAAAAATAGGTGCCGAGAGGCATTTCAGATATAGGTGCCGATAGGCATTTTAGATATAGTTGCCGATTGGCATTTTAAAAATAGGTGCCGATAGGCATTTCAGATAAAGAAGCCGATAGGCATTTCAAATATAGGTGCCGATAGGCATTCCAGATATGTTTGCTTATAGGCATTTCAAATATAGGTGCCGATTGGGCATTTCAGATATAGATGCCGATTGGCATTTTAAAAATAGGTGCCGATAGGCATTTCAGATATAGAAGCCGATAGGCATTTCAAATATAGGTGCCGATAAGCATTCCAGATATGGTTGCCGATAGGCATTTCAAATATAGGTGCTGATAGGCATTTCAGATGTAGTTTCCGATAGGCATTTCAAAAATAGGTTCCGATAGGCATTTCAGATATAGGTGCCGATAGGCATTTCAGATATAGTTGCCGATTGGCATTTTAAAAATAGGTGCCATTAGGCATTTCAGATATAGAAGCCGATAGGCATTTCAAATATAGATGCCGATAGGCATTCCAAATATGGTTGCCGATAGGCATTTCAAATATAGGTGCTGATAGGCATTCCAGATGTAGTTTCCGATAGGCATTTCAAAAATTGATGCCGATAGGCATTTCAGATATAGGTGCCGATAGGCATATCAGATATGGTTGCCGATAGGCATTTCAAATATAGGTGCTGATAGGCATTTCAGATGTAGTTTTCGATAGGCATTTCAAAAATAGGTGCCGATAGGCATTTCAGATATAGGTGCCGATAGGCATTTCAGATATAGTTGCCGATTGGCATTTTAAAAATAGGTGCCGATAGGCATTTCAGATATAGAAGCCGATAGGTATTTCAAATATAGGTGTCGATAGGCATTTCAGATATGGTTGCCGATAGGCATTTCAAATAATGGTGCTGATAGGCATTTCAGATGTAGTTTCCGATAGGCATTTCAAAAATAGGTGCCGATAGGCATTTTAGATATAGGTGCCGATAGGCATTTCAGATATAGTTGCCGATTGACATTTAAAAAATAGGTGCCGAAAGGCATTTCAGATATAGAAGCCGATAGGCATTTCAAACATAGGTGCCGATAGGCATTCCAAATATGGTTGCCGATAGGCATTTAAAATATAGGTGCTGATAGGCATTCCAGATATGGTTGCCGATGGGCATTTCAAATATAGGTGCTGATAGGCATTTCAGATGTAGTTTCCGATAGGCATTTCAAAAATTGGTGCCGATAGGCATTTCAGATATAAATGCCGATAGGCATTTCAGATATAGTTGCCGATTGGCATTTTAAAAATAGGTGCCGATAGGCATTTCAGATATAGAAGCTGATAGGCATTTCAAATAGAGGTGCAGATAGGCATTCCAGATATGGTTGCCGATAGGCATTTTAAATATAGGTGCTGATAGGCATTTCAGATGTAGTTTCCAATAGGCATTTCAAAAATTGGTGCCGATAGGCATTTCAGATATAGGTGCCGATAGGCATTTCAGATATAGTTGCCGATTGGCATTTTCAAAATAGGTGCCGATAGGCATTTCAGATATAGAAGCCGATAGGTATTTCAAATATAGGTGTCGATAGGCATTTCAGATATGGTTGCCGATAGGCATTTCAAATATTGGTGCTCATAGGCATTTCAGATGTAGTTTCCGATAGGCATTTCAAAAATAGGTGCCGATAGGCATTTCAGATATAGGTGCCGATAGGCATTTCAGATATAGTTGCCGATTGACATTTAAAAAATAGGTGCCGATAGGCATTTCAGATATAGAAGCGGATAGGCATTTCAAATATAGGTGCCGATAGGCATTCCAAATATGGTTGCCGATAGGCATTTCAAATATAGGTGCTGATAGGCATTCCAGATATGGTTGCCGATGGGCATTTCAAATATAGGTGCTGATAGGCATTTCAGATGTAGTTTCCGATAGGCATTTCAAAAATAATTGCCGATAGGCATTTCAGATATAGGTGCCGATAGGCACTTCAGATATAGTTGCCGATTGGCATTTTAAAAATAGGTGACGTTAGGCATTTCAGATATAGAGGCCGATAGGCATTTCAAATATAGGTGCCGATAGGCATTCCAGATATGGTTACCGATATGCATTTCAAATATAGGTACTGGTAGGCATTTCAGATGTAGTTTCCGATAGGCATTTCAAAAATAAGTGCCGATAGGCATTTCAGATATAGGTGCCGATAGGCATTTTAGATATAGTTGCCGATTGGCATTTTAAAAATAGGTGCCGATAGGCATTTCAGATATAGAAGCTGATAGGCATTTCAAATATAGGTGCTGATAGGCTTTCCAGATATGGTTGCCGATAGGCATTTCAAATATAGGTGCTGATAGGCATTTCAGATGTAGTTTCCGATAGGCATTTCAAAAATTGGTGCCGATAGGCATTTCAGATATAGGTGCCGATAGGCATTTCAGATATAGTTACCGATTGGCATTTTCAAAATATGTGCCGATAGACATTTCAGATATAGAAGCCGATAGGTATTTCAAATAAAGGTGTCGATAGGCATTTCAGATATGGTTGCCGATAGGCATTTCAAATATTAGTGCTGATAGGCATTTCAGATGTAGTTTCCGGTAGGCATTTCAAAAATAGGTGCCGATAGGCATTTCAGATATAGGTGCCGATAGGCATTTCAGATATAGTTGCCGATTGACATTTAAAAAATAGGTGCCGATAGGCATTTCAGATATAGAAGCCGATAGGCATTTCAAATATAGGTGCCGATAGGCATTCCAAATATGGTTGCCGATAGGCATTTCAATTATAGGTGCTGATAGGCATTCCAGATATGGTTGCCGATGGGCATTTCAAATATAGGTGCTGATAGGCATTTCAGATGTAGTTTCCAAAAGGCATTTCAAAAATAGGTGCCGATAGGCATTACAGATATAGGTGCCGATAGGCATTTCAGATATAGTTGCCGATTGGCATTTTAAAAATAGGTGCCGATAGGCATTTCAGATATAGAAGCCGATAGGCATTTCAAATATAGGTGCCGATAGGCATTCCAGATATGGTTGCCGATGGGCATTTCAAATATTGGTGCTGATAGGCATTATAGATGTAGTTTCCAATAGGCATTTCAAAAATAGGTGCCGAGAGGCATTTCAGATATAGGTGCCGATAGGCATTTTAGATATAGTTGCCGATTGGCATTTTAAAAATAGGTGCCGATAGGCATTTCAGATAAAGAAGCCGATAGGCATTTCAAATATAGGTGCCGATAGGCATTCCAGATATGTTTGCCTATAGGCATTTCAAATATAGGTGCCGATTGGGCATTTCAGATATAGATGCCGATTGGCATTTTAAAAATAGGTGCCGATAGGCATTTCAGATATAGAAGCCGATAGGCATTTAAAATATAGGTGCCGATAAGCATTCCAGATATGGTTGCCGATAGGCATTTCAAATATAGGTGCTGATATGCATTTCAGATGTAGTTTCCGATAGGCATTTCAAAAATAGGTTCCGATAGGCATTTCAGATACAGGTGCCGATAGGCATTTCAGATATAGTTGCCGATTGGCATTTTAAAAATAGGTGCCATTAGGCATTTCAGATGTAGAAGCCGATAGGCATTTCAAATATAGATGCCGATAGGCATTCCAAATATGGTTGCCGATAGGCATTTCAAATATAGGTGCTGATAGGCATTCCAGATGTAGTTTCCGATAGGCATTTCAAAAATTGATGCCGATAGGCATTTCAGATATAGGTGCCGATAGGCATATCAGATATGGTTGCCGATAGGCATTTCAAATATAGGTGCTGATAGGCATTTCAGATGTAGTTTTTGATAGGCATTTCAAAAATAGGTGCCGATAGGCATTTCAGATATAGGTGCCGATAGGCATTTCAAATATAGGTGCCGATAGGCATTCCAGATATGGTTGCTGATAGGCATTTCAAATATAGGTGCTGATAGGCATTTTAGATGTAGTTTCCGATAGGCATTTCAAAAATAGGTGCCGATAGGCATTTTAGATATAGGTGCGGATAGGCATTTCAGATATAGTTGCCAATTGGCATTTTAAAAATAGGTGCCGATAGGCATTTCAGATATAGAAGCCGATAGGCATTTCAAATATAGGTGCCGATAGGCATTCCAGATATGGTTGCCGATAGGCATTTCAAATATAGGTGCTGATAGGCATTTTAGATGTAGTTTCCGATAGGCATTTCAAAAATTGATGCCGATAGGCATTTCAGATATAGGTGCCCATACGCATTTCAGATATAGTTGCCGATTGGCATTTCAAATAAAGGTGCCGATAGGCATTTCAGATATGGTTGCCGATAGGCATTTCAAATATTGGTGCTCATAGGCATTTCAGATGTAGTTTCCGATAGGCATTTCAAAAATAGGTGCCGATAGGCATTTCAGATATAGGTGCCGATAGGCATTTCAGATATAGTTGCCGATTGACATTTAAAAAATAGGTGCCGATAGGCATTTCAGATATAGAAGCGGATAGGCATTTCAAATATAGGTGCCGATAGGCATTCCAAATATGGTTGCCGATAGGCATTTCAAATATAGGTGCTGATAGGCATTCCAGATATGGTTGCCGATGGGCATTTCAAATATAGGTGCTGATAGGCATTTCAGATGTAGTTTCCGATAGGCATTTCAAAAATAATTGCCGATAGGCATTTCAGATATAGGTGCCGATAGGCACTTCAGATATAGTTGCCGATTGGCATTTTAAAAATAGGTGACGTTAGGCATTTCAGATATAGAGGCCGATAGGCATTTCAAATATAGGTGCCGATAGGCATTCCAGATATGGTTACCGATATGCATTTCAAATATAGGTACTGGTAGGCATTTCAGATGTAGTTTCCGATAGGCATTTCAAAAATAAGTGCCGATAGGCATTTCAGATATAGGTGCCGATAGGCATTTTAGATATAGTTGCCGATTGGCATTTTAAAAATAGGTGCCGATAGGCATTTCAGATATAGAAGCTGATAGGCATTTCAAATATAGGTGCTGATAGGCTTTCCAGATATGGTTGCCGATAGGCATTTCAAATATAGGTGCTGATAGGCATTTCAGATGTAGTTTCCGATAGGCATTTCAAAAATTGGTGCCGATAGGCATTTCAGATATAGGTGCCGATAGGCATTTCAGATATAGTTACCGATTGGCATTTTCAAAATATGTGCCGATAGACATTTCAGATATAGAAGCCGATAGGTATTTCAAATAAAGGTGTCGATAGGCATTTCAGATATGGTTGCCGATAGGCATTTCAAATATTAGTGCTGATAGGCATTTCAGATGTAGTTTCCGGTAGGCATTTCAAAAATAGGTGCCGATAGGCATTTCAGATATAGGTGCCGATAGGCATTTCAGATATAGTTGCCGATTGACATTTAAAAAATAGGTGCCGATAGGCATTTCAGATATAGAAGCCGATAGGCATTTCAAATATAGGTGCCGATAGGCATTCCAAATATGGTTGCCGATAGGCATTTCAATTATAGGTGCTGATAGGCATTCCAGATATGGTTGCCGATGGGCATTTCAAATATAGGTGCTGATAGGCATTTCAGATGTAGTTTCCAAAAGGCATTTCAAAAATAGGTGCCGATAGGCATTACAGATATAGGTGCCGATAGGCATTTCAGATATAGTTGCCGATTGGCATTTTAAAAATAGGTGCCGATAGGCATTTCAGATATAGAAGCCGATAGGCATTTCAAATATAGGTGCCGATAGGCATTCCAGATATGGTTGCCGATGGGCATTTCAAATATTGGTGCTGATAGGCATTATAGATGTAGTTTCCAATAGGCATTTCAAAAATAGGTGCCGAGAGGCATTTCAGATATAGGTGCCGATAGGCATTTTAGATATAGTTGCCGATTGGCATTTTAAAAATAGGTGCCGATAGGCATTTCAGATAAAGAAGCCGATAGGCATTTCAAATATAGGTGCCGATAGGCATTCCAGATATGTTTGCCTATAGGCATTTCAAATATAGGTGCCGATTGGGCATTTCAGATATAGATGCCGATTGGCATTTTAAAAATAGGTGCCGATAGGCATTTCAGATATAGAAGCCGATAGGCATTTAAAATATAGGTGCCGATAAGCATTCCAGATATGGTTGCCGATAGGCATTTCAAATATAGGTGCTGATATGCATTTCAGATGTAGTTTCCGATAGGCATTTCAAAAATAGGTTCCGATAGGCATTTCAGATACAGGTGCCGATAGGCATTTCAGATATAGTTGCCGATTGGCATTTTAAAAATAGGTGCCATTAGGCATTTCAGATGTAGAAGCCGATAGGCATTTCAAATATAGATGCCGATAGGCATTCCAAATATGGTTGCCGATAGGCATTTCAAATATAGGTGCTGATAGGCATTCCAGATGTAGTTTCCGATAGGCATTTCAAAAATTGATGCCGATAGGCATTTCAGATATAGGTGCCGATAGGCATATCAGATATGGTTGCCGATAGGCATTTCAAATATAGGTGCTGATAGGCATTTCAGATGTAGTTTTTGATAGGCATTTCAAAAATAGGTGCCGATAGGCATTTCAGATATAGGTGCCGATAGGCATTTCAAATATAGGTGCCGATAGGCATTCCAGATATGGTTGCTGATAGGCATTTCAAATATAGGTGCTGATAGGCATTTTAGATGTAGTTTCCGATAGGCATTTCAAAAATAGGTGCCGATAGGCATTTTAGATATAGGTGCGGATAGGCATTTCAGATATAGTTGCCAATTGGCATTTTAAAAATAGGTGCCGATAGGCATTTCAGATATAGAAGCCGATAGGCATTTCAAATATAGGTGCCGATAGGCATTCCAGATATGGTTGCCGATAGGCATTTCAAATATAGGTGCTGATAGGCATTTTAGATGTAGTTTCCGATAGGCATTTCAAAAATTGATGCCGATAGGCATTTCAGATATAGGTGCCCATACGCATTTCAGATATAGTTGCCGATTGGCATTTCAAATAAAGGTGCCGATAGGCATTCCAGATATGGTTGCCGATAGGCATTTCAAATATAGGTGCTGATAGGCATTTCAGATGTAGTTTCCGATAGGCATTTCAAAAATTGGTGCCGATAGGCATTTCAGATATAGGTGCCGATAGGCATTTCAGATATAGTTGCCGATTTATATTTTAAAAATAGGTGCCGATAGGCATTTCAGATATAGAAGCCGATAGGTATTTTGAAATATAGGTGTCGATAGGCATTTCAGATATGGTTGCCGATAGGCATTTCAAAAATAGGTGCTGATAGGCATTTCAGATGTAGTTTCCGATAGGCATTTCAAAAATAGGTGCCGATAGGCATTTCAGATATGGTTGCCGATGGGCATTTCAAATATTGGTGCTGATAGGCATTATAGATGTAGTTTCCAATAGGCATTTCAAAAATAGGTGCCGAGAGGCATTTCAGATATAGGTGCCGATAGGCATTTTAGATATAGTTGCCGATTGGCATTTTAAAAATAGGTGCCGATAGGCATTTCAGATAAAGAAGCCGATAGGCATTTCAAATATAGGTGCCGATAGGCATTCCAGATATGTTTGCCTATAGGCATTTCAAATATAGGTGCCGATTGGGCATTTCAGATATAGATGCCGATTGGCATTTTAAAAATAGGTGCCGATAGGCATTTCAGATATAGAAGCCGATAGGCATTTAAAATATAGGTGCCGATAAGCATTCCAGATATGGTTGCCGATAGGCATTTCAAATATAGGTGCTGATATGCATTTCAGATGTAGTTTCCGATAGGCATTTCAAAAATAGGTTCCGATAGGCATTTCAGATACAGGTGCCGATAGGCATTTCAGATATAGTTGCCGATTGGCATTTTAAAAATAGGTGCCATTAGGCATTTCAGATGTAGAAGCCGATAGGCATTTCAAATATAGATGCCGATAGGCATTCCAAATATGGTTGCCGATAGGCATTTCAAATATAGGTGCTGATAGGCATTCCAGATGTAGTTTCCGATAGGCATTTCAAAAATTGATGCCGATAGGCATTTCAGATATAGGTGCCGATAGGCATATCAGATATGGTTGCCGATAGGCATTTCAAATATAGGTGCTGATAGGCATTTCAGATGTAGTTTTTGATAGGCATTTCAAAAATAGGTGCCGATAGGCATTTCAGATATAGGTGCCGATAGGCATTTCAAATATAGGTGCCGATAGGCATTCCAGATATGGTTGCTGATAGGCATTTCAAATATAGGTGCCGATAGGCATTTTAGATGTAGTTTCCGATAGGCATTTCAAAAATAGGTGCCGATAGGCATTTTAGATATAGGTGCGGATAGGCATTTCAGATATAGTTGCCAATTGGCATTTTAAAAATAGGTGCCGATAGGCATTTCAGATATAGAAGCCGATAGGCATTTCAAATATAGGTGCCGATAGGCATTCCAGATATGGTTGCCGATAGGCATTTCAAATATAGGTGCTGATAGGCATTTTAGATGTAGTTTCCGATAGGCATTTCAAAAATTGATGCCGATAGGCATTTCAGATATAGGTGCCCATACGCATTTCAGATATAGTTGCCGATTGGCATTTCAAATAAAGGTGCCGATAGGCATTCCAGATATGGTTGCCGATAGGCATTTCAAATATAGGTGCTGATAGGCATTTCAGATGTAGTTTCCGATAGGCATTTCAAAAATTGGTGCCGATAGGCATTTCAGATATAGGTGCCGATAGGCATTTCAGATATAGTTGCCGATTTATATTTTAAAAATAGGTGCCGATAGGCATTTCAGATATAGAAGCCGATAGGTATTTTGAAATATAGGTGTCGATAGGCATTTCAGATATGGTTGCCGATAGGCATTTCAAAAATAGGTGCTGATAGGCATTTCAGATGTAGTTTCCGATAGGCATTTCAAAAATAGGTGCCGATAGGCATTTCAGATATAGGTGCCGATAGGCATTTCAGATATAGTTGCCGATTGGCATTTTAAAAATAGGTGCCGATAGGCATTTTAGATGTAGTTTTCGATAGGCATTTCAAAAATATGTGCCAATAGGCATTTCAGATATAGGTGCCGATAGGCATATCAGATATAGTTGCCGATAGGCATTTAAAATATAGGTGCCGATAGGCATTTCAAATATAGGTGTCGATAGGCATTTCAGATATAAATGCCGAAAGGCATTTCAGATATAGGTGCCGATAGGCATTTCTGACGTGGTTGCCGATAGGCATTTCAAATATAGGTGCTGATAGGCATTTCAGATGTAGTTTTCGATAGGCATTTCAAAAATAGGTGCCGATAGGCATTTCAGATATAGGTGCCGATAGGCACTTCAGATGTAGTTGCCGATTGGCATTTTGAAAATAGGTGCCGATAGGCATTTCAGATATAGAAGCCGATAGGCATTTCAAATATTGTGGCTGATAGGCATTTCAGATGTAGTTTCCGATAGGCATTTCAAAAATAGGTGCCGAAAGGCATTTCAGATATAGGTGCCGATAGTGTAATGTTTGTGGGATTTTAAAAGGTTCGTTTGTAATTAAAACATTTTTTAACTTATAACTTAATCATTTATTTAAAAAATCAATCTTAAATAACTCGTCACTACTTCCTAGTATACTGGCATAGTGACACCATATACATGTTATCGTCCTCTCTCCATTATGCTTATGTCCAATATTTATATACTGTTAAAACTGTATAGTTAGCATAATAATTTAGAACAATAATATGTAATTGTATTGTTACTAAATTATTATGAAATCGACAGTTAGCAGTTTTTAATTATATTCTTATTTGACATACTTTAATTTATTACATATACACTACACCTCCCCCGAAAATTAAAAAAAAAAAACATATCAAGGGATGTGCTTTTTTTTTTTTTTTCATAATCTACATTAATTCTAAATTTAAAACTTATATTTATATTTATTTAAAATTAAACTTTGTTTATTCTTATATCTACACATTATACAATTTAGTTCTATTTTTATGCACGATCACTTCTTTCCCATTTTTGTGTATAAGTACATTTGGTCTTAAATCTTTTATTACTTTGTAGGGTCCATCATACACATTATTTAATATATTTCCAGTTTCATTTTTCACCAAAATTAAATCACTATTTTTATAAGTTATAGGATTAATATTTTTATCATATTCACTTTTTCTTTTAATTTTACTATTTATTAAATTGTTTCTAGCATCTCTATGAGCTGCTTGTAGTCTATATTTTAATTCTATCGGATAATCACTAAAATTATATACTGGTTCTACTGTATTTGATAAGTTATTGGGTATGTTGCATACTTTCCCAAAAACTAATTCGTACGGTGTATATTTAGTTTCAGTATGTACTGTAGTATTATAAGCAAAACACCAATACGGTAACCATGAACTCCAAGAAGAAATTTGTTTTTCTGTTAACGATCTTAAATATGCGCCTAATACTTTATGTGAATTTTCTAATGAACCTATGCTTTCATGATGATAAGCTGTAGCTTGTAGTTGTTTTATTTGTAATAATTTACATATCTCTTCCATAGTTACTGATATGAATTCTGTTCCTCTGTCTGTTGCTATTTCTCTAGGAATTCCATATCTTAAAATGAAATTATCTACTAACGCTTTAGCGACTGTTACTGAATCTTTTGTTTTTAAAGGATATGCTTCTACAAATTTCGTAAGTTCACATTGAAGAGTTAAAACATATGAAAAATCATCGTTATCTTTACTTATAGGACCTACGATATCTAAATATAATTTATCAAAAGCTGATTTAGCCGTAGTTGTAATTATCATTGGTTCCTTTATTTTTCTGCTATATTTATGTTTTTGACAACTCTCACATTTTTTAACAAAATCTGTAACATCTTTAACCATCCCTGACCAGAAATAATATTTTTTAATATTATTTGTCATTCGATGTATACCTGCATGGCCACTCGTCGGAAGTATATGGAAATCATTTAAAATTAACTTTTTCATATCTTTATCAATTATTTTCTGAGCTCCTCTTATAATACAAATACGGGGACCGGTCCAACTGGAGCTTTTTCTTATAGCGCTAGCTAATTCTTGCAACTTTTGTGCATTATTTTTATTCTTTAATACATATAATTCCGGAATATTTAATTCTTTACATATTTGATTTAAATCTCTCAACAATACGTCTCGCGTTAATGCTGATCGAGAATTTAAATCTATAAAAATTGATAATAACGATGGTACATAACATATACTTCCTGATTTTGTGGACACACGCTCTAATTTGATTATTTCTTGAACCTCTTCTTTTGTCTGTACAAAAATTAATTCAATGCCATCTTTAGGCTTTTTGAGAATTTCCAGCATACTTGGTTGATCAGACTTTTCTGCCGGTAAATTTTCATTTTTTAAAGTTTCACTTTTTAAATTATTTGACTGTTTTACTTGTGCTCTTGTCATAACTGTTATTAAATTTTGATTTAGGTCTTTTAATTCGTCAGATGTTAAAGTTATTCGTGATAATGTATCCGCTGTTACATTATCTTTACCTTTAATGTATTCAATGTGAAAATTATATTCCTCTAAGCATAATCGAAACTTAGTCAATCTGCTTGAAGGATTCGTGTGACTAAATAAATAAATTAAAGGTTTGTGATCAGTTAAAATTTTGAATTTTCTTCCAAATAAATATTCAGAAATTCGTACTTGTGTGGATTAAGCTTTAAATTTACCTGTCTTAATCTACTGAATACATTAATTAAATTTTTGTTGTGTTCTTCTAAATTTCTCCCAAAAACAATTAAATCATCTAAATACACAAAACATTTGTCGTAGTTTAAACCTGACATTGCAATAGTCATTAATCTTGAAAAAGCACTTGGACTTGTTTTCAAACCCATTGGCAGTCTTTTCATTTGATATTGACCTCTATTTGTCGTAAAAGCTGTTACTTGTCTACTTTCAGGCGTTAATTCTAACTGATAGTAACCTTGACTAAGATCTAAATGTGAAAAATATATGGCTCCCGATAAAGAATCAAGAATATCTGTTATATTTGGTAACGGAAACTTATCGTCCTGGATTTTTTGATTTAAAAGTCTGTAATCTATAACAATTCTCCACTTTTTCTCCCCACTATTATCCATCTTTTTGGGAACTAATAAAACCGGAGAAGACCACTCGCATTTTGCTTCCTCTATAATGTCTTCATCACACATTTTCTTTATTTGCTTATCAACTTCATCTTTTAATGCATTGGGTACCCTATAAGGCTTTACATAAACCGGAGCTACATTTTCTTTTAATTGAATTGATTGTTTATATAAATTTGTTGTAGTTAATTTATCTCCTGGCAATTGGAAAATGTCTGCAAATTTAGCACAAATATTTTCAATGGAAATTTGCTCTTCCTTATTTAAATACGTTATATTTAACAAATCAAATAATTTTTTCACTTTGTTCACTGAAATATTTTCTTTTTCAAACTTACAAACATCATATTCTCTCAACAATTGGATTTCTGGCATACAATTTTTCAGATATACTTCATTCTCTCGTGTGTTTACTATTTTAACCGGAATTTTTCCATTCTGCGGTGTGGCCATCACCCCAGCCATGAATACTCCTTCACACAATTCTTTCGCAACTACTACACAATCTTCAGTGACACTTGTAGGTACATATCTTACAATTTCGCATCGCGGAGGTATCGACATTATATTATAGTCATCTATACTCGAATTTATATTTACAATTATTTCTTTTCCTTGTACTGTCAATGACAGTGTATTTTGTTCAAAATTTATTATACCAGCAAATTTTTTAAGAAAATTTTGCCCAATGATTCCCTCCGTATCACACGATAAATTGTCAAATATATAAAATTTTTGGTCAAAAAACAACTCACCAATATTTAGTTTCAAAAAACAATATCCCTTCGAAATTAAATTTCCACCAATTCCTTTTACTTTTAAATTTTCTTTGTATACGGGAATATTGAAATCTAAAAATTCAGATTTAATTGCACATAACGATGCACCTGTGTCTATTAAAAATTTAAATTTCTTATCATTCACACAAAAATTCACACAACTCACACTCATACATGAGAATAATATTTCAGTTCTGTCGAAAAAATTGATTTGTTTGTTGGTTGGACGACTCTGAGACTGTTTCCTGTGAGACAGTTTCACCGGGATTGTTTCTATTTTGGGTCATAAAATTGATTCTACTATCCCTATTTCTACCTCTAAAATTGTTATTATTGTTACGGTAACTGTTGCTGTTATTACGATAGTTATTATTCAGATCAAAACGCGCCATTATTACCTCAAATTTATTCTTGGATTTCTCTTAAATTCTAATTCTTTTTAATATTTTTAATAATTTACTAACTTTAATAATTTATTAACTTTAATAATTTACTAATTCTTATTTCCTTTAATCCCTATATATATATATATATTCTAACTGTGTAGCCATTAGTTTATTAGGTTTTATACTTTATAATGTTCGTCACATTTTTATATTTATTTTCTTTTCACTTACTTATTATTTTTTTTTTTTTCAATATCCATCACGCATTCATTCACCGTGCCAGTTCCTCCGGTGCAGATGTCCATGTTGAGGCTTGAGACCCTCAGAACTCCTCTCGAACTGTTGTCCTCCTCTTGTACCTTCGGCGTCTCTTGCGTTTCCTGCGATGTCCCATGTTTTACTCTGATCTTACACTACTGACAAAACTGTTTGATCACAATTGACATTTTAATAATTTGCCACAACTGGCAGGATCGCCATGTAATGTTTGTGGGATTTTAAAAGGTTCGTTTGTAATTAAAACATTTTTTAACTTATAACTTAATCATTTATTTAAAAAATCAATCTTAAATAACTCGTCACTACTTCCTAGTATACTGGCATAGTGACACCATATACATGTTATCGTCCTCTCTCCATTATGCTTATGTCCAATATTTATATACTGTTAAAACTGTATAGTTAGCATAATAATTTAGAACAATAATATGTAATTGTATTGTTACTAAATTATTATGAAATCGACAGTTAGCAGTTTTTAATTATATTCTTATTTGACATACTTTAATTTATTACATATACACTACAATAGGCATTTCTGATGTGGTTGCCGATAGGCATTTCAAATATAGGTGCTGATAGGCATTTCAGATGTAGTTTTCGATAGGCATTTCAAAAATAGGTGCCGATAGGCATTTCAGATATAGGTGCCGATAGGCACTTCAGATGTAGTTGCCGATTGGCATTTTGAAAATAGATGCCGATAGGCATTTCAGGTATAGAAGCCGATAGGCATTTCAAATATTGGTGCCGATAGGCATTCCAGATATGTTTGCCGATAGGCATTTCAAATATAGGTGCTGATAGGCATTTCAGATGTAGTTTCCGATAGGCATATCAAAAATTGAGCCGATAGGCATTTCAGATATAGGTGCCGATAGGCATTTCAGATATAGTTGCCGATAGGCATTCCAGATATGGTTGCCGATGGGCATTTCAAATATAGGTGCTGATAGGCATTTCAGATGTAGTTTCCGATAGGCATTTCAAAAATAGGTGCCGATAGGCATTTCAGATATAGGTGCCGATAGGCATTTCAGATATAGTTGCCGATTGGCATTTTAAAAATAGGTGCCGGTAGGCATTTCAGATATAGAAGCCGATAGGCATTTCAAATATAGGTGCCGATAGGCATTCCAGATATAGTTGCCGATAGGCATTTCAAATATAGGTGCTGATAGGCATTTCAGACGTAGTTTCCGATAGGCATTTCAAAAATAGGTGTCGATAGGCATTTCAGATATAGGTGCCGATAGGCATTTCAGATATAGGTGCCGATAGGCATTTCAGATATAGTTGCCGATTGGCATTTTAAAAATAGGTGCCGATAGGCATTTCAGATATAGAAGCCGATAGGCATTTCAAATATAGGTGCCGATAAGCATTCCAGATATGGTTGCCGATAAACATTTCAAATAGGCATTTAAAAAATAGGTGCCGATAGGCATTTCAGCAATGGTTGCCGATGGGTATTTCAGATATAGTTGCCGATTGGCATTTTAAAAATAGGTGCCGATAGTCATTTCAGATATAGAAGCCGATAGGCATTTCAAATATAGGTGCCGAAAAGCATTCCAGATATGGTTGCCGATAGGCATTTCAAATATAAGTGCTGATAGGCATTTCAGATGTACTGTCCGATAGGCATTTCAAAAATTGGTACCGATAGGCATTTCAGATATAGGTGACGATAGGCATTTCAGATATAGAAGCCGATAGGCATTTCAGATATGGTTGCCGATAGGCATTTCAAATATAGGTGCTGATAGGCATTTCAGATGTAGTTTCCTATAGGCATTTCAAAAATAGGTGCCGATAGGCATTTCAGCAATGGTTGCCGATGGGTATTTCAGATATAGTTGCCGATTGGCATTTTAAAAATAGGTGCCGATAGTCATTTCAGATATAGAAGCCGATAGGCATTTCAAATATAGGTGCCGAAAAGCATTCCAGATATGGTTGCCGATAGGCATTTCAAATATAAGTGCTGATAGGCATTTCAGATGTAGTTTCCGATAGGCATTTCAAAAATTGGTGCCGATAGGCATTTCAGATATAGGTGACGATAGGCATTTCAGATATAGAAGCCGATAGGCATTTCAGATATGGTTGCCGATAGGCATTTCAAATATAGGTGCTGATAGGCATTTCGGATGTAGTTTCCGATAGGCATTTCAAAAATAGGTGCCGATAGGCATTTCAGATATAGGTGCCGATAGGCATTTCAATTATAGGTGCCGATAGGCATTCCAGATATGGTTACCGATATACATTTCAAATATAGGTGCTGATAGGCATTTCAGATGTAGTTTCCGATAGGCATTCCAAAAGTAGGTGCCGATAGGCATTTCAGATATAGGTGCCGATAGGCATTTCAGATATAGTTGCCGATTGGCATTAAAAAAATAGGTGATGATAGGCATTTTAGATGTAGTTTCCGATAGGCATTTCAAAAATAGGTGCCGATAGGAATTTCAGATATAGGTGCCGATAGGCATATCAGATATAGTTGCCGATAGGCATTTAAAATATAGGTGCCGATAGGCATTTTAAATATAGGTGTCGATAGGCATTTCAGATATAAATGCCGAAAGGCATTTCAGATATAGGTGCCGATAGGCATTTCTGATGTGGTTGCCGATAGGCATTTCAAATATCGGTGCTGATAGGCATTTCAGATGTAGTTTTCGATAGGCATTTCAAAAATAGGTGCCGATAGGCATTTCAGATATAGAAGCCGATAGGCATTTCAAATATTGTGGCTGATAGGCATTTCAGATGTAGTTTCCGATAGGCATTTCAAAAATAGGTGCCGAAAGGCATTTCAGATATAGGTGCCGATAGTGTAATGTTTGTGGGATTTTAAAAGGTTCGTTTGTAATTAAAACATTTTTTAACTTATAACTTAATCATTTATTTAAAAAATCAATCTTAAATAACTCGTCACTACTTCCTAGTATACTGGCATAGTGACACCATATACATGTTATCGTCCTCTCTCCATTATGCTTATGTCCAATATTTATATACTGTTAAAACTGTATAGTTAGCATAATAATTTAGAACAATAATATGTAATTGTATTGTTACTAAATTATTATGAAATCGACAGTTAGCAGTTTTTAATTATATTCTTATTTGACATACTTTAATTTATTACATATACACTACACCTCCCCCGAAAATTAAAAAAAAAAAACATATCAAGGGATGTGCTTTTTTTTTTTTTTTCATAATCTACATTAATTCTAAATTTAAAACTTATATTTATATTTATTTAAAATTAAACTTTGTTTATTCTTATATCTACACATTATACAATTTAGTTCTATTTTTATGCACGATCACTTCTTTCCCATTTTTGTGTATAAGTACATTTGGTCTTAAATCTTTTATTACTTTGTAGGGTCCATCATACACATTATTTAATATATTTCCAGTTTCATTTTTCACCAAAATTAAATCACTATTTTTATAAGTTATAGGATTAATATTTTTATCATATTCACTTTTTCTTTTAATTTTACTATTTATTAAATTGTTTCTAGCATCTCTATGAGCTGCTTGTAGTCTATATTTTAATTCTATCGGATAATCACTAAAATTATATACTGGTTCTACTGTATTTGATAAGTTATTGGGTATGTTGCATACTTTCCCAAAAACTAATTCGTACGGTGTATATTTAGTTTCAGTATGTACTGTAGTATTATAAGCAAAACACCAATACGGTAACCATGAACTCCAAGAAGAAATTTGTTTTTCTGTTAACGATCTTAAATATGCGCCTAATACTTTATGTGAATTTTCTAATGAACCTATGCTTTCATGATGATAAGCTGTAGCTTGTAGTTGTTTTATTTGTAATAATTTACATATCTCTTCCATAGTTACTGATATGAATTCTGTTCCTCTGTCTGTTGCTATTTCTCTAGGAATTCCATATCTTAAAATGAAATTATCTACTAACGCTTTAGCGACTGTTACTGAATCTTTTGTTTTTAAAGGATATGCTTCTACAAATTTCGTAAGTTCACATTGAAGAGTTAAAACATATGAAAAATCATCGTTATCTTTACTTATAGGACCTACGATATCTAAATATAATTTATCAAAAGCTGATTTAGCCGTAGTTGTAATTATCATTGGTTCCTTTATTTTTCTGCTATATTTATGTTTTTGACAACTCTCACATTTTTTAACAAAATCTGTAACATCTTTAACCATCCCTGACCAGAAATAATATTTTTTAATATTATTTGTCATTCGATGTATACCTGCATGGCCACTCGTCGGAAGTATATGGAAATCATTTAAAATTAACTTTTTCATATCTTTATCAATTATTTTCTGAGCTCCTCTTATAATACAAATACGGGGACCGGTCCAACTGGAGCTTTTTCTTATAGCGCTAGCTAATTCTTGCAACTTTTGTGCATTATTTTTATTCTTTAATACATATAATTCCGGAATATTTAATTCTTTACATATTTGATTTAAATCTCTCAACAATACGTCTCGCGTTAATGCTGATCGAGAATTTAAATCTATAAAAATTGATAATAACGATGGTACATAACATATACTTCCTGATTTTGTGGACACACGCTCTAATTTGATTATTTCTTGAACCTCTTCTTTTGTCTGTACAAAAATTAATTCAATGCCATCTTTAGGCTTTTTGAGAATTTCCAGCATACTTGGTTGATCAGACTTTTCTGCCGGTAAATTTTCATTTTTTAAAGTTTCACTTTTTAAATTATTTGACTGTTTTACTTGTGCTCTTGTCATAACTGTTATTAAATTTTGATTTAGGTCTTTTAATTCGTCAGATGTTAAAGTTATTCGTGATAATGTATCCGCTGTTACATTATCTTTACCTTTAATGTATTCAATGTGAAAATTATATTCCTCTAAGCATAATCGAAACTTAGTCAATCTGCTTGAAGGATTCGTGTGACTAAATAAATAAATTAAAGGTTTGTGATCAGTTAAAATTTTGAATTTTCTTCCAAATAAATATTCAGAAATTCGTACTTGTGTGGATTAAGCTTTAAATTTACCTGTCTTAATCTACTGAATACATTAATTAAATTTTTGTTGTGTTCTTCTAAATTTCTCCCAAAAACAATTAAATCATCTAAATACACAAAACATTTGTCGTAGTTTAAACCTGACATTGCAATAGTCATTAATCTTGAAAAAGCACTTGGACTTGTTTTCAAACCCATTGGCAGTCTTTTCATTTGATATTGACCTCTATTTGTCGTAAAAGCTGTTACTTGTCTACTTTCAGGCGTTAATTCTAACTGATAGTAACCTTGACTAAGATCTAAATGTGAAAAATATATGGCTCCCGATAAAGAATCAAGAATATCTGTTATATTTGGTAACGGAAACTTATCGTCCTGGATTTTTTGATTTAAAAGTCTGTAATCTATAACAATTCTCCACTTTTTCTCCCCACTATTATCCATCTTTTTGGGAACTAATAAAACCGGAGAAGACCACTCGCATTTTGCTTCCTCTATAATGTCTTCATCACACATTTTCTTTATTTGCTTATCAACTTCATCTTTTAATGCATTGGGTACCCTATAAGGCTTTACATAAACCGGAGCTACATTTTCTTTTAATTGAATTGATTGTTTATATAAATTTGTTGTAGTTAATTTATCTCCTGGCAATTGGAAAATGTCTGCAAATTTAGCACAAATATTTTCAATGGAAATTTGCTCTTCCTTATTTAAATACGTTATATTTAACAAATCAAATAATTTTTTCACTTTGTTCACTGAAATATTTTCTTTTTCAAACTTACAAACATCATATTCTCTCAACAATTGGATTTCTGGCATACAATTTTTCAGATATACTTCATTCTCTCGTGTGTTTACTATTTTAACCGGAATTTTTCCATTCTGCGGTGTGGCCATCACCCCAGCCATGAATACTCCTTCACACAATTCTTTCGCAACTACTACACAATCTTCAGTGACACTTGTAGGTACATATCTTACAATTTCGCATCGCGGAGGTATCGACATTATATTATAGTCATCTATACTCGAATTTATATTTACAATTATTTCTTTTCCTTGTACTGTCAATGACAGTGTATTTTGTTCAAAATTTATTATACCAGCAAATTTTTTAAGAAAATTTTGCCCAATGATTCCCTCCGTATCACACGATAAATTGTCAAATATATAAAATTTTTGGTCAAAAAACAACTCACCAATATTTAGTTTCAAAAAACAATATCCCTTCGAAATTAAATTTCCACCAATTCCTTTTACTTTTAAATTTTCTTTGTATACGGGAATATTGAAATCTAAAAATTCAGATTTAATTGCACATAACGATGCACCTGTGTCTATTAAAAATTTAAATTTCTTATCATTCACACAAAAATTCACACAACTCACACTCATACATGAGAATAATATTTCAGTTCTGTCGAAAAAATTGATTTGTTTGTTGGTTGGACGACTCTGAGACTGTTTCCTGTGAGACAGTTTCACCGGGATTGTTTCTATTTTGGGTCATAAAATTGATTCTACTATCCCTATTTCTACCTCTAAAATTGTTATTATTGTTACGGTAACTGTTGCTGTTATTACGATAGTTATTATTCAGATCAAAACGCGCCATTATTACCTCAAATTTATTCTTGGATTTCTCTTAAATTCTAATTCTTTTTAATATTTTTAATAATTTACTAACTTTAATAATTTATTAACTTTAATAATTTACTAATTCTTATTTCCTTTAATCCCTATATATATATATATATTCTAACTGTGTAGCCATTAGTTTATTAGGTTTTATACTTTATAATGTTCGTCACATTTTTATATTTATTTTCTTTTCACTTACTTATTATTTTTTTTTTTTTCAATATCCATCACGCATTCATTCACCGTGCCAGTTCCTCCGGTGCAGATGTCCATGTTGAGGCTTGAGACCCTCAGAACTCCTCTCGAACTGTTGTCCTCCTCTTGTACCTTCGGCGTCTCTTGCGTTTCCTGCGATGTCCCATGTTTTACTCTGATCTTACACTACTGACAAAACTGTTTGATCACAATTGACATTTTAATAATTTGCCACAACTGGCAGGATCGCCATGTAATGTTTGTGGGATTTTAAAAGGTTCGTTTGTAATTAAAACATTTTTTAACTTATAACTTAATCATTTATTTAAAAAATCAATCTTAAATAACTCGTCACTACTTCCTAGTATACTGGCATAGTGACACCATATACATGTTATCGTCCTCTCTCCATTATGCTTATGTCCAATATTTATATACTGTTAAAACTGTATAGTTAGCATAATAATTTAGAACAATAATATGTAATTGTATTGTTACTAAATTATTATGAAATCGACAGTTAGCAGTTTTTAATTATATTCTTATTTGACATACTTTAATTTATTACATATACACTACAATAGGCATTTCTGATGTGGTTGCCGATAGGCATTTCAAATATAGGTGCTGATAGGCATTTCAGATGTAGTTTTCGATAGGCATTTCAAAAATAGGTGCCGATAGGCATTTCAGATATAGGTGCCGATAGGCACTTCAGATGTAGTTGCCGATTGGCATTTTGAAAATAGATGCCGATAGGCATTTCAGGTATAGAAGCCGATAGGCATTTCAAATATTGGTGCCGATAGGCATTCCAGATATGTTTGCCGATAGGCATTTCAAATATAGGTGCTGATAGGCATTTCAGATGTAGTTTCCGATAGGCATATCAAAAATTGAGCCGATAGGCATTTCAGATATAGGTGCCGATAGGCATTTCAGATATAGTTGCCGATAGGCATTCCAGATATGGTTGCCGATGGGCATTTCAAATATAGGTGCTGATAGGCATTTCAGATGTAGTTTCCGATAGGCATTTCAAAAATAGGTGCCGATAGGCATTTCAGATATAGGTGCCGATAGGCATTTCAGATATAGTTGCCGATTGGCATTTTAAAAATAGGTGCCGGTAGGCATTTCAGATATAGAAGCCGATAGGCATTTCAAATATAGGTGCCGATAGGCATTCCAGATATAGTTGCCGATAGGCATTTCAAATATAGGTGCTGATAGGCATTTCAGACGTAGTTTCCGATAGGCATTTCAAAAATAGGTGTCGATAGGCATTTCAGATATAGGTGCCGATAGGCATTTCAGATATAGGTGCCGATAGGCATTTCAGATATAGTTGCCGATTGGCATTTTAAAAATAGGTGCCGATAGGCATTTCAGATATAGAAGCCGATAGGCATTTCAAATATAGGTGCCGATAAGCATTCCAGATATGGTTGCCGATAAACATTTCAAATAGGCATTTAAAAAATAGGTGCCGATAGGCATTTCAGCAATGGTTGCCGATGGGTATTTCAGATATAGTTGCCGATTGGCATTTTAAAAATAGGTGCCGATAGTCATTTCAGATATAGAAGCCGATAGGCATTTCAAATATAGGTGCCGAAAAGCATTCCAGATATGGTTGCCGATAGGCATTTCAAATATAAGTGCTGATAGGCATTTCAGATGTACTGTCCGATAGGCATTTCAAAAATTGGTACCGATAGGCATTTCAGATATAGGTGACGATAGGCATTTCAGATATAGAAGCCGATAGGCATTTCAGATATGGTTGCCGATAGGCATTTCAAATATAGGTGCTGATAGGCATTTCAGATGTAGTTTCCTATAGGCATTTCAAAAATAGGTGCCGATAGGCATTTCAGCAATGGTTGCCGATGGGTATTTCAGATATAGTTGCCGATTGGCATTTTAAAAATAGGTGCCGATAGTCATTTCAGATATAGAAGCCGATAGGCATTTCAAATATAGGTGCCGAAAAGCATTCCAGATATGGTTGCCGATAGGCATTTCAAATATAAGTGCTGATAGGCATTTCAGATGTAGTTTCCGATAGGCATTTCAAAAATTGGTGCCGATAGGCATTTCAGATATAGGTGACGATAGGCATTTCAGATATAGAAGCCGATAGGCATTTCAGATATGGTTGCCGATAGGCATTTCAAATATAGGTGCTGATAGGCATTTCGGATGTAGTTTCCGATAGGCATTTCAAAAATAGGTGCCGATAGGCATTTCAGATATAGGTGCCGATAGGCATTTCAATTATAGGTGCCGATAGGCATTCCAGATATGGTTACCGATATACATTTCAAATATAGGTGCTGATAGGCATTTCAGATGTAGTTTCCGATAGGCATTCCAAAAGTAGGTGCCGATAGGCATTTCAGATATAGGTGCCGATAGGCATTTCAGATATAGTTGCCGATTGGCATTAAAAAAATAGGTGATGATAGGCATTTTAGATGTAGTTTCCGATAGGCATTTCAAAAATAGGTGCCGATAGGAATTTCAGATATAGGTGCCGATAGGCATATCAGATATAGTTGCCGATAGGCATTTAAAATATAGGTGCCGATAGGCATTTTAAATATAGGTGTCGATAGGCATTTCAGATATAAATGCCGAAAGGCATTTCAGATATAGGTGCCGATAGGCATTTCTGATGTGGTTGCCGATAGGCATTTCAAATATCGGTGCTGATAGGCATTTCAGATGTAGTTTTCGATAGGCATTTCAAAAATAGGTGCCGATAGGCATTTCAGATATAGGTGCCGATAGGCACCTCAGATATAGTTGCCGATTGGCATTTTAAAAATAGGTGCCGATAGGCATTTCAGATATAGAAGCCGATAGGCATTTCAATTATAGGTGCCGATAGGCATTCCAGATATGGTTACCGATATACATTTCAAATATAGGTGCTGGTAGGCATTTCAGATGTAGTTTCCGATAGGCATTTCAAAAATAAATGCCGATAGGTATTTCAGATATAAATGCCGATAGGCATTTCAGATATGGTTGCCGATTGGCATTTTAAAAATAGGTGCCGATAGGCATTTCAGATATAGAAGCTGATAGGCATTTCAAATAGAGTTGCAGATAGGCATTCCAGATATGGTTGCCGATAGGCATTTTAAATATAGGTGCTGATAGGCATTTCAGATGTAGTTTCCGATAGGCATTTCAAAAATAGGTGCCGATAGGCATTTCAGATATAGGTGTCGATAGGCATTTCAGATATAGTTGCCGATTGGCATTTTAAAAATAGGTGCCGATAGGCATTTCAGATATAGAAGCCGATAGGCATTTCAAATATAGGTGCCGATAGGCATTCCAGATATGGTTGCCGATAGGCATTTCAAATATAGGTGCTGATAGGCATTTCAGATGTAGTTTCCGATCGGCATTTCAAAAATAGGTGCCGATAGGCATTTCAGATATAGGTGCCGATAGGCATTTCAGATATAGTTGCCAATTGGCATTTTAAAAATATGTGCCGATAGGCATTCCAGATATGGTTGCCGATAGGCATTTCAAATATAGGAGCTGATAAACATTTTAGATGTAGTTTTCGATAGGCATTTCTGAAATTGATGCCGATAGGCATTTCAGATATTGGTGCCGATAGGCATTTCAGATATAGTTGCCGATTGGCATTTTAAAAACAGGTGCCGATAGGCATTTCAGATATAGAAGCCGATAGGTATTTCAAATATAGGTGCCGATAGGCATTCCAGATATGGTTACCGATATACATTTCAAATATAGGTGCTGGTAGGCATTTCAGATGTAGTTTCCGATAGGCATTTCAAAAATAAATGCCGATAGGCATTTCAGATATAAATGCCAATAGGCATTTCAGATATGGTTGCCGATTGGCATTTTAAAAATAGGTGCCGATAGGCATTTCAGATATAGAAGCTGATAGGCATTTCAAATAGAGTTGCAGATAGGCATTCCAGATATGGTTGCCGATAGGCATTTTAAAGATAGGTGCTGATAGGCATTTCAGATGTAGTTTCCGATAGGCATTTCAAAAATAGGTGCCGATAGGCATTTCAGATATAGGTGTCGATAGGCATTTCAGATATATTTGCCGATTGGCATTTTAAAAATAGGTGCCGATAGGCATTTCAAATATAGAAGCCGATAGGCATTTCAAATATAGGTGCCGATAGGCATTCCAGATATGGTTGCTGATAGGCATTTCAAATATAGGTGCTGATAGGCATTTCAGATGTAGTTTCCGATAGGCATTTCAAAAATAGGTGCCGATAGGCATTTCAGATATAGGTGCCGATAGGCATTTCAGATATAGTTGCCAATTGGCATTTTAAAAATATGTGCCGATAGGCATTCCAGATATGGTTGCCGATAGGCATTTCAAATATAGGAGCTGATAAACATTTTAGATGTAGTTTTCGATAGGCATTTCAGAAATTGATGCCGATAGGCATTTCAGATATTGGTGCCGATAGGCATTTCAGATATAGTTGCCGATTGGCATTTTAAAAACAGGTGCCGATAGGCATTTCAGATATAGAAGCCGATAGGTATTTCAAATATAGGTGTCGATAGGCATTTCAGATATGGTTGCCGATAGGCATTTCAAATATAGGAGCAGATAGGCATTTCAGATGTAGTTTCCGAAAAGCATTTCAAAAATATGTGCCGATAGGCATTTCAGATATAGGTGCCGATAGGCATTTCAGATATAGTTTCCGATTGGCATTTTAAAAATAGGTGCCGATAGGCATTTCAGATATAGAAGCCGATAAGCATTTCAAATATAAGTGCTGATAGGCATTTTAGAAGTAGTTTCCGATAGGCATTTCAAAAATAGGTACCGATAGGCATTTCAGATATAGGTGCCGATAGGCATTTCAGATATAGTTGCCAATTGGCATTTTAAAAATAGGTGTCGATAGGCATTTCAGATATAGAAGCCGATTAGCATTTCAAATATAGGTGCTGATAGGCATTTCAGCTGTAGTTTCTGATAGGCATTTCAAAAATTGGTGCCGATAGGCATTTCAGATATAGGTGCTGATAGGCATTTCAAATATAGGTGCCGATTGGCATTTTAAAAATAAGTGCCGATAGGCATTTCAGATATAGAAGCCGATAGGCATCTCAAATATAGGTGCCGATAGGCATTCCAGATATAATACCGATAGGCATTTCAAATATAGGTGCTGATAGGGCATTTCAGATGTAGTTTCCGATAGGCATTTCAAAAATTGGTGCCGATAGGCATATCAGATATAGGTGCCGATAGGCATTTCAGATATAGTTGCCGATTGGCATTTTAAAAATAGGTGCCGATAGGCATTTCAGATATAGAAGCCGATAGGTATTTCAAATATAGGTGTCGCTAGGCATGTCAGATATGGTTGCCGATAGGCATTTCAAATATAGGTGCTGACAGGCATTTCAGATGTAGTTTCCGATAGGAATTTCAAAAATAGGTGCCGTTAGGCATTCCTGATATAGGTGCCAAAAGGCATTTCAGATATAGTTGCCGATTGGCATTTTAAAAATAGGTGTCGATAGGCATTTCAGATATAGAAGCCGATAGGCATTTCAAATATAGGTGCCGATAGGCATTCCAGATATGGTTGCCGATAGGCATTTCAAATATAGGTGCTGATAGGCATTCCAGATGTAGTTTCCGATAGGCATTTCAAAAATTGGTGCCGATAGGCATTTCAGATATAGGTGCCGATAGGCATTTCAGATATAGGTGCCGATAGGCATTTCAGGTTAGGTTACCCATTTGCATTTTAAAAATAGGTGCCGATAGGCATTTCAGATATAGAAGCCGATAGGCATTTCAAATATAGGTGCTGATAGGCATTTCAGATGTAGTTTTCGATAGGCATTTCAAAAATAGGTGCCGATAGGCATTTCAGATATAGGTGTCGATAGGCATTTCAGATATAGTTGCCGATTGGCATTTAAAAAATAGGTGCCGATAGGCATTTCAGATATAGAAGCCGATAGGCATTTAAAATATAGGTGCCGATAGGCATTCCAGATATGGTTGCCGATAGGCATTTCAAATATAGGTGCTGATAGGCATTTCAGATGTAGTTTCCGATAGGCATTTCAAAAATAGGTGCCGATAGGCATTTCAGATTTAGGTGCCGATAGGCATTTCAGACATAGTTGCCAATTGGCATTTTAAAAATATGTGCCGATAGGCATTTCAGATATGGTTGCCGATAGGCATTTCAAATATAGGTGCTGATAGGCATTTTAGATGTAGTTTTCAAAAGGCATTTCAAAAATTGATGCCGATAGGCATTTCAGATATAGGTGCCGATAGGCATTTCAGATATAGTTGCCGATTGGCATTTTAAAAACAGGTGCCGATAGGCATTTCAGATATAGAAGCCGATAGGTATTTCAAATATAGGTGTCGATAGGCATTTCAGATATGGTTGCCGATAGGCATTTCAAATATAGGAGCAGATAGGCATTTCAGAAGTAGTTTCCGATAAGCATTTCAAAAATAGGTACCGATAGGCATTTCAGATATAGGTGCCGATAGGCATTTCAGATATAGTTGCCAATTGGCATTTTAAAAATAGGTGTCGATAGGCATTTCAGATATAGAAGCCGATAGGCATTTCAAATATAGGTGCCGATAGGCATTCCAGATATGGTTGCCGATAGGCATTTCAAATATAGGTGCTGATAGGCATTTCAGATGTAGTTTCCGATAGGCATTTCAAAAATTGGTGCCGATAGGCATTTCAGATATAGGTGCCGATAGGCATTTCAGATATAGTTGCCGATTTATATTTTAAAAATAGGTGCCGATAGGCATTTCAGATATAGAAGCCGATAGGTATTTCGAAATATAGGTGTCGATAGGCATTTCAGATATGGTTTCCGATAGGCATTTCAAATATAGGTGCTGATAGGCATTTCAGATGTAGTTTCCGATAGGCATTTCAAAAATAGGTGCCGATAGGCATTTCAGATATAGGTGCCGATAGGCATTCCAGATATAGTTGCCGATTGGCATTTTAAAAATAGGTGCCGATAGGCATTTTAGATGTAGTTTCCGATAGGCATTTCAAAAATAGGTGCCGATAGGCATTTCAGATATAGGTGCCGATAGGCATATCAGATATAGTTGCCGATAGGCATTTAAATTATAGGTGCCGATAGGCATTTCAAATATAGGTGTCGATAGGCATTTCAGATATAAATGCCGAAAGGCATTTCAGATATAGATGCCGATAGGCATTTCTGATGTGGTTGCCGATAGGCATTTCAAATATAGGTGCTGATAGGCATTTTAGATGTAGTTTTCGATAGGCATTTCAAAAATAGGTGCCGATAGGGATTTCAGATATAGGTGCCGATAGGCACTTCAGATGTAGTTGCCGATTGGCATTTTGAAAATAGGTGCCGATAGGCATTTCAGATATAGAAGCCGATAGGCATTTCAAATATTGGTGCCGATAGGCATTCCAGATATGTTTGCCGATAGGCATTTCAAATATAGGTGCTGATAGGCATTTCAGATGTAGTTTCCGATAGGCATTTCAAAAATTGGTGCCAATAGGCATTTCAGATATAGGTGCCGATAGGCATTTCAGATATAGTTGCCGATTGGCATTTTAAAAATAGGTGCCGATAGGCATTTCAGATATAGAAGCCGATAGGTATTTCAAATATAGGTGTCTATAGGCATTTCAGTAATGGTTTCCGATAGGCATTTCAAAAATTGTGGCTGATAGGCATTACAGATGTAGTTTCCGATAGGCATTTCAAAAATAGGTGCCGATAGGCATTTCAGATATAGGTGCCGATAGGCTTTACAGATATAGTTGCCGATTGGCATTTTAAAAATAGGTGCCGATAGGCATTTCAGATATAGAAGCCGATAGGCATTTCAAATATAGGTGCCGATAGGCATTCCAGATATGGTTGCCGATGGGCATTTCAAATATAGGTGCTGATAGGCATTTCAGATGTAGTTTCCGATAGGCATTTCAAAAATAGGTGCCGATAGGCATTTCAGATATAGTTGCCGATTGGCATTCTAAAAATAGGTGCCGATAGGCATTTCAGATATAGAAGCCGATAGGCATTTCAAATATAGGTGCCGATAAGCATTCCAGATATGGTTGCCGATAGGCATTTCAAATATAGGTGCTGATAAGCATTTCACATGTAGTTTCCGATAGGCATTTCAAAAATTGGTGCCAATAGGCATTTCAGATATAGGTGCCGATAGGCATTTCAGATATAGAAGTCGATAGGCATTTCAAATATAGGTGCCGATAGGCATTCCAGATATGGTTGCCGATAGGCATTTCAAATATAGGTGCTGATAGGCATTCCAGATGTTGTTTCCGATATGCATTTCAAAAATTGATGCGGATAGGCATTTCAGATATAGGTGCTGATAGGCATTTCAGATATGGTTGCCGATAGGCATTTTAAATAAAGGTGCTGATAGGCATTTCAGATGTAGTTTCCGATAGGCATTCCAAAAATAGGTGCCGATAGGCATTTCAGATATAGGTGCCGATAGGCATTTTAGATATAGTTGCCGATTGGCATTTTAAAAATAGGTGCCGATAGGCATTTCAGATATATAAGCCGATAGGCATTTCAGATATAGTTGCCGATTGGCATTTTAAAAATAGGTGCCGATAGGCATTTCAGATATAGAAGCCGATAGGTATTTCAAATATAGGTGTCGATAGGCATTTCAGATATGGTTTCCGATAGGCATTTCAAATATTGTGGCTGATAGGCATTTCAGATGTAGTTTCCGATAGGCATTTCAAAAATAGGTGCCGATAGGCATTTCAGATATAGGTGCCGATAGGCATTACAGGTATAGTTGCCGATTAGCATTTTAAAAATAGGTGCCGATAGGCATTTCAGATATAGAAGCCGATAGGCATTTCAAATAGAGGTGCCGATAGGCATTCCAGATATGGTTGCCGATAGGCATTTCAAATATAGGTGCTGATAGGCATTTCAGATGTAGTTTCCGATAGGCATTTCAAAAATAGGTGCCGATAGGCATTTCAGATATAGGTGCCGATAGGCATTTCAGATATAGTAGCTAATTGGCATTTTAAAAATAGGTGCCGATAGGCATTTCAGATATAGAAGCCGATAGGCATTTCAAATATAGGTGCCGATAGGCATTCCAGATATGGTTGCTGATAGGCATTTCAAATATAGGTGCTGATAGGCATTTCAGATGTAGTTTCCGATAAGCATTTCAAAAATTGTTGCCGATAGGCATTTCATATATAGTTGCCGATTGGCATTTTACAAATAGGTGCCGATAGGCATTTCAGATATAGAAGCCGATAGGTATTTCAAATATAGGTGTCGATAGGCATTTCACATATGGTTGCCGATAGGCATTTCAAATATAGGTGCTGATAGGCATTTCAGATGTAGTTTCCGATAGGCATTTCAAAAATAGGTGCCGATAGGCATTTCAGATATAGGTACCGATAGGCATTTCAGATATAGTTGCCGATTAGCATTTTAAAAATAGGTGCCGATAGGCATTTTAGATGTAGTTTCCGATAGGCATTTCAAAAATAGGTGCCGATAGGCATTTCAGATATAGGTTCCGATAGGCATATCAGATATAGTTGCCGATAGGCATTTAAAATATAGGTGCCGATAGGCATTTCAAATATAGGTGTCGATAGGCATTTCAGATATAAATGCCGAAAGGCATTTCATATATAGGTGCCGATAGGCATTTCTGATGTGGTTGCCGATAGGCATTTCAAATATAGGTGCTGATAGGCATTTCAGATGTAGTTTCCGAGAGGCATTTCAAAAATTGTTGCCGATAGGCATTTCAGATATAGTTGCCGATTGGCATTTTACAAATAGGTGCCGATAGGCATTTCAGATATAGAAGCCGATAGGTATTTAAAATATAGGTGTCGATAGGCATTTTAGGTATGGTTGCCGATAGGCATTTCAAATATAGGCGCTGATAGGCACTTCAGATGTAGTTTCCGATAGGCATTTCAAAAATAGGTGCCGATAGGCATTTCAGATATAGGTGCAGATAGGCATTTCTGATGTGGTTGCCGATAGGCATTTCAAATATAGGTGCTGATAGGCATTTCAAATGTAGTTTTCGATAGGCATTTCAAAAATAGGTGCCGATAGGCATCTCAGATATAGGTGTCGATAGGCACTTCAGATATAGTTGCCGATTAGCATTTTAAAAATAGGTGCCGATAGGCATTTCAGATATAGAAGCCGATAGGCATTTCAAATATAGGTGCCGATAGGCATTCCAGATATGGTTGCCGATAGGCATTTCAAATATAGGTGCTGATAGGCATTTCAGATGTAGTTTCCGATAGGCATTTCAAAAATTGGTGCCGATAGGCATTTCAGATATAGGTGACGATAGGCATTTCAGATATAGAAGCCGATAGGCAATTCAGATATGGTTGCCGATAGGCATTTCAAATATAGGTGCTGATAGGTATTTCAGATGTAGTTTCCGATAGGCATTTCAAAAATAGGTGCCGATAGGCATTTCAGATATAGGTGCCGATAGGTATTTCAGATGTAGTTGCCGATTGACATTTAATTAATAGGTGCCGATAGGCATTTCAGATATAGAAGCCGATAGGCATTTCAAATATAGGTGTCGATAGGCATTTCAGACATGGTTGCCGATAGGCATTTCAAATATAGGTGCTGATAGGCATTTCAGATGTAGTTTCCGATAGGCATTTCAAAAATAGGTGCCGATAGGCATTTCAGATATAGGTGCCGATAGGCATTTCAGATATAGTCTCCGATTGGCATTTTAAAAATAGGTGCCGGTAGGCATTTCAGATATAGAAGCCGATAGGCATTTCAAATATAGGTGCCGATGGGCATTCCAGATAAAGTTGCCGATAGGCATTTCAAATATAGGTGCTGATAGGCATTTCAGATGTAGTTTTCGATAGGCATTTCAAAAATAGGTGCCGATAGGCATTTCAGATATAGGTGCCGATAGGCATTTCAGATATAGTTGCCGATTGGCATTTTAAAAATAGGTGCCGATAGGCATTTCAGATATAGAAGCCGATAGGCATTTCAAATATAGGTGCCGATAAGCATTCCAGATATGGTTGCCGATAGGCATTTCAAATATAGGTGCTGATAGGCATTTCACATGTAGTTTCCGATAGGCATTTCAAAAATTGGTGCCGATAGGCATTTCAGATATAGGTGCCGATAGGCATTTCAGATATAAAAGTCGATAGGCATTTCAAATATAGGTGCCGATAGGCATTCCAGATATGGTTGCCGATAGGCATTTCAAATATAGGTGCTGAGGCATTTCAGATGTAGTTTCCGATAGGCATTTCAAAAATTGATGCGGATAGGCATTTCAGATATAGGTGCTGATAGGCATTTCAGATATGGTTGCCGATAGGCATTTTAAATATAGGTGCTGATAGGCATTTCAGATGTAGTTTCCGATAGGCATTTCAAAAATAGGTGCCGATAGGCATTTCAGATATAGGTGCTGATAAGCATTTTAGATATAGTTGCCGATTGGCATTTTAAAAATAGGTGCCGATAGGCATTTCAGATATATAAGCCGATAGGCATTTCAGATATAGTTGCCGATTGGCATTTTAAAAATAGGTGCCGATAGGCATTTCAGATATAGAAGCCGATAGGTATTTCAAATATAGGTGTCGATAGGCATTTCAGATATGGTTTCTGATAGGCATTTCAAATATTGTGGCTGATAGGCATTTCAGATGTAGTTTCCGATTGGCATTTCAAAAATAGGTGCCGATAGGCATTTCAGATATAGGTGCCGATAGGCATTACAGGTATAGTTGCCGATTAGCATTTTAAAAATAGGTGCCGATAGGCATTTCAGATATAGAAGCCGATAGGCATTTCAAATAGAGGTGCCGATAGGCATTTCAAATAGAGGTGCCGATAGGCATTCCAGATATGGTTGCCGATAGGCATTTCAAATATAGGTGCTGATAGGCATTTCAGATGTAGTTTCCGATAGGCATTTCAAATATAGGTGCCGATAGGCATTCCAGATATGGTTGCCGATAGGCATTTCAAATATAGGTGCTGATAGGCATTTCAGATGTAGTTTCCGATAAGCATTTCAAAAATTGTTGCCGATAGGCATTTCATATATAGTTGCCGATTGACACTTTACAAATAGGTGCCGATAGGCATTTCAGATATAGAAGCCGATAGGTATTTCAAATATAGGTGTCGATAGGCATTTCACATATGGTTGCCGATAGGCATTTCAAATATAGGTGCTGATAGGCATTTCAGATGTAGTTTCCGATAGGCATTTCAAAAATAGGTGCCGATAGGCATTTCAGATATAGGTGCCGATAGGCATTTCAGATATAGTTGCCGATTAGCATCTTAAAAATAGGTGCCGATAGGCATTTTAGATGTAGTTTCCGATAGGCATTTAAAAAATAGGTGCCGATAAGAATTTCAGATATAGGTTCCGATAGGCATATCAGATATAGTTGCCGATAGGCATTTAAAATATAGGTGCCGATAGGCATTTCAAATATAGGTGTCGATAGGCATTTCAGATATAAATGCCGAAAGGCATTTCAGATATAGGTGCCGATAGGCATTTCTGATGTGGTTGCCGATAGGCATTTCAAATATAGGTGCTGATAGGCATTTCAGATGTAGTTTCCGATAGGCATTTCAAAAATTTTTGCCGATAGGCATTTCAGATATAGTTGCCGATTGGCATTTTACAAATAGGTGCCGATAGGCATTTCAGATATAGAAGCCGATAGGTATTTCAAATATAGGTGTCGATAGGCATTTCAGATATGGTTGCCGATAGGCATTTCAAATATAGGTGCTGATAGGCATTTCAGATGTAGTTTCCGATAGGCATTTCAAAAATAGGTGCCGATAGGCATTTCAGATATAGGTGCAGATAGGCTTTTCTGATGTGGTTGCCGATAGGCATTTCAAATATAGGTGCTGATAGGCATTTCAAATGTAGTTTTCGATAGGCATTTCAAAAATAGGTGCCGATAGGCATTTCAGATATAGGTGCCGATAGGCACTTCAGATATAGTTGCCGATTAGCATTTTAAAAATAGGTGCCGATAGGCATTTCAGATATAGGTGCCGATAGGTATTTCAGATATAGTTGCCGATTGGCATTTTAAAAATAGGTGCCGATAGGCATTTCAGATATAGAAGCCGATAGGCATTTCTAATATAGGTGTCGATAGGCATTTCAGATATGGTTTCTGATAGGCATTTCAAATATTGGTGCTGATAGGCATTTCAGATGTAGTTTCCGATAGGCATTTAAAAAATAGGTGCCGATAGGCATTTCAGCAATGGTTGCCGATGGGTATTTCAGATATAGTTGCCGATTGGCATTTTAAAAATAGGTGCCGATAGTCATTTCAGATATAGAAGCCGATAGGCATTTCAAATATAGGTGCCGAAAAGCATTCCAGATATGGTTGCCGATAGGCATTTCAAATATAAGTGCTGATAGGCATTTCAGATGTACTGTCCGATAGGCATTTCAAAAATTGGTGCCGATAGGCATTTCAGATATAGGTGACGATAGGCATTTCAGATATAGAAGCCGATTGGCATTTCTGATATGGTTGCCGATAGGCATTTCAAATATAGGTGCTGATAGGCATTTCAGATGTAGTTTCCTATAGGCATTTCAAAAATAGGTGCCGATAGGCATTTCAGCAATGGTTGCCGATGGGTATTTCAGATATAGTTGCCGATTGGCATTTTAAAAATAGGTGCCGATAGTCATTTCAGATATAGAAGCCGATAGGCATTTCAAATATAGGTGCCGAAAAGCATTCCAGATATGGTTGCCGATAGGCATTTCAAATATAAGTGCTGATAGGCATTTCAGATGTAGTTTCCGATAGGCATTTCAAAAATTAGTGCCGATAGGCATTTCAGATATAGGTGACGATAGGCATTTCAGATATAGAAGCCGATAGGCATTTCAGTTATGGTTGCCGATAGGCATTTCAAATATAGGTGCTGATAGGCATTTCGGATGTAGTTTCCGATAGGCATTTCAAAAATAGGTGCCGATAGGCATTTCAGATATAGGTGCCGATAGGCATTTCAGATATAGCTGCCGATTGACATTTAATTAATAGGTGCCGATAGGCATTTCAGATATAGAAGCCGATAGGCATTTCAAATATAGGTGTCGATAGGCATTTCAGATATGGTTGCCTATAGGCATTTCAAATATAGGTGCTGATAGGCATTTCAGATGTAGTTTCCGATAGGCATTCCAAAAGTAGGTGCCGATAGGCATTTCAGATATAGGTGCCGATAGGCATTTCAGATATAGTTGCCGATTGGCATTAAAAAAATAGGTGATGATAGGCATTTTAGATGTAGTTTCCGATAGGCATTTCAAAAATAGGTGCCGATAGGAATTTCAGATATAGGTGCCGATAGGCATATCAGATATAGTTGCCGATAGGCATTTAAAATATAGGTGCCGATAGGCATTTTAAATATAGGTGTCGATAGGCATTTCAGATATAAATGCCGAAAGGCATTTCAGATATAGGTGCCGATAGGCATTTCTGATGTGGTTGCCGATAGGCATTTCAAATATCGGTGCTGATAGGCATTTCAGATGTAGTTTTCGATAGGCATTTCAAAAATAGGTGCCGATAGGCATTTCAGATATAGGTGCCGATAGGCACTTCAGATATAGTTGCCGATTGGCATTTTAAAAATAGGTGCCGATAGGCATTTCAGATATAGAAGCCGATAGGCATTTCAATTATAGGTGCCGATAGGCATTCCAGATATGGTTACCGATATACATTTCAAATATAGGTGCTGATAGGCATTTCAGATGTAGTTTCCGATCGGCATTTCAAAAATAGGTGCCGATAGGCATTTCAGATATAGGTGCCGATAGGCATTTCAGATATAGTTGCCAATTGGCATTTTAAAAATATGTGCCGATAGGCATTCCAGATATGGTTGCCGATAGGCATTTCAAATATAGGAGCTGATAAACATTTTAGATGTAGTTTTCGATAGGCATTTCAGAAATTGATGCCGATAGGCATTTCAGATATTGGTGCCGATAGGCATTTCAGATATAGTTGCCGAATGGCATTTTAAAAACAGGTGCCTATAGGCATTTCAGATATAGAAGCCGATAGGTATTTCAAATATAGGTGCCGATAGGCATTCCAGATATGGTTACCGATATACATTTCAAATATAGGTGCTGGTAGGCATTTCAGATGTAGTTTCCGATAGGCATTTCAAAAATAAATGCCGATAGGCATTTCAGATATAAATGCCGATAGGCATTTCAGATATGGTTGCCGATTGGCATTTTAAAAATAGGTGCCGATAGGCATTTCAGATATAGAAGCTGATAGGCATTTCAAATAGAGTTGCAGATAGGCATTCCAGATATGGTTGCCGATAGGCATTTTAAATATAGGTGCTGATAGGCATTTCAGATGTAGTTTCCGATAGGCATTTCAAAAATAGGTGCCGATAGGCATTTCAGATATAGGTGTCGATAGGCATTTCAGATATATTTGCCGATTGGCATTTTAAAAATAGGTGCCGATAGGCATTTCAAATATAGAAGCCGATAGGCATTTCAAATATAGGTGCCGATAGGCATTCCAGATATGGGTGCCGATAGGCATTTCAAATATAGGTGCTGATAGGCATTTCAGATGTAGTTTCCGATAGGCATTTCAAAAATAGGTGCCGATAGGCATTTCAGATATAGGTGCCGATAGGCATTTCAAATATAGTTGCCAATTGGCATTTTAAAAATATGTGCCGATAGGCATTCCCGATATGGTTGCCGATAGGCATTTCAAATATAGGAGCTGATAAACATTTTAGATGTAGTTTTCGATAGGCATTTCAGAAATTGATGCCGATAGGCATTTCAGATATTGGTGCCGATAGGCATTTCAGATATAGAAGCCGATAGGTATTTCAAATATAGGTGTCGATAGGCATTTCAGATATGGTTGCCGATAGGCATTTCAAATATAGGAGCAGATAGGCATTTCAGATGTAGTTTCCGAAAAGCATTTCAAAAATATGTGCCGATAGGCATTTCAGATATAGGTGCCGATAGGCATTTCAGATATAGTTTCCGATTGGCATTTTAAAAATAGGTGCCGATAGGCATTTCAGATATAGAAGCCGATAAGCATTTCAAATATAAGTGCTGATAGGCATTTTAGAAGTAGTTTCCGATAGGCATTTCAAAAATAGGTACCGATAGGCATTTCAGATATAGGTGCCGATAGGCATTTCAGATATAGTTGCCAATTGGCATTTTAAAAATAGGTGTCGATAGGCATTTCAGATATAGAAGCCGATTAGCATTTCAAATATAGGTGCTGATAGGCATTTCAGATGTAGTTTCTGATAGGCATTTCAAAAATAGGTGCCGATAGGCATTTCAGATATAGGTGCTGATAGGCATTTCAAATATAGTTGCCGATTGGCATTTTAAAAATAAGTGCCGATAGGCATTTCAGATATAGAAGCCGATAGGCATCTCAAATATAGGTGCCGATAGGCATTCCAGATATAATACCGATAGGCATTTTAAATATAGGTGCTGATAGGCATTTCAGATGTAGTTTCCGATAGGCATTTCAAAAATTGGTGCCGATAGGCATATCAGATATAGGTGCCGATAGGCATTTCAGATATAGTTGCCGATTGGCATTTTAAAAATAGGTGCCGATAGGCATTTCAGATATAGAAGCCGATAGGTATTTCAAATATAGGTGTCGCTAGGCATGTCAGATATAGTTGCCGATAGGCATTTCAAATATAGGTGCTGACAGGCATTTCAGATGTAGTTTCCGCTAGGAATTTCAAAAATAGGTGCCGTTAGGCATTTCAGATATAGGTGCCAAAAGGCATTTCAGATATAGTTGCCGATTGGCATTTTAAAAATAGGTGTCGATAGGCATTTCAGATATAGAAGCCGATAGGCATTTCAAATATAGGTGCCGATAGGCATTCCAGATATGGTTGCCGATAGGCATTTCAAATATAGGTGCTGATAGGCATTCCAGATGTAGTTTCCGATAGGCATTTCAAAAATTGGTGCCGATAGGCATTTCAGATATAGGTGCCGATAGGCATTTCAGGTTAGGTTACCCATTTGCATTTTAAAAATAGGTGCCGATAGGCATTTCAGATATAGAAGCCGATAGGCATTTCAAATATAGGTGCTGATAGGCATTTCAGATGTAGTTTACGATAGGCATTTCAAAAATAGGTGCCGATAGGCATTTCAGATATAGGTGTCGATAGGCATTTCAGATATAGTTGCCGATTGGCATTTAAAAAATAGGTGCCGATAGGCATTTCAGATATAGAAGCCGATAGGCATTTAAAATATAGGTGCCGATAGGCATTCCAGATATGGTTGCCGATAGGCATTTCAAATATAGGTGCTGATAGGCATTTCAGATGTAGTTTCCGATAGGCATTTCAAAAATAGGTGCCGATAGGCATTTCAGATTTAGGTTCCGATAGGCATTTCAGATATAGTTGCCAATTGGCATTTTAAAAATATGTGCCGATAGGCATTTCAGATATGGTTGCCGATAGGCATTTCAAATATAGGTGCTGATAGGCATTTTAGATGTAGTTTTCAAAAGGCATTTCAAAAATTGATGCCGATAGGCATTTCAGATATAGGTGCCGATAGGCATTTCAGATATAGTTGCCGATTGGCATTTTAAAAACAGGTGCCGATAGGCATTTCAGATATAGAAGCCGATAGGTATTTCAAATATAGGTGTCGATAGGCATTTCAGATATGGTTGCCGATAGGCATTTCAAATATAGGAGCAGATAGGCATTTCAGAAGTAGTTTCCGATAAGCATTTCAAAAATAGGTAACGATAGGCATTTCAGATATAGGTGCCGATAGGCATTCCAGATATAGTTGCCGATTGGCATTTTAAAAATAGGTGTCGATAGGCATTTCAGATATAGAAGCCGATAGGCATTTCAAATATAGGTGCCGATAGGCATTCCAGATATGGTTGCCGATAGGCATTTCAAATATAGGTGCTGATAGGCATTTCAGATGTAGTTTCCGATAGGCATTTCAAAAATTGGTGCCGATAGGCATTTCAGATATAGGTGCCGATAGGCATTTCAGATATAGTTGCCGATTTATATTTTAAAAATAGGTGCCGATAGGCATTTCAGATATAGAAGCCGATAGGTATTTCGAAATATAGGTGTCGATAGGCATTTCAGATATGGTTTCCGATAGGCATTTCAAATATAGGTGCTGATAGGCATTTCAGATGTAGTTTCCGATAGGCATTTCAAAAATAGGTGCCGATAGGCATTTCAGATATAGGTGCCGATAGGCATTCCAGATATAGTTGCCGATTGGCATTTTAAAAATAGGTGCCGATAGGCATTTTAGATGTAGTTTCCGATAGGCATTTCAAAAATAGGTGCCGATAGGCATTTCAGATATAGGTGCCGATAGGCATATCAGATATAGTTGCCGATAGGCATTTAAATTATAGGTGCCGATAGGCATTTCAAATATAGGTGTCGATAGGCATTTCAGATATAAATGCCGAAAGGCATTTCAGATATAGATGCCGATAGGCATTTCTGATGTGGTTGCCGATAGGCATTTCAAATATAGGTGCTGATAGGCATTTTAGATGTAGTTTTCGATAGGCATTTCAAAAACAGGTGCCGATAGGCATTTCAGATATAGGTGCCGATAGGCACTTCAGATGTAGTTGCCGATTGGCATTTTGAAAATAGGTGCCGATAGGCATTTCAGATATAGAAGCCGATAGGCATTTCAAATATTGGTGCCGATAGGCATTCCAGATATGTTTGCCGATAGGCATTTCAAATATAGGTGCTGATAGGCATTTCAGATGTAGTTTCCGATAGGCATTTCAAAAATTGGTGCCGATAGGCATTTCAGATATAGGTGCCGATAGGCATTTCAGATATAGTTGCCGATTGGCATTTTAAAAATAGGTGCCGATAGGCATTTCAGATATAGAAGCCGATAGGTATTTCAAATATAGGTGTCTATAGGCATTTCAGTAATGGTTTCCGATAGGCATTTCAAAAATTGTGGCTGATAGGCATTACAGATGTAGTTTCCGATAGGCATTTCAAAAATAGGTGCCGATAGGCATTTCAGATATAGGTGCCGATAGGCTTTACAGATATAGTTGCCGATTGGCATTTTAAAAATAGGTGCCGATAGGCATTTCAGATATAGAAGCCGATAGGCATTTCAAATATAGGTGCCGATAGGCATTCCAGATATGGTTGCCGATGGGCATTTCAAATATAGGTGCTGATAGGCATTTCAGATGTAGTTTCCGATAGGCATTTCAAAAATAGGTGCCGATAGGCATTTCAGATATAGTTGCCGATTGGCATTCTAAAAATAGGTGCCGATAGGCATTTCAGATATAGAAGCCGATAGGCATTTCAAATATAGGTGCCGATAAGCATTCCAGATATGGTTGCCGACAGGCATTTCAAATATAGGTGCTGATAAGCATTTCACATGTAGTTTCCGATAGGCATTTCAAAAATTGGTGCCGATAGGCATTTCAGATATAGGTGCCGATAGGCATTTCAGATATAGAAGTCGATAGGCATTTCAAATATAGGTGCCGATAGGCATTCCAGATATGGTTGCCGATAGGCATTTCAAATATAGGTGCTGATAGGCATTCCAGATGTTGTTTCCGATATGCATTTCAAAAATTGATGCGGATAGGCATTTCAGATATAGGTGCTGATAGGCATTTCAGATATGGTTGCCGATAGGCATTTTAAATAAAGGTGCTGATAGGCATTTCAGATGTAGTTTCCGATAGGCATTCCAAAAATAGGTGCCGATAGGCATTTCAGATATAGGTGCCGATAGGCATTTTAGATATAGTTGCCGATTGGCATTTTAAAAATAGGTGCCGATAGGCATTTCAGATATATAAGCCGATAGGCATTTCAGATATAGTTGCCGATTGGCATTTTAAAAATAGGTGCCGATAGGCATTTCAGATATAGAAGCCGATAGGTATTTCAAATATAGGTGTCGATAGGCATTTCAGATATGGTTTCCGATAGGCATTTCAAATATTGTGGCTGATAGGCATTTCAGATGTAGTTTCCGATAGGCATTTCAAAAATAGGTGCCGATAGGCATTTCAGATATAGGTGCCGATAGGCATTACAGGTATAGTTGCCGATTAGCATTTTAAAAATAGGTGCCGATAGGCATTTCAGATATAGAAGCCGATAGGCATTTCAAATAGAGGTGCCGATAGGCATTCCAGATATGGTTGCCGATAGGCATTTCAAATATAGGTGCTGATAGGCATTTCAGATGTAGTTTCGATAGGCATTTCAAAAATAGGTGCCGATAGGCATTTCAGATATAGGTGCCGATAGGCATTTCAGATATAGTAGCCAATTGGCATTTTAAAAATAGGTGCCGATAGGCATTTCAGATATAGAAGCCGATAGGCATTTCAAATATAGGTGCCGATAGGCATTCCAGATATGGTTGCTGATAGGCATTTCAAATATAGGTGCTGATAGGCATTTCAGATGTAGTTTCCGATAAGCATTTCAAAAATTGTTGCCGATAGGCATTTCATATATAGTTGCCGATTGGCATTTTACAAATAGGTGCCGATAGGCATTTCAGATATAGAAGCCGATAGGTATTTCAAATATAGGTGTCGATAGGCATTTCACATATGGTTGCCGATAGGCATTTCAAATATAGGTGCTGATAGGCATTTCAGATGTAGTTTCCGATAGGCATTTCAAAAATAGGTGCCGATAGGCATTTCAGATATAGGTACCGATAGGCATTTCAGATATAGTTGCCGATTAGCATTTTAAAAATAGGTGCCGATAGGCATTTTAGATGTAGTTTCCGATAGGCATTTCAAAAATAGGTGCCGATAGGCATTTCAGATATAGGTTCCGATAGGCATATCAGATATAGTTGCCGATAGGCATTTAAAATATAGGTGCCGATAGGCATTTCAAATATAGGTGTCGATAGGCATTTCAGATATAAATGCCGAAAGGCATTTCAGATATAGGTGCCGATAGGCATTTCTGATGTGGTTGCCGATAGGCATTTCAAATATAGGTGCTGATAGGCATTTCAGATGTAGTTTCCGATAGGCATTTCAAAAATTGTTGCCGATAGGCATTTCAGATATAGTTGCCGATTGGCATTTTACAAATAGGTGCCGATAGGCATTTCAGATATAGAAGCCGATAGGTATTTAAAATATAGGTGTCGATAGGCATTTTAGGTATGGTTGCCGATAGGCATTTCAAATATAGGCGCTGATAGGCACTTCAGATGTAGTTTCCGATAGGCATTTCAAAAATAGGTGCCGATAGGCATTTCAGATATAGGTGCAGATAGGCATTTCTGATGTGGTTGCCGATAGGCATTTCAAATATAGGTGCTGATAGGCATTTCAAATGTAGTTTTCGATAGGCATTTCAAAAATAGGTGCCGATAGGCATCTCAGATATAGGTGTCGATAGGCACTTCAGATATAGTTGCCGATTAGCATTTTAAAAATAGGTGCCGATAGGCATTTCAGATATAGAAGCCGATAGGCATTTCAAATATAGGTGCCGATAGGCATTTCAGATATAGTTGCCGATAGGCATTTCAAATATAGGTGCTGATAGGCATTTCAGATGTATTTTCCGATAGGCATTTCAAAAATTGGTGCCGATAGGCATTTCAGATATAGGTGCCGATAGGTATTTCAGATATAGTTGCCGATTGGCATTTTAAAAATAGGCGCCGATAGGCATTTCAGATATATAAGCCGATAGGTATTTCAAATATAGGTGTCGATAGGCATTTCAGCAATGGTTGCCGATGGGAATTTCAGATATAGTTGCCGATTGGCATTTTAAAAATAGGTGCCGATAGTCATTTCAGATATATAAGCCGATAGGCATTTCAAATATTGGTGCTGATAGGCATTTCAGATGTAGTTTCCGATAGGCATTTCAAAAATAGGTGCCGATAGGCATTTCAGCAATGGTTGCCGATGGGAATTTCAGATATAGTTGCCGATTGGCATTTTAAAAATAGGTGCCGATAGTCATTTCAGATATATAAGCCGATAGGCATTTCAAATATAGGTGCCGAAAAGCATTCCAGATATGGTTGCCGATAGGCATTTCAAATATAAGTGCTGATAAGCATTTCAGATGTAGTTTCCGATAGGCATTTCAAAGATTGGTGCCGATAGGCATTTCAGATATAGGTGACGATAGGCATTTCAAATATAGAAGCCGATAGGCATTTCAGATATGGTTGCCGATAGGCATTTCAAATATAGGTGCTGATAGGCATTTCAGATGTAGTTTCCGATAGGCATTTCAAAAATAGGTGCCGATAGGCATTTCAGATATAGGTGCCGATAGGTATTTCAGATGTAGTTGCCGATTGACATTTAATTAATAGGTGCCGATAGGCATTTCAGATATAGAAGCCGATAGGCATTTCAAATATAGGTGTCGATAGGCATTTCAGATATGGTTGCCGATAGCATTTCAAATATAGGTGCTGATAGGCATTTCAGATGTAGTTTCCGATAGGCATTTCAAAAATAGGTGCCGATAGGCATTTCAGATATAGGTGCCGATAGGCATTTCAGATATAGTTGCCGATTGGCATTTTAAAAATAGGTGCCGGTAGGCATTTCAGATATAGAAGCCGATAGGCATTTCAAATATAGGTGCCGATAGGCATTCCAGATAAAGTTGCCGATAGGCATTTCAAATATAGGTGCTGATAGGCATTTCAGATGTAGTTTTCGATAGGCATTTCAAAAATAGGTGCCGATAGGCATTTCAGATATAGGTGCCGATAGGCATTTCAGATATAGTTGCCGATTGGCATTTTAAAAATAGGTGCCGATAGGCATTTCAGATATAGAAGCCGATAGGCATTTCAAATATAGGTGCCGATAAGCATTCCAGATATGGTTGCCGATAGGCATTTCAAATATAGGTGCTGATAGGCATTTCACATGTAGTTTCCGATAGGCATTTCAAAAATTGGTGCCGATAGGCATTTCAGATATAGGTGCCGATAGGCATTTCAGATATAAAAGTCGATAGGCATTTCAAATATAGGTGCCGATAGGCATTCCAGATATGGTTGCCGATAGGCATTTCAAAAATAGGTGCTGAGGCATTTCAGATGTAGTTTCCGATAGGCATTTCAAAAATTGATGCGGATAGGCATTTCAAATATAGGTGCTGATAGGCATTTCAGATATGGTTGCCGATAGGCATTTTAAATATAGGTGCTGATAGGCATTTCAGATGTAGTTTCCGATAGGCATTTCAAAAATAGGTGCCGATAGGCATTTCAGATATAGGTGCTAATAGGCATTTTAGATATAGTTGCCGATTGGCATTTTAAAAATAGGTGCCGATAGGCATTTCAGATATATAAGCTGATAGGCATTTCAGATATAGTTGCCGATTGGCATTTTAAAAATAGGTGCCGATAGGCATTTCAGATATAGAAGCCGATAGGTATTTCAAATATAGGTGTCGATAGGCATTTCAGTTATGGTTTCCGATAGGCATTTCAAATATTGTGGCTGATAGGCATTTCAGATGTAGTTTCCGATTGGCATTTCAAAAATAGGTGCCGATAGGCATTTCAGATATAGGTGCCGATAGGCATTACAGGTATAGTTGCCGATTAGCATTTTAAAAATAGGTGCCGATAGGCATTTCAGATATAGAAGCCGATAGGCATTTCAAATAGAGGTGCCGATAGGCATTTCAAATAGAGGTGCCGATAGGCATTCCAGATATGGTTGCCGATAGGCATTTCAAATATAGGTGCTGATAGGCATTTCAGATGTAGTTTCCGATAGGCATTTCAAAAATAGGTGCCGATAGGCATTTCAGATATAGGTGCCGATAGGCATTTCAGATATAGTTGCCAATTAGGATTTTAAAATTAGGTGCCGATAGGCATTTCAGATATAGAAGCCGATAGGCATTTCAAATATAGGTGCCGATAGGCATTCCAGATATGGTTGCCGATAGGCATTTCAAATATTGGTGCTGATAGGCATTTCAGATGTAGTTTCCGATAAGCATTTCAAAAATTGTTGCCGATAGGCATTTCATATATAGTTGCCGATTGGCACTTTACAAATAGGTGCCGATAGGCATTTCAGATATAGAAGCCGATAGGTATTTCAAATATAGGTGTCGATAGGCATTTCACATATGGTTGCCGATAGGCATTTCAAATATAGGTGCTGATAGGCATTTCAGATGTAGTTTCCGATAGGCATTTCAAAAATAGGTGCCGATAGGCATTTCAGATATAGGTGCCAATAGGCATTTCAGATATAGTTGCCGATTAGCATTTTAAAAATAGGTGCCGATAGGCATTTTAGATGTAGTTTCCGATAGGCATTTAAAAAATAGGTGCCGATAAGAATTTCAGATATAGGTTCCGATAGGCATATCAGATATAGTTGCCGATAGGCATTTAAAATATAGGTGCCGATAGGCATTTCAAATATAGGTGTCGTTAGGCATTTCAGATATAAATGCCGAAAGGCATTTCAGATATAGGTGCCGATAGGCATTTCTGATGTGGTTGCCGATAGGCATTTCAAATATAGGTGCTGATAGGCATTTCAGATGTAGTTTCCGATAGGCATTTCAAAAATTGTTGCCGATAGGCATTTCAGATATAGTTGCCGATTGGCATTTTACAAATAGGTGCCGATAGGCATTTCAGATATAGAAGCCGATAGGTATTTCAAATATAGGTGTCGATAGGCATTTCAGATATGGTTGCCGATAGGCATTTCAAATATAGGTGCTGATAGGCATTTCAGATGTAGTTTCCGATAGGCATTTCAAAAATAGGTGCCGATAGGCATTTCAGATATAGGTGCAGATAGGCTTTTCTGAGGTGGTTGCCGATAGGCATTTCAAATATAGGTGCTGATAGGCATTTCAAATGTAGTTTTCGATAGGCATTTCAAAAATAGGTGCCGATAGGCATTTCAGATATAGGTGCCGATAGGCACTTCAGATATAGTTGCCGATTAGCATTTTAAAAATAGGTGCCGATAGGCATTTCAGATATAGAAGCTGATAGGTATTTCTAATATAGGTGTCGATAGGCATTTCAGATATGGTTTCCGATAGGCATTTCAAATATTGGTGCTGATAGGCATTTCAGATGTAGTTTCTGATAGGCATTTCAAAAATAGGTGCCGATAGGCATTTCAGCAATGGTTGCCGATGGGTATTTCAGATATAGTTGCCGATTGGCATTTTAAAAATAGGTGCCGATAGTCATTTCAGATATAGAAGCCGATAGGCATTTCAAATATAGGTGCAGAAAAGCATTCCAGATATTATGGTTGCCGATAAGCATTTCAAATATAAGTGCTGATAGGCATTTCAGATGTAGTTTCCGATAGGCATTTCAAAAATTGGTGCCGATAGGCATTTCAGATATAGGTGACGATAGGCATTTCAGATATAGAAGCCGATAGGCATTTCAGATATGGTTGCCGATAGGCATTTCAAATATAGGTGCTGATAGGCATTAATTCAGATGTAGTTTCCGATAGGCATTTCAAAAATAGGTGCCGATAGGCATTTCAGATATAGGTGCCGATAGGCATTTCAGATATAGTTGCCGATTGACATTTAATTAATAGGTGCCGATAGGCATTTCAGATATAGAAGCCGATAGGCATTTCAAATATAGGTGTCGATAGGCATTTCAGATATGGTTGCCGATAGGCATTTCAAATATAGGTGCTGATAGGCATTTCAGATGTAGTTTCCGATAGGCATTTCAAAAATAGGTGCCGATAGGCATTTCAGATATAGGTGCCGATAGGCATTTCAGATATAGTTGCCGATTGGCATTTAAAAAATAGGTGATGATAGGCATTTTAGATGTAGTTTCCGATAGGCATTTCAAAAATAGGTGCCGATAGGCATTTCAGATATAGGTGCCGATAGGCATATCAGATATAGTTGCCGATAGGCACTTAAAATATAGGTGCCGATTGGCATTTTAAATATAGGTGTCGATAGGCATTTCAGATATAAATGCCGAAAGGCATTTCAGATATAGGTGCCGATAGGCATTTCTGATGTGGTTGCCGATAGGCATTTCAAATATCGGTGCTGATAGGCATTTCAGATGTAGTTTTCGATAGGCATTTCAAAAATAGGTGCCGATAGGCATTTCAGATATAGGTGCCGATAGGCACTTCAGATATAGTTGCCGATTGGCATTTTAGAAATAGGTGCCGATAGGCATTTCAGATATAGAAGCCGATAGGCATTTCAAATATAGGTGCCGATAGGCATTCCAGATATGGTTACCGATATGCATTTCAAATATAGGTGCTGGTAGGCATTTCAGATGTAGTTTCCGATAGGCATTTCAAAAATAAATGCCGATAGGCATTTCAGATATAAATGCCGATAGGCATTTCAGATATGGTTGCCGATTGGCATTTTAAAAATAGGTGCCGATAGGCATTTTAAATATAGGTGCTGATAGGCATTTCAGATGTAGTTTCCGATAGGCATTTCAAAAATAATTGCCGATAGGCATTTCAGTTATAGGTGCCGATAGGCACTTCAGATATAGTTGCCGATTGGCATTTTAAAAATAGGTGCCGATAGGCATTTCAGCAATGGTTGCCGATGGGAATTTCAGATATAGTTGCCGATTGGCATTTTAAAAATAGGTGCCGATAGTCATTTCAGATATATAAGCCGATAGGCATTTCAAATATTGGTGCTGATAGGCATTTCAGATGTAGTTTCCGATAGGCATTTCAAAAATAGGTGCCGATAGGCATTTCAGCAATGGTTGCCGATGGGAATTTCAGATATAGTTGCCGATTGGCATTTTAAAAATAGGTGCCGATAGTCATTTCAGATATATAAGCCGATAGGCATTTCAAATATAGGTGCCGAAAAGCATTCCAGATATGGTTGCCGATAGGCATTTCAAATATAAGTGCTGATAAGCATTTCTGATGTAGTTTCCGATAGGCATTTCAAAAATTGGTGCCGATAGGCATTTCAGATATAGGTGACGATAGGCATTTCAGATATAGAAGCCGATAGGCATTTCAGATATAGAAGCCGATAGGCATTTCAGATATGGTTGCCGATAGGCATTTCAAATATAGGTGCTGATAGGCATTTCAGATGTAGTTTCCGATAGGCATTTCAAAAATAGGTGCCGATAAGCATTTCAGATATAGGTGCCGATAGGCATTTCAGATATAGTTGCCGATTGGCATTTTAAAAATAGGTGCCGGTAGGCATTTCAGATATAGAAGCCGATAGGCATTTCAAATATAGGTGCCGATAGGCATTCCAGATAAAGTTGCCGATAGGCATTTCAAATATAGGTGCTGATAGGCATTTCAGATGTAGTTTTCGATAGGCATTTCAAAAATAGGTGCCGATAGGCATTTCAGATATAGGTGCCGATAGGCATTTCAGATATAGTTGCCGATTGGCATTTTAAAAATAGGTGCCGATAGGCATTTCAGATATAGAAGCCGATAGGCATTTCAAATATAGGTGCCGATAAGCATTCCAGATATGGTTGCCGATAGGCATTTCAAATATAGGTGCTGATAGGCATTTCACATGTAGTTTCCCATAGGCATTTCAAAAATTGGTGCCGATAGGCATTTCAGATATAGGTGCCGATAGGCATTTCAGATATAAAAGTCGATAGGCATTTCAAATATAGGTGCCGATAGGCATTCCAGATATGGTTGCCGATAGGCATTTCAAATATAGGTGCTGAGGCATTTCAGATGTAGTTTCCGATAGGCATTTCAAAAATTGATGCGGATAGGCATTTCAGATATAGGTGCTGATAGGCATTTCAGATATGGTTGCCGATAGGCATTTTAAATATAGGTGCTGATAGGCATTTCAGATGTAGTTTCCGATAGGCATTTCAAAAATAGGTGCCGATAGGCATTTCAGATATAGGTGCTGATAGGCATTTTAGATATAGTTGCCGATTGGCATTTTAAAAATAGGTGCCGATAGGCATTTCAGATATATAAGCCGATAGGCATTTCAGATATAGTTGCCGATTGGCATTTTAAAAATAGGTGCCGATAGGCATTTCAGATATAGAAGCCGATAGGTATTTCAAATATAGGTGTCGATAGGCATTTCAGTTATGGTTTCCGATAGGCATTTCAAATATTGTGGCTGATAGGCATTTCAGATGTAGTTTCCGATTGGCATTTAAAAAATAGGTGCCGATAGGCATTTCAGATATAGGTGCCGATAGGCATTACAGGTATAGTTGCCGATTAGCATTTTAAAAATAGGTGCCGATAGGCATTTCAGATATAGAAGCCGATAGGCATTTCAAATAGAGGTGCCGATAGGCATTTCAAATAGAGGTGCCGATAGGCATTCCAGATATGGTTGCCGATAGGCATTTCAAATATAGGTGCTGATAGGCATTTCAGATGTAGTTTCCGATAGGCATTTCAAAAATAGGTGCCGATAGGCATTTCAGATATAGGTGCCGATAGGCATTTCAGATATAGTTGCCAATTAGGATTTTAAAATTAGGTGCCGATAGGCATTCCAGATATGGTTGCCGATAGGCATTTCAAATATAGGTGCTGATAGGCATTTCAGATGTAGTTTCCGATAAGCATTTCAAAAATTGTTGCCGATAGGCATTTCATATATAGTTGCCGATTGGCACTTTACAAATAGGTGCCGATAGGCATTTCAGATATAGAAGCCGATAGGTATTTCAAATATAGGTGTCGATAGGCATTTCACATATGGTTGCCGATAGGCATTTCAAATATAGGTGCTGATAGGCATTTCAGATGTAGTTTCCGATAGGCATTTCAAAAATAGGTGCCGATAGGCATTTCAGATATAGGTGCCGATAGGCATTTCAGATATAGAAGCCGATAGGCATTTCAAATATAGGTGCCGATAGGCATTCCAGATATGGTTACCGATATGCATTTCAAATATAGGTGCTGGTAGGCATTTCAGATGTAGTTTCCGATAGGCATTTCAAAAATAAATGCCGATAGGCATTTCAGATATAAATGCCGATAGGCATTTCAGATATGGTTGCCGATTGGCATTTTAAAAATAGGTGCCGATAGGCATTTTAAATATAGGTGCTGATAGGCATTTCAGATGTAGTTTCCGATAGGCATTTCAAAAATAATTGCCGATAGGCATTTCAGTTATAGGTGCCGATAGGCACTTCAGATATAGTTGCCGATTGGCATTTTAAAAATAGGTGCCGATAGGCATTTCAGATATTGAGGCCGATAGGCATTTCAAATATAGGTGCCGATAGGCATTCCAGATATGGTTACCGATATGCATTTCAAATATAGGTGCTGGTAGGCATTTCAGATGTAGTTTCCGATAGGCATTTCAAAAATAAGTGCCGATAGGCATTTCAGATATAGGTGCCGATAGGCATTTTAGATATAGTTGCCGATTGGCATTTTAAAAATAGGTGCCGATAGGCATTTCAGATACAGAAGCTGATAGGCATTTCAAATATAGGTGCTGATAGGCATTCCAGATATGGTTGCCGATAGGCATTTCAAATATAGGTGCTGATAGGCATTTCAGATGTAGTTTCCGATAGGCATTTCAAAAATTGGTGCCGATAGGCATTTCAGATATAGGTGCCGATAGACATTTCAGATATAGTTACCGATTGGCATTTTCAAAATATGTGCCGATAGGCATTTCAGATATAGAAGCCGATAGGTATTTCAAATATAGGTGTCGATAGGCATTTCAGATATGGTTGCCGATAGGCATTTAAAATATTGGTGCTGATAGGCATTTCAGATGTAGTTTCCGATAGGCATTTCAAAAATAGGTGCCGATAGGCATTTCAGATATAGGTGCCGATAGGCATTTCAGATATAGTTGCCGATTGACATTTAAAAATAGGTGCCGATAGGCATTTCAGATATAGAAGCCGATAGGCATTTCAAATATAGGTGCCGATAGGCATTCCAAATATGGTTGCCGATAGGCATTTCAATTATAGGTGCTGATAGGCATTCCAAATATGTTTGCCGATGGGCATTTCAAATATAGGTGCTGATAGGCATTTCAGATCTAGTTTCCAAAAGGCATTTCAAAAATAGGTGCCGATAGGCATTTCAGATATAGGTGCCGATAGGCATTTCAGATATAGTTGCCGATTGGCATTTTAAAAATAGGTGCCGATAGGCATTTCAGATAAAGAAGCCGATAGGCATTTCAAATATAGGTGCCGATAGGCATTCCAGATATGGTTGCCGATGGGCATTTTAAATATTGGTGCTGATAGGCATTTCAGATGTAGTTTCCGATAGGCATTTCAAAAATAGGTGCCGAGAGGCATTTCAGATATAGGTGCCGATAGACATTTTAGATATTGTTGCCGATTGGCATTTTAAAAATAGGTGCCGATAGGCATTTCAGATATAGAAGCCGATTTGCATTTTAAAAATAGGTGCCGATAGGCATTTCAGATATAGAAGCCGATAGGCATTTCAAATATAGGTGCTGATAGGCATTTCAGATGTAGTTTCCGATAGGCATTTCAAAAATAGGTGCCGATAGGCATTTCAGATATAGGTGTCGATAGGCATTTCAGATATAGTTGCCGATTGGCATTTTAAAAATAGGTGCCGATAGGCATTTCAGATATAGAAGCCGATAGGCATTTCAAATATAGGTGCCGATAGGCATTCCCTATATGGTTGCCGATAGGCATTTCAAATATAGGTGCTGATAGGCATTTCAGATGTAGTTTCCGATAGGCATTTCAAAAATAGGTGCCGATAGGCATTTCAGATATAGGTGCCGATAGGCATTTCAGATATAGTTGCCAATTGGCATTTTAAAAATATGTGCCGATAGGCTTTCCAGATATGGTTGCCGATAGGCAATTCAAATATAGGTGCTGATAAACATTTTAGATGTAGTTTTCGATAGGCATTTCAGAAATTGATGCCGATAGGCATTTCAGATATTGGTGCCGATAGGCATTTCAGATATAGTTGCCGATTGGCATTTTAAAAACAGGTGCCGATAGGCATTTCAGATATAGAAGCCGATAGGTATTTCAAATATAGGTGTCGATAGGTATTTCAGATATGGTTGCCGATAGGCATTTCAAATATAGGAGCAGATAGGCAGTTCAGATGTAGTTTCCGAAAAGCATTTCAAAAATAGGTGCCGATAGGCATTTCAGATATAGGTGCCGATAGGCTTTTCAGATATAGTTTCCGATTGGCATTTTAAAAATAGGTGCCGATAGACATTTCAGATATAGAAGCCGATAAGCATTTCAAATATAAGTGCTGATAGGCATTTCAGAAGTAGTTTCCGATAGGCATTTCAAAAATAGGTACCGATAGGCATTTCAGATATTGGTGCCGATAGGCATTTCAGATATAGTTGCCAATTGGCATTTTAAAAATAGGTGTCGATAGGCATTTCAGATATAGAAGCCGATAGGCATTTCAAATATAGGTGCTGATAGGCATTTCAGATGTAGTTTCTGATAGGCATTTCAAAAATTGGTGCCGATAGGCATTTCAGATATAGGTGCTGATAGGCATTTCAGATATAGTTGTCGATTGGCATTTTAAAAATAGGTGCCGATAGGCATTTCAGATATAGAAGCCGATAGGCATCTCAAATATAGGTGCCGATAGGCATTCCAGATATGGTACCGATAGGCATTTCAAATATAGGTGCTGATAGGCATTTCAGATGTAGTTTCCGATAGGCATTTCAAAAATTGGTGCCGATAGGCATATCAGATATAGGTGCCGATAGGAATTTCAGATATAGTTGCCGATTGGCATTTTAAAAATAGGTGCCGATAGGCATTTCAGATATAGAAGCCGATAGGTATTTAAAATATAGGTGGCGATAGGCATTTCAGATATGGTTGCCGATGGGCATTTCAAATATTGGTGCTGATAGGCATTTCAGATGTAGTTTCCGATAGGCGTTTCAAAAATATGTGCCGATAGGCATTTCAGATATAGGTGCTGATAGGCATTTCAGATATAGTTGCCGATTGGCATTTTAAAAATAGGTGCCGATAGGCATTTCAGATATAGAAGCCGATAGGTATTTCAAATATAGGTGTCGATAGGCATGTCAGATATTGTTGCCGATAGGCATTTCAAATATAGGTGCTGATAGGCATTTCAGATGTAGTTTCCGATAGGAATTTCAAAAATAGGTGCCGTTAGGCATTTCAGATATAGGTGCCAAAAGACATTTCAGATATAGTTGCCGATTGGCATTTTAAAAATAGGCGTCGATAGGCATTTCAGATATAGAAGCCGATAGGCATTTCAAATATAGGTGCCGATAGGCATTCCAGATATGGTTGCCGATAGGCATTTCAAATATAGGTGCTGATAGGCATTCCAGATGTAGTTTCCGATAGGCATTTCAAAAATTGGTGCCGATAGGCATTTCAGATATAGGTGCCGATAGGCATTTCAGATATAGTTACCGATTTGCATTTTAAAAATAGGTGCCGATAGGCATTTCAGATATAGAAGCCGATAGGCATTTCAAATATAGGTTCCGATAGGCATTCCAGATATGGTTGCCGATAGGCATTTCAAATATAAGTGCTGATAGGCATTTCAGATGTTGTTTCTGATAGGCATTTCAAAAATAGGTGCCGATAGGCATTTCAGATATAGGTGCCGATAGGCATTTCAGATATATTTGCCAATTGGCATTTTAAAAATATGTGCCGATAGGCTTTCCAGATATGGTTGCCGATAGGCAATTTAAATATAGGTGCTGATAAACATTTTAGATGTAGTTTTCGATAGGCATCTCAGAAATTGATGCCGATAGGCATTTCAGATATTGGTGCCGATAGGCATTTCAGATATAGTTGCCGATTGGCATTTTAAAAACAGGTGCCGATAGGCATTTCAGATATAGAAGCCGATAGGTATTTCAAATATAGGTGTCGATAGGCATTTCAGATATGGTTGCCGATAGGCATTTCAAATATAGGAGCAGATAGGCAGTTCAGATGTAGTTTCCGAAAAGCATTTCAAAAATAGGTGCCGATAGGTATTTCAGATATAGGTGCCGATAGGCTTTTCAGATATAGTTTCCGATTGGCATTTTAAAAATAGGTGCCGATAGGCATTTCAGATATAGAAGCCGATAAGCATTTCAAATATAAGTGCTGATAGGCATTTCAGAAGTAGTTTCCGATAGGCATTTCAAAAATAGGTACCGATAGGCATTTCAGATATAGGTGCCGATAGGCATTTCAGATATAGTTGCCAATTGGCATTTTAAAAATAGGTGTCGATAGGCATTTCAGATATAGAAGCCGATAGGCATTTCAAATATAGGTGCTGATAGGCATTTCAGATGTAGTTTCTGATAGGCATTTCAAAAATTGGTGCCGATAGGCATTTCAGATATAGGTGCTGATAGGCATTTCAGATATAGTTGTCGATTGGCATTTTAAAAATAGGTGCCGATAGACATTTCAGATATAGTTGCCGATTGGCATTTTAAAAATAGGTGCCGATAGGCATTTCAGATATAGAAGCCGATAGGTATTTCAAATATAGGTGTCGATAGGCATTTCAGTAATGGTTTCCGATAGGCATTTCAAATATTGTGGCTGATAGGCATTTCAGATGTAGTTTCCGATAGGCATTTCAAAAATAGGTGCCGATAGGCATTTCAGATATAGGTGCCGATAGGCATTTCAGATATAGTTGCCGATTGACATTTAAAAAATAGGTGCCGATAGGCATTTCACATATAGAAGCCGATAGGCATTTTAAATATAGGTGCCGATAGGCATTCCAGATATGGTTGCCGATGGGCATTTCAAATATTGGTGCTGATAGGCATTTCAGATGTAGTTTCCGATAGGTATTTCAAAAATAGGTGCCGAGAGGCATTTCAGATATAGGTGCCGATAGGCATTTTAGATATAGTTGCCGATTGGCATTTTAAAAATAGGTGCCGATAGGCATTTCAGATAAAGAAGCCAATAGGCATTTCAAATATAGCTGCCGATAGGCATTCCAGATATGGTTGCCGATAGGCATTTCAAATATAGGTGCTGATAGGCATTTCAGATGTAGTTTCCGATAGGCATTTCAAAAATTGGTGCCGATAGGCATTTCAGATATAGGTGCCGATAGGCATTTCAGATATAGATGCCGATTGGCATTTTAAAAATAGGTGTCGATAGGCATTTCAGATATAGAAGCCGATAGGCATTTCAAATATAGGTGCCGATAAGCATTCCAGATATAGTTGCCGATAGGCATTTCAAATATAGGTGCTGATAGGCATTTCAGATGTAGTTTCCGATAGGCATTTCAAAAATAGGTTCCGATAGGCATTTCAGATATAGGTGCCGATAGGCATTTCAGATATAGTTGCCGATTGGCATTTTAAAAATAGGTGCCATTTGGCATTTCAGATATAGAAGCCGATAGGCATTTCAAATATAGATGCCGATAGGCATTCCAAATATGGTTGCCGATAGGCATTTCAAATATAGGTGCTGATAGGCATTCCAGATGTAGTTTCCGATAGGCATTTCAAAAATTGATGCCGATAGGCATTTCAGATATAGGTGCCGATAGGCATATCAGATATGGTTTCCGATAGGCATTTCAAAAATTGGTGCCGATAGGCATATCAGATATAGGTGCCGATAGGAATTTCAGATATAGTTGCCGATTGGCATTTTAAAAATAGGTGCCGATAGGCATTTCAGATATAGAAGCCGATAGGTATTTAAATATAGGTGGCGATAGGCATTTCAGATATGGGTGCCGATGGGCATTTCAAATATTGGTGCTGATAGGCATTTCAGATGTTGTTTCCGATAGGCATTTCAAAAATTGGTGCCGATAGGCGTTTCAGATATGGTTGCCGATTGGCATTTTAAAAATAGGTGCCGATAGGCATTTCAGATATAGAAGCCGATAGGTATTTCAAATATAGGTGTCGATAGGCATTTCAGATATGGTTGCCGATAGGCATTTCAAATATAGGAGCAGATAGGCAGTTCAGATGTAGTTTCCGAAAAGCATTTCAAAAATAGGTGCCGATAGGCATTTCAGATATAGGTGCCGATAGGCATTTCAGATATAGTTTCCGATTGGCATTTTAAAAATAGTTGCCGATAGGCATTTCAGATATAGAAGCCGATAAGCATTTCATATATAAGTGCTGATAGGCATTTCAGAAGTAGTTTCCGATAGGCATTTCAAAAATAGGTACCGATAGGCATTTCAGATATAGGTGCCGATAGGCATTTCAGATATAGGTGCCAATTGGCATTTTAAAAATAGGTGTCGATAGGCATTTCAGATATAGAAGCCGATAGGCATTTCAAATATAGGTGCTGATAGGCATTTCAGATGTAGTTTCTGATAGGCATTTCAAAAATTGGTGCCGATAGGCATTTCAGATATAGGTGCTGATAGGCATTTCAGATATAGTTGCCGATTGGCATTTTAAAAATAGGTGCCGATAGGCATTTCAGATATAGAAGCCGATAGGCATCTCAAATATAGGTGCCGATAGGCATTCCAGATATGGTACCGATAGGCATTTCAAATATAGGTGCTGATAGGCATTTCAGATGTAGTTTCCGATAGGCATTTCAAAAATTGGTGCCGATAGGCATATCAGATATAGGTGCCGATAGGAATTTCAGATATAGTTGCCGATTGGCATTTTAAAAATAGGTGCCGATAGGCATTTCAGATATAGAAGCCGATAGGTATTTCAAATATAGGTGGCGATAGGCATTTCAGATATGGTTGCCGATGGGCATTTCAAATATTGGTGCTGATAGGCATTTCAGATGTAGTTTCCGATAGGCGTTTCAAAAATATGTGCCGATAGGCATTTCAGATATAGGTGCCGATAGGCATTTCAGATATAGTTGCCGATTGGCATTTAAAAAATAGGTGCCGATAGGCATTTCAGATATAGAAGCCGATAGGTATTTCAAATATAGGTGTCGATAGGCATGTCAGATATGGTTGCCGATAGGCATTTCAAATATAGGTGCTGATAGGCATTTCAGATGTAGTTTCCGATAGGAATTTCAAAAATAGGTGCCGTTAGGCATTTCAGATATAGGTGCCAAAAGGCATTTCAGATATAGTTGCCGATTGGCATTTTAAAAATAGGCGTCGATAGGCATTTCAGATATAGAAGCCGATAGGCATTTTAAATAGGGGTTAAATATAATGACCACCACAAAATGCTTTGATACCCTTAGTTCTTTTACCAAAAATATATACTGAACACCAGAAAAATTAAGTCTAAAATTACAATAGTACTACCTATTTTAGTCACGACTGCTCTTCAAATTGTATTCGAACACCAAATATAGTAAATGACCACCAAAATGCTAGCGAGCAAATTAATGCGATATTTCTGTCTAAATAAACTACTATGGTTGCCATAAAATGTAGGCTTATTACCAAATAAAGTATTATGATGCCATATTAAGTTATGTCTCCGGCTTGCAATCCCCCCTCTCACCGCATCGCAAGCGCCGCGCTCGCTCGGACACGATCTCCAATTTAGTCACGTGAAAGCACTTGCGTTCATTGGGTGTGTTTTGTTTTCTGTCTGTTGCGCAACCGACCCAATCGGTTGGTATCTTTGCAATGGCTAATGAAAACTTAGCGGGACCGAGTTCTTGTGCTCCGCTGTTGAGTTCGTCATCGGAATCAGATAAAGACGAAGATAAAATCACAGAGCATACGAAAAAACGTCGAAGGCAAAATAAAGTTTGGGTTTTTGAAAGAAAATTTATAACTGTGCGGAGCGCAGAGGAATTTATCAAAAATGAGAAGACCTGGTCAATTCATAAAATTCATAAGACTGAAGAAGGAGTAAAACGTTATTATCGTTGTAACAAAGTGAAGCTTCGGGCTGAAATTCAGTGTTCTGCTGCGATTTATCTTTTATTTGACGCATCGTGTGATGATATATTATTATTTCGTACTGAAACATGTCACGACCATGAAAATAGTGACTATCAGTCGACTAGTGGAATAAATCAGGCAACGAAAAAGGAAATAGAAAAACTATTCGAACTGCGTTTGAAACCTAAATCTATTATGAAGAACTTAAGTAAAATTGATGGACTAGTTCTGCCGACTAAGTTACAGTTAAACAATTATCTTAAAATTATACGTAAGAAAAAATACGGGCCGTCGGTAATAAGCTTGGGACAGCTTGAATTATGGTTAAAAGAAAACTCTAAAGTACCTGATGACGATCACGAAGTTTTTGTTGTGGCCTATGAAATTTCTGAAGATGATTTAGATCAGAATTTCCGGTTCATGTTAACGACAAAATATTTAATCGGTCTATCACGCCAATGTTCTGTTCTTCACGCGGATGCCACATATAAGCTCATTTGGCAAGGGTTTCCAGTACTTGTGATTGGAACTACAGACAGAGATAAACATTTTCACCCATTTGGATTAGCTGTGACAACAGCAGAACGAACGGAAGATTTCATATTTTTATTTTCCGCTTTAAAAAAAGCAGTTTCCTCAATCTTCTCAGACACTTTAACTTGTAAAGTTTTGGTCTGTGATGCAGCGAAGGCTATACAAACTGCCTTTGCGTGCACGTTTGGAACGGATACAGTCATAAGAATGTGCTGGGCGCATGCGAAAAAGAAGATACAAACAAGAGTAGAGCAAAGTGTGCAAAAGAAATCCCAAAAAGAGATTTTACAAGATATTGATGCTTTACAGTGTGCCTCAACTCAGGAAATATTTGATCGAGCCAGCGAAAAATTTTTGAACAAGTGGAAAGCCGAAAATGATTTTGTTACATACTTTGAAAACGAATGGCTCATACTAAATCGTTGCTGGTATTTGGGCGCATCACCGGGGACTCCTGCTACAAACAATGCTCTAGAATCTTTCAATAAAACAATAAAAGATGGTGGCACGCTTCGTGAGCGTCATCCCTTGGCGCGGTTCTTAGTAATTGCTTCTGATATAGTCAAGGACTGGTCTAATGAATACATGACTAATTCTGAGAGACGGTTCGCTGAATTGCCGACAGTATCTTTAAAGACGTGGACAGAAAGTTACCAATGGGCAAAACTGTCGAAGCAGGTGCCATTAAAGAATAGCACTGAGCTAGTTTGCTCATACAGAATTCCAGCTGGGTCGGATTTAGATTGCAAAAATTATGAAAAGCCGTGGGAGACCTTTGACGAATACAAAGAGCAACATTTTAGCGAGTGGGAAGTTATAATGCCCCGAGTAAAGGAAAATTGGTTACACGGCACATGCAATTGCCCAAAGTTTCTCAAAGATTACATTTGTAAGCATCTCGTCGGATTGGCGATTCGGCTTAAGCACGTCCAGCCACCTTCAGAGGCCAGAGCTATTCCTATTGGCATGAAGCGCAAAAGAGGACGACCAGCCAAAGCTAAAAAAGCATTAATTGTGCAGTAAATTATTACAGAAGACTGATTCTTCTTAAGATTTTTTAAATGCTTTTAGTTTTAAGATCTTTATACTGTTTATTATTAGTTTTAATTTACTGTGTTTGTCAAATATTTTTTCCTGAGGGTAATTTACTTTAATCGGATAACGAGATGTTATTTTTTGCATGTCATTTTAAATTTAAATGTGGCCTAATAATTTGGTGTTTGTTAACTATTTCTGGGGGAACAATGATTTTTTTTGGACTCAGTTTGCTTAAAAAGGATAGCAAGATGTAAAAACGTTGGTTATAATTTTACATTAAAATGCTGTTTTAATTTTGGTGATCATTTACTACTTTCGGGTTAAGAATGATTTATTTGGGGTCATTTTGCTAAAATAGGATAGCAAGATGTTAAAACTCTGGTTATAATTTTACATTAATATGCGGGTTTCATTTTGGTGATCATTTACTATTTTTGTCTGCTATATGTTACTATATCTGGTAGTAAGTTAAACATAAGCCTTTTAAATATAGGTGCCGATAGGCATTCCAGATATGGTTGCCGATAGGCATTTCAAATATAGGTGCTAATAGGCATTCCAGATGTAGTTTCCGATAGGCATTTCAGATATAGGTGCCGATAGGCATTTCAGATATAGGTGCCAAAAGGCATTTCAGATATAGTTGCCGATTGGCATTTTAAAAATGGGCGTCGATAGGCATTTCAGATATAGAAGCCGATAGGCATTTTAAATATAGGTGCCGATAGGCATTCCAGATATGGTTGCCGATAGGCATTTCAAATATAGGTGCTAATAGGCATTCCAGATGTAGTTTCCGATAGGCATTTCAGATATAGGTGCCGATAGGCATTTCAGATATAGTTACCGACTTGCATTTTAAAAATAGGTGCCGATAGGCATTTCAGATATAGAAGCCGATTTGCATTTTAAAAATAGGTGCCGATAGGCATTTCAGATATGGAAGCCGATAGGCATTTCAAATATAGGTGCTGATAGGCATTTCAGATGTAGTTTCCGATAGGCATTTCAAAAATAGGTGCCGATAGGCATTTCAGATATAGGTGTCGATAGGCATTTCAGATATAGTTGCCGATTGGCATTTAAAAAATAGGTGCCGATAGGCATTTCAGATATAGAAGCCGATAGGCATTTCAAATATAGGTTCCGATAGGCATTCCAGATATGGTTGCCGATAGGCATTTCAAATATAGGTGCTGATAGGCATTTCAGATGTAGTTTCCGATAGGCATTTCAAAAATAGGTGCCGATAGGCATTTCAGATTTAGGTGCCGATAGGCATTTCAGATATAGAAGCCGATAGGCATTTCAAATATAGGTGCCGATAGGCATTCCAGATATGGTTGCCGATAGGCATTTCAAATATAGGTGCTGATAGGCATTTCAGATGTAGTTTCCGATAGGCATTTCAAAAATTGGTGCCGATAGGCATTTCAGATATAGGTGCCGATAGGCATTTCAGATATAGTTGCCGATTTATATTTTAAAAATAGGTGCCGATAGGCATTTCAGATATAGAAGCCGATAGGTATTTTGAAATATAGGTGACGATAGGCATTTCAGATATGGTTGCCGATAGGCATTTCAAATATAGGTGCTGATAGGCATTTAAGATGTAGTTTCCGATAGGCATTTCAAAAATAGGTGCCGATAGGCATTTCAGATATAGGTGCCGATAGGCATTTCAGATATAGTTGCCGTTGGCATTTTAAAAATAGGTGCCGATAGGCATTTTAGATGTAGTTTCCAATAGGCATTTCAAAAATAGGTGCCGATAGGCATTTCAGATATAGGTGCCGATAGGCATATCAGATATAGTTGTCGATAGGCATTTAAAATATAGGTGCCGATAGGCATTTCAAATATAGGTGTCGATAGGCATTTTAGATATAAATGCCGAAAGGCATTTCAGATATAGGTGCCGATAGGCATTTCTGATGTGGTTGCCGATTGGCATTTTAAAAATAGGTACTGATAGGCATTTCAGATATAGAAGCCGATAGGCATTTCAAATATTGGTGCCGATAGGCATTCCAGATATGTTTGCCGATAGGCATTTCAAATATAGGTGCTGATAGGCATTTCAGATGTAGTTTCCGATAGGCATTTCAAAAATTGGTGCCAATAGGCATTTCAGATATAGGTGCCGATAGGCATTTCAGATATAGTTGCCGATTGGCATTTTAAAAATAGGTGCCGATAGGCATTTCAGATATAGAAGCCGATAGGTATTTCAAATATAGGTGTCGATAGGCATTTCAGTAATGGTTTCCGATAGGCATTTCAAATATTGTAGCTGATAGGCATTTCAGATGTAGTTTCCGATAGGCATTTCAAAAATAGGTGCCGATAGGCATTTCAGATATAGGTGCCGATAGGCTTTACAGATATAGTTGCCGATTGGCATTTTAAAAATAGGTGCCGATAGGCATTTCAGATATAGAAGCAGATAGGCATTTCAAATATAGGTGCCGATAGGCATTCCAGATATGGTTGCCGATGGGCATTTCAAATATAGGTGCTGATAGGCATTTCAGATGTAGCTTTCGATAGGCATTTCAAAAATAGGTGCCGATTAGCATTTCAGATATAGGTGCCGATAGGCATTTCAGATATAGTTGCCGATTGGCATTTTAAAAATAGGTGCCGATTGGCATTTCAGATATAGAAGCCGATAGGCATTTCAAATATAGGTGCCGATAGGCATTCCAGATATAGGTGCCGATAGGGTTTTCAGATATAGTTGCCGATTGGCAATTTAAAAATAGGTGCCGATTGGCATTTCAGATATAGAAGCCGATAGGCATTTCAAATATAGGTGCCGATAGGCATTCCAGATAAGGTTGCCGATAGGCATTTCAAATATAGGTGCTGATAGGCATTTCAGATGTAGTTTCCGATAGGCATTTCAAAAATAGGTGCCGATAGGCATTTCAGATATAGGTGCCGATAGGCATTTCAGATGTAGTTTCCGATAGGCATTTTAAAAATAGGTGCCGATAGGCATTTCAGATATAGAAGCCGATAGGCATTTCAAATATAGGTGCCGATAAGCATTCCAGATATGGTTGCCGATAGGCATTTCAAATATAGGTGCTGATAGGCATTTCACATGTAGTTTCCGATAGGCATTTCAAAAATTGGTGCCGATAGGCATTTCAGATATAGGAGCCGATAGGCATTTCAGATATAGAAGCCGATAGGCATTTAAAATATAATTGCCGATAGGCATTCCAGATATGGTTGCCGATAGGCATTTCAAATATAGGTGCTGATAGGCATTCCAGATGTAGTTTCCGATAAACATTTCAAAAATTGGTGCCGATAGGCATTTCAGATATAGAAGCCGATAGGCATTTCAAATATAGGTGCCGATAGGCATTCCAAATATGGTTGCTGATAGGCATTTCAAATATAGGTGCTGATAGGCATTCCAGATATGGTTGCCGATGAGCATTTCAAATATAGGTGCTGATAGGCATTTCAGATGTAGTTTCCGATAGGCATTTCAAAAATAATTGCCGATAGGCATTTCAGATATAGGTGCTTATAGGCACTTCAGATATAGTTGCCGATTGGCATTTTAAAAATAGGTGCCGATAGGCATTTCAGATATAGAGGCCGATAGGCATTTCAAATATAGGTGCCGATAGGCATTCCAGATATGGTTACCGATATGCATTTCAAATATAGGTGCTGGTAGGCATTTCAGATGTAGTTTCCGATAGGCATTTCAAAAATAAGTGCCGATAGGCATTTCAGATATAGGTGCCGATAGACATTTTAGATATAGTTGCCGATTGGCATTTTAAAAATAGGTGCCGATAGGCATTTCAGATATAGAAGCTGATAGGCATTTTAAATATAGGTGCCGATAGGCATTCCAGATATGGTTGCCGATAGGCATTTCAAATATAGGTGCTAATAGGCATTCCAGATGTAGTTTCCGATAGGCATTTCAGATATAGGTGCCGATAGGCATTTCAGATATAGTTACCGATTTGCATTTTAAAAATAGGTGCCGATAGGCATTTCAGATATAGAAGCCGATTTGCATTTTAAAAATAGGTGCCGATAGGCATTTCAGATATGGAAGCCGATAGGCATTTCAAATATAGGTGCTGATAGGCATTTCAGATGTAGTTTCCGATAGGCATTTCAAAAATAGGTGCCGGTAGGCATTTCAGATATAGTTGCCGATTGGCATTTTAAAAACAGGTGCCGATAGGCATATCAGATATAGAAGCCGATAGATATTTCAAATATAGGTGTCGATAGGCATTTCAGATATGGTTGCCGATAGGCATTTCAAATATAGGAGCAGATAGGCATTTCAGATGTAGTTTTCGATGGGCATTTCAAAAATAGGTGCCGATAGGCATTTCAGATATAGGTGCCGATAGGCACTTCAGATGTGGTTGCCGATTGGCATTTTAAAAATAGGTACTGATAGGCATTTCAGATATAGAAGCCGATAGGCATTTCAAATATTAGTGCCGATAGGCATTCCAGATATGTTTGCCGATAGGCATTTCAAATATAGGTGCTGATAGGCATTTCAGATGTAGTTTCCGATAGGCATTTCAAAAATTGGTGCCGATAGGCATTTCAGATATAGGTGCCGATAGGCATTTCAGATATAGTTGCCGATTGGCATTTTAAAAATAGGTGCCGATAGGCATTTCAGATGTAGTTTCCGATAGGCATTTTAAAAATAGGTGCCGATAGGCATTTCAGATATAGAAGCCGATAGGCATTTCAAATATAGGTGCCGATATGCATTCCAGATATGGTTGCCGATAGGCATTTCAAATATAGGTGCTGATAGGCATTTCACATGTAGTTTCCGATAGGCATTTCAAAAATTGGTGCCGATAGGCATTTCAGAGATAGGAGCCGATAGGCATTTCAGATATAGAAGCCGATAGGCATTTCAAATATAGGTGCCGATAGGCATTCCAGATATGGTTGCCGATAGGCATTTCAAATATAGGTGCTGATAGGCATTCCAGATGTAGTTTCCGATAAACATTTCAAAAATTGTTGCCGATAGGCATTTCAGATATAGAAGCCGATAGGCATTTCAAATATAGGTGCCGATAGGCATTTCAAATATGGTTGCTGATAGGCATTTCAAATATAGGTGCTGATAGGCATTCCAGATATGGTTGCCGATGAGCATTTCAAATATAGGTGCTGATAGGCATTTCAGATGTAGTTTCCGATAGGCATTTCAAAAATAATTGCCGATAGGCATTTCAGATATAGGTGCTTATAGGCACTTCAGATATAGTTACCGATTGGCATTTTAAAAATAGGTGCCGATAGGCATTTCAGATATAGAGGCCGATAGGTATTTCAAATATAGGTGCCGATAGGCATTCCAGATATGGTTACCGATATGCATTTCAAATATAGGTGCTGGTAGGCATTTCAGATGTAGTTTCCGATCGGCATTTCAAAAATAAGTGCCGATAGGCATTTCAGATATAGGTGCCGATAGACATTTTAGATATAGTTGCCGATTGGCATTTTAAAAATAAGTGCCGATAGGCATTTCAGATATAGAAGCTGATAGGCATTTTAAATATAGGTGCCGATAGGCATTCCAGATATGGTTGCCGATAGGCATTTCAAATATAGGTGCTAATAGGCATTCAAGATGTAGTTTCCGATAGGCATTTCAGATATAGGTGCCGATAGGCATTTCAGATATAGTTACCGATTTGCATTTTAAAAATAGGTGCCGATAGGCATTTCAGATTAAGAAGCCGATTTGCATTTTAAAAATAGGTGCCGATAGGCATTTCAGATATGGAAGCCGATAGGCATTTCAAATATAGGTGCTGATAGGCATTTCAGATGTAGTTTCCGATAGGCATTTCAAAAATAGGTGCCGATAGGCATTTCAGATATAGGTGTCGATAGGCATTTCAGATATAGTTGCCGATTGGCATTTAAAAAATAGGTGCCGATAGGCATTTCAGATATAGAAGCCGATAGGCATTTCAAATATAGGTTCCGATAGGCATTCCAGATATGGTTGCCGATAGGCATTTCAAATATAGGTGCTGATAGGCATTTCAGATGTAGTTTCCGATAGGCATTTCAAAAATAGGTGCCGATAGGCATTTCAGATTTAGGTGCCGATAGGCATTTCAGATATAGTTGCCAATTGGCATTTTAAAAATATGTGCCAATAGGCATTCCAGATATGGTTGCCGATAGGCATTTCAAATATAGGTGCTGATAGGCATTTTAGATGTAGTTTTCGATAGGCATTTCAAAAATTAATGCCGATAGGCATTTCAGATATAGGTGCCGATAGGCATTTCAGATATAGTTGCCGATTGGCATTTTAAAAACAGGTGCCGATAGGCATATCAGATATAGAAGCCGATAGGTATTTCAAATATAGGTGTCGATAGGCATTTCAGTTATGGTTGCCGACAGGCATTTCAAATATAGGAGCAGATAGGCATTTCAGAAGTAGTTTCCGATAAGCATTTCAAAAATAGGTACCGATAGGCATTTCAGATATAGGTGCCGATAGGCATTTCAGATATGGTTGCCAATTGGCATTTTAAAAATAGGTGTCGATAGGCATTTCAGATATAGAAGCCGATAGGCATTTCAAATATAGGTGCCGATAGGCATTCCAGATATGGTTGCCGATAGGCATTTCAAATATAGGTGCTGATAGGCATTTCAGATGTAGTTTCCGATAGGCATTTCAAAAATTGGTGCCGATAGGGATTTCAGATATAGGTGCCGATAGGCATTTCAGATATAGTTGCCGATTTATATTTTAAAAATAGGTGCCGATAGGCATTTCAGATATAGAAGCCGATAGGTATTTTGAAATATAGGTGTCGATAGGCATTTCAGATATGGTTGCCGATAGGCATTTCAAATATAGGTGCTGATAGGCATTTAAGATGTAGTTTCCGATAGGCATTTCAAAAATAGGTGCCGATAGGCATTTCAGATATAGGTGCCGATAGGCATTTCAGATATAGTTGCCGTTGGCATTTTAAAAATAGGTGCCGATAGGCATTTTAGATGTAGTTTCCAATAGGCATTTCAAAAATAGGTGCCGATAGGCATTTCAGCTATAGGTGCCGATAGGCATATCAGATATAGTTGTCGATAGGCATTTTAAATATAGGTGCCGATAGGCATTTCAAATATAGGTGTCGATAGGCATTTTAGATATAAATGCCGAAAGGCATTTCAGATATAGGTGCCGATAGGCATTTCTGATGTGGTTGCCGATAGGCATTTCAAATATAGGTGCTGATAGGCATTTCAGATGTAGTTTTCGATAGGCATTTCAAAAATAGGTGCCGATAGGCATTTCAGATATAGGTGCCGATAGGCACTTCAGATGTGGTTGCCGATTGGCATTTTAAAAATAGGTACTGATAGGCATTTCAGATATAGAAGCCGATAGGCATTTCAAATATTGGTGCCGATAGGCATTCCAGATATGGTTGCCGATGGGCATTTCAAATATAGGTGCTGATAGGCATTTCAGATGTAGTTTCCGATAGGCATTTCAAAAATAGGTGCCGATTAGCATTTCAGATATAGGTGCCGATAGGCATTTCAGATATAGTTGCCGATTGGCATTTTAAAAATAGGTGCCGATTGGCATTTCAGATATAGAAGCCGATAGGCATTTCAATTATAGGTGCCGATAGGCATTCCAGATAAGGTTGCCGATAGGCATTTCAAATATAGGTGCTGATAGGCATTTCAGATGTAGTTTCCGATAGGCATTTCAAAAATAGGTGCCGATAGGCATTTCAGATATAGAAGCCGATAGGCATTTCAAATATAGGTGCCGATAAGCATTCCAGATATGGTTGCCGATAGGCATTTCAAATATAGGTGCTGATAGGCATTTCACATGTAGTTTTCGATAGGCATTTCAAAAATTGGTGCCGATAGGCATTTCAGATATAGGAGCCGATAGGCATTTCAGATATAGAAGCCGATAGGCATTTCAAATATAGGTGCCGATAGGCATTCCAGATATGGTTGCCGATAGGCATTTCAAATATAGGTGCTGATAGGCATTCCAGATGTAGTTTCCGATAGGCATTTCAAAAATTGGTGCCGATAGGCATTTCAGATATAGAAGCCGATAGGCATTTCAAATATAGGTGCCGATAGGCATTCCAAATATGGTTGCTGATAGGCATTTCAAATATAGGTGCTGATAGGCATTCCAGATATGGTTGCCGATGAGCATTTCAAATATAGGTGCTGATAGGCATTTCAGATGTAGTTTCCGATAGGCATTTCAAAAATAATTGCCGATAGGCATTTCAGATATAGGTGCTTATAGGCACTTCAGATATAGTTGCCGATTGGCATTTTAAAAATAGGTGCCGATAGGCATTTCAGATATAGAGGCCGATAGGCATTTCAAATATAGGTGCCGATAGGCATTCCAGATATGGTTACCGATATGCATTTCAAATATAGGTGCTGGTAGGCATTTCAGATGTAGTTTCCGATAGGCATTTCAAAAATAAGTGCCGATAGGCATTTCAGATATAGGTGCCGATAGACATTTTAGATATAGTTGCCGATTGGCATTTTAAAAATAGGTGCCGATAGGCATTTCAGATATAGAAGCTGATAGGTATTTCAAATATAGGTGCTGATAGGCATTACAGATATGGTTGCCGATAGGCATTTCAAATATAAGTGCTGATAGGCATTTCAGATGTAGTTTCCGATAAGCATTTCAAAAATTGGTGCCGATAGGCATTTCAGATATAGGTGCCAATAGGCATTTCAGATATAGTTACCGATTGGCATTTTCAAAATATGTGCCGATAGGCATTTCAGATATAGAAGCCGATAGGTATTTCAAATATAGGTGTCGATAGGCATTTCAGATATGGTTGCCGATAGGCATTTCAAATATTGGTGCTGATAGGCATTTCAGATGTAGTTTCCGATAGGCATTTCAAAAATAGGTGCCGATAGGCATTTCAGATATAGGTGCCGATAGGCATTTCAGATATAGAAGCCGATAGGCATTTAAAATATAGGTGCCGATAGGCATTCCAAATATAGTTGCCCATAGGCATTTTAATTATAGGTGCTGATAGGCATTTCAGATATGGTTGCCGATGGGCATTTGAAATATAGGTGCTGATAGGCATTTCTTAAGTAGTTTCCAAAAGGCATTTAAAAAATAGGTGCCGATAGGCATTTCAGATATAGGTGCCGATAGGCATTTCAGATATAGTTGCCGATTGGCATTTTAAAAATAGGTGCAGATAGGCATTTCAGATATAGAAGCCGATAGGCATTTCAAATATAGGTGCCGATAGGCATTCCAGATATGGTTGCCGATGGGCATTTCAAATATTGGTGCTGATAGGCATTTCAGATGTAGTTTCCGATAGGCATTTCAAAAATAGGTGCCGAGAGGCATTTCAGATATAGGTGCCGATAGACATTTTAGATATAGTTGCCGATTGGCATTTTAAAAATAGGTGCCGATAGGCATTTCAGATAAAGAAGCCAATAGGCATTTCAAATATAGCTGCCGATAGGCATTCCAGATATGGTTGCCGATAGGCATTTCAAATATAGGTGCTGATAGGCATTTCAGATATAGGTGCCGATAGGCATTTCAGATATAGATGCCGATTGGCATTTTAAAAATAGGTGTCGATAGGCATTTCAGATATAGAAGCCGATAGGCATTTCAAATATAGGTGCCGATAAGCATTCCAGATATGGTTGCCGATAGGCATTTCAAATATAGGTGCTGATAGGCATTTCAGATGTAGTTTCCGATAGGCATTTCAAAAATAGGTTCCGATAGGCATTTCAGATATAGGTGCCGATAGGAATTTCAGATATAGGTGCCGATAGGCATTTCAGATATAGTTGCCGATTGGCATTTTAAAAATAGGTGCCATTTGGCATTTCAGATATAGAAGCCGATAGGCATTTCAAATATAGATGCCGATAGGCATTCCAAATATGGTTGCCGATAGGAATTTCAAATATAGGGGCTGATAGGCATTCCAGATGTAGTTTCCGATAGGCATTTCAAAAATTGATGCCGATAGGCATTTCAGATATAGGTGCCGATAGGCATATCAGATATGGTTGCCGATAGGCATTTCAAATATAGGTGCTGATAGGCATTTCAGATGTAGTTTCCGATAGGCATTTCAAAAATAGGTGCCGATAGGCATTTCAGATATAGGTGCCGATAGGCATTTCAGATATAGTTGCCGATTGGCATTTTAAAAATAGGTGCCGATAGGCATTTCAGATATAGAAGCCGATAGGCATTTTAAACATAGGTGCCGATAGGCATTCCAGATATGGTTGCCGATAGGCATTTCAAATATAGGTGCTGATAGGCATTTTAGATGTAGTTTCCGATAGGCATTTCAAAAATTGATGCCGATATGCATTTCAGATATAGGTGCCCATAGGCATTTCGGATATAGTTGCCGATTGGCATTTTAAAAATAGGTGCCAATAGGCAATTCAGATATAGAAGCCGATAGGCATTTAAATATAGGTGCCGATAGGCATTCCAGGTATAGTTGCCGATAGGCATTTCAAATATAGGTGCTGATAGGCATTTCAGATGTAGTTTCCGATAGGCATTTCAAAAATTGGTGCCGATAGGCGTTTCAGATATGGTTGCCGATTGGCATTTTAAAAATAAGTGCCGATAGGCATTTCAGATATAGAAGCCGATAGGCATTTCAAATATAGGTGCCGATAGGCATTCCAGATATGGTTGCCGATAGGCATTTTAAATATAGGTGCTGATAGGCATTCCAGATGTAGTTTCCGATAGGCATTTCAAAAATTGGTGCCGATAGGCATTTCAGATATAGGTGCCGATTAGCATTTCAGATATAGTTGCCGATTGGTATTTTAAAAATAGGTGCCGATAGGCATTTCAAATATAAAAGCCGATAGGTATTTCAAATATAGGTGTCGATAGGCATTTCAGATATGGTTACCGATAGGCATTTCAAATATAGGTGCTGATAGGCATTTCAGATGTAGTTTCCGATAGGAATTTCAAAAATAGGTGCCGATAGGCATTTCAGATATAGGTGCCAAAAGGCATTTCAGATATAGTTGCCGATTGGCATTTTAAAAATAGGTGTCGATAGGCATTTCAGATATAGAAGCCGATAGGCATTTCAAATATAGGTGCCGATAGGCATTCCAGATATGGTTGCCGATAGGCATTTTAAATATAGGTGCTGATAGGCATTCCAGATGTAGTTTTCGATAGGCATTTCAAAAATTGGTGCTGATAGGCATTTCAATTATAGGAGCCGATAGGCATTTCAGATATAGTTACCGATTTGCATTTTAAAAATAGGTGCCGATAGGCATTTCAGATATAGAAGCCGATTTGCATTTTAAAAATAGGTGCCGATAGGCATTTCAGATATAGAAGCCGATAGGCATTTCAAATATAGGTGCTGATAGGCATTTCAGATGTAGTTTCCGATAGGCATTTCAAAAATAGGTTCCGATAGGCATTTCAGATATAGAAGCCGATAGGCATTTCAAATATGGGTGCCCATAGGCATTCCAGATATGGTTGCCGATAGGCATTTCAAATATAGGTGCTGATAGGCATTTCAGATGTAGTTTCCGATAGGCATTTCATAAATAGGTGCCGATAGGCATTTCAGATATAAGTGCCGATAGGCATTTCAGATATAGTTGCCAATTGGCATTTTAAAAATATGTGCCAATAGGCATTCCAGATATGGTTGCCGATAGGCAATTCAAATATAGGTGCTGATAAACATTTTAGATGTAGTTTTCGATAGGCATTTCAGAAATTGATGCCGATAGGCATTTCAGATATTGGTGGCGATAGGCATTTCAGATATAGTTGCCGATTGGCATTTTAAAAACAGGTGCCGATAGGCATTTCAGATATAGAAGCCGATAGGTATTTCAAATATAGGTGTCGATAGGCATTTCAGATATGGTTGCCGATAGGCATTTCAAATATAGGAGCAGATAGGCAGTTCAGATGTAGTTTCCGAAAAGCATTTCAAAAATAGGTGCCGATAGGCATTTCAGATATAGGTGCCGATAGGCATTTCAGATATAGTTTCCGATTGGCATTTTAAAAATAGGTGCCGATAGGCATTTCAGATATAGAAGCCGATAAGCATTTCAAATATAAGTGCTGATAGGCATTTCAGAAGTAGTTTCCGATAGGCATTTCAAACATAGGTACCGATAGGCATTTCAGATATAGGTGCCGATAGGCATTTCAGATATAGTTGCTAATTGGCATTTTAAAAATAGGTGTCGATAGGCATTTCAGATATAGAAGCCGATAGGCATTTCAAATATAGGTGCTGATAGGCATTTCAGATGTAGTTTCTGATAGGCATTTCAAAAATTGGTGCCGATTGGCATTTCAGATATAGGTGCTGATAGGCATTTTAGATATAGTTGCCGATTGGCATTTTAAAACTAGGTGCCGATAGGCATTTCAGATGTAGGTGCCGATAGGCATTTCAGATATAGTTGCCAATTGGCATTTTAAAAATAGGTGTCGATAGGCATTTCAGGTATAGAAGCCGATAGGCATCTCAAATATAGGTGCCGATAGGCATTCCAGATATGGTACCGGTAGGCATTTCAAATATAGGTGCTGATAGGCATTTCAGATGTAGTTTCCGATAGGCATTTCAAAAATTGGTGCCGATAGGCATATCAGATATAGGTGCCGATAGGAATTTCAGATATAGTTGGCGATTGGCATTTTAAAAATAAGTGCCGATAGGCATTTCAGATATAGAAGCCGATAGGTATTTAAATATAGGTGGCGATAGGCATTTCAGATATGGTTGCCGATGGGCATTTCAAATATTGGTGCTGATAGGCATTTCAGATGTAGTTTCCGATAGGCGTTTCAAAAATATGTGCCGATAGGCATTTCAGATATAGGTGCCGATAGGCATTTCAGATATAGTTGCCGATTGGCATTTAAAAAATAGGTGCCGATAGGCATTTCAGATATAGAAGCCAAAAGGTATTTCAAATATAGGTGTCGATAGGCATGTCAGATATGGTTGCCGATAGGCATTTCAAATATAGGTGCTGATAGGCATTTCAGATGTAGTTTCCGATAGGAATTTCAAAAATAGGTGCAGTTAGGCATTTCAGATATAGGTGCCAAAAGGCATTTCAGATATAGTTGCCGATTGGCATTTTAAAAATAGGCGTCGATAGACATTTCAGATATAGAAGCCGATAGGCATTTCAAATATAGGTGCCGATAGGCATTCCAGATATGGTTGCCGATAGGCATTTCAAATATAGGTGCTGATAGGCATTCCAGATGTAGTTTCCGATAGGCATTTCAAAAATTGGTGCCGATAGGCATTTCAGATATAGGTGCCGATAGGCATTTCAGATATAGTTACCGATTTGCATTTTAAAAATAGGTGCCGATGGGCATTTCAGATGTAGAAGCCGATTTGCATTTTAAAAATAGGTGCCGATAGGCATTTCAGATATAGAAGCCGATAGGCATTTCAAATATATGTGCTGATAGGCATTTCAGATGTAGTTTCCGATAGGCATTTCAAAAATAGGTGCCGATAGGCATTTCAGATAAAGGTGTCGATAGGCATTTCAGATATAGTTGCCGATTGGCATTTAAAAAATAGGTGCCGATAGGCATTTCAGATATAGAAGCCGATAGGCATTTCAAATATAGGTTCCGATAGGCATTCCAGATATGGTTGCCGATAGGCATTTCAAATATAGGTGCTGATAGGCATTTCAGATGTAGTTTCCGATAGGCATTTCAAAAATAGGTGCCGATTGGCATTTCAGATTTAGGTGCCGATAGGCATTTCAGATATAGTTGCCAATTGGCATTTTAAAAATATGTGCCGATAGGCATTCCAGATATGGTTGCCGATAGGCATTTCAAATATAGGTGCTGATAGGCATTTTAGATGTAGTTTTCGATAGGCATTTTAAAAATTGATGCCGATAGGCATTTCAGATATAGGTGCCGATAGGCATTTCAGATATAGTTGCCGATTGGCATTTTAAAAACAGGTGCCGATAGGCATTTTAGATATAGAAGCCGATAGAAATTTCAAATATAGGTGTCGATAGGCATTTCAGATATGGTTGCCGATAGGCATTTCAAATATAGGAGCAGATAGGCATTTCAGAAGTAGTTTCCGATAAGCATTTCAAAAATAGGTACCGATAGGCATTTCAGATATTGGTGCCGATAGGCATTTCAGATATAGTTGCCAATTGGCATTTTAAAAATAGGTGTCGATAGGCATTTCAGATATAGAAGCCGATAGGCATTACAAATATAGGTGCCGATAGGCATTCCAGATATGGTTGCCGATAGGCATTTCAAATATAGGTGCTGATAGGCATTTCAGATGTAGTTTCCGATAGGCATTTCAAAAATAGGTGCCGATAGGCATTTCAGATATAGGTACCGATAGGCATTTCAGTTATAGGTGCCGATAGGCATTTCAGATATAGTTGCCAATTGGCATTTTAAAAATAGGTGTCGATAGGCATTTCAGATATAGAAGCCGATAGGCATTTCAAATATAGGTGCTGATAGGCATTTCAGATGTAGTTTCTGATAGGTATTTCAAAAATTGGTGCCGATAGGCATTTCAGATATAGGTGCTGATAGGCATTTCAGATATAGTTGCCGATTGGCATTTTAAAAATAGGTGCCGATAGGCATTTCAGATATAGAAGCCGATAGGCATCTCAAATATAGGTGCCGATAGGCATTCCAGATATGGTACCGACAGGCATTTCAAATATAGGTGCTGATAGGCATTTCAGATGTAGTTTCCGATAGGCATTTCAAAAATTGGTGCCGATAGGCATATCAGATATAGGTGCCGATAGGAATTTCAGATATAGTTGCCGATTGGCATTTTAAAAATAGGTGCCGATAGGCATTTCAGATATAGAAGCCGATAGGTATTTCAAATATAGGTGGCGATAGGCATTTAAGATATGGTTGCCGATGGGCATTTCAAATATTGGTGCTGATAGGCATTTCAGATGTAGTTTCCGATAGGCGTTTCAAAAATATGTGCCGATAGGCATTTCAGATATAGGTGCCGATAGGCATTTCAGATATAGTTGCCGATTGGCATTTGAAAAATAGGTGCCGATAGGCATTTCAGATATAGAAGCCGATAGGTATTTCAAATATAGGTGTCGATAGGCATGTCAGATATGGTTGCCGTTAGGCATTTCAAATATAGGTGCTGATAGGCATTTCAGATGTAGTTTCCGATAGGAATTTCAAAAATAGGTGCCGTTAGGCATTTCAGATATAGGTGCCAAAAGGCATTTCAGATATAGTTGCCGATTGGCATTTTAAAAATAGGCGTCGATAGGCATTTCAGATATAGAAGCCGATAGGCGTTTTAAATATAGGTGCCGATAGGCATTCCAGATATGGTTGCCGATAGGCATTTCAAATATAGGTGCTAATAGGCATTCCAGATGTAGTTTCCGATAGGCATTTCAAAAATTGGTGCCGATAGGCATTTCAGATATAGGTGCCGATAGGCATTTCAGATATAATTACCGATTTGCATTTTAAAAATAGGTGCCGATAGGCATTTCAGAGATAGAAGCCGATTTGCATTTTAAAAATAGGCGCCGATAGGCATTTCAGATATAGAAGCCGATAGGCATTTCAAATATAGGTGCTGATAGGCATTTCAGATGTAGTTTCCGATAGGCATTTCAAAAATAGGTGCCGATAGGCATTTCAGATATAGGTGTCGATAGGCATTTCAGATATAGTTGCCGATTGGCATTTAAAAAATAGGTGCCGATAGGCATTTTAGATATAGAAGCCGATAGGCATTTCAAATATAGGTTCCGATAGGCATTCCAGATATGGTTGCCGATAGGCATTTCAAATATAGGTGCTGATAGGCATTTCAGATGTAGTTTCCGATAGGCATTTCAAAAATAGGTGCCGATAGGCATTTCAGATTTAGGTGCCGATAGGCATTTCAGATATAGTTGCCAATTGGCATTTTAAAAATATGTGCCGATTGGCATTCCAGATATGGTTGCCGATAGGCATTTCAAATATAGGTGCTGATAGGCATTTTAAATGTAGTTTTCGATAGGCATTTCAAAAATTGATGCCGATAGGCATTTCAGATATAGGTGCCGATAGGCATTTCAGATATAGTTGCCGATTGGCATTTTAAAAACAGGTGCCGATAGGCATTTCAGATATAGAAGCCGATAGGTATTTCAAATATAGGTGTCGATAGGCATTTCAGATATGGTTGCCGATAGGCATTTCAAATATAGGAGCAGATAGGCATTTCAGAAGTAGTTTCCGATAAGCATTTCAAAAATAGGTACCGATAGGCATTTCAGATATAGGTGCCGATAGGCATTTCAGATATGGTTGCCAATTGGCATTTTAAAAATAGGTGTCGATAGGCATTTCAGATATAGAAGCCGATAGGCATTTCAAATATAGGTGCCGATAGGCACTCCAGATATGGTTGCCGATAGGCATTTCAAATATAGGTGCTGATAGGCATTTCAGATGTAGTTTCCGATAGGCATTTCAAAAATTGGTGCCGATATGCATTTCAGATATAGGTGCCGATAGGCATTTCAGATATAGTTGCCGATTTATATTTTAAAAATAGGTGCCGATAGGCATTTCAGATATAGGTGCCGATAGGCATTTCAGATATAGTTGCCGATTGGCATTTTAAAAATAGGTGCCGATAGGCATTTTAGATGTAGTTTCCAATAGGCATTTCAAAAATAGGTGCCGATAGGCATTTCAGATATAGGTGCCGATAGGCATATCAGATATAGTTGTCGATAGGCATTTAAAATATAGGTGCCGATAGGCATTTCAAATATAGGTGTCGATAGGCATTTTAGATATAAATGCCGAAAGGCATTTCAGATATAGGTGCCGATAGGCATTTCTGATGTGGTTGCCGATAGGCATTTCAAATATAGGTGCTGATAGGCATTTCAGATGTAGTTTTCGATAGGCATTTCAAAAATAGGTGCCAAAAGGCATTTCAGATATAGGTGCCGATAGGCTCTTCAGATGTAGTTGCCGATTGGCATTTTAAAAATAGGTGCCGATAGGCATTTCAGATATAGAAGCCGATAGGCATTTCAAATATTGGTGCCGATAGGCATTCCAGATATGTTTGCCGATAGGCATTTCAAATATAGGTGCTGATAGGCATTTCAGATGTAGTTTCCGATAGGCACTTCAAAAATTGGTGCCGATAGGCATTTCAGATATAGGTGCCGATAGGCATTTCAGATATAGTTGCCGATTGGCATTTTAAAAATAGGTGCCGATAGGCATTTCAGATATAGAAGCCGATAGGTATTTCAAATATAGGTGTCGATAGGCATTTCAGTAATGGTTTCCGATAGGCATTTCAAATATTGTAGCTGATAGGCATTTCAGATGTAGTTTCCGATAGGCATTTCAAAAATAGGTGCCGATAGGCATTTCAGATATAGGTGCCGATAGGCTTTACAGATATAGTTGCCGATTGGCATTTTAAAAATAGGTGCCGATAGGCATTTCAGATATAGAAGCCGATAGGCATTTCAAATATAGGTTCCGATAGGCATTCCAGATATGGTTGCCGATGGACATTTCAAATATAGGTGCTGATAGGCATTTCAGATGTAGTTTCCGATAGGCATTTCAAAAATAGGTGCCGATTAGCATTTCAGATATAGGTGCCGATAGGCATTTCAGATATAGTTGCCGATTGGCATTTTAAAAATAGGTGCCGATTGGCATTTCAGATATAGAAGCCGATAGGCATTTCAAATATAGGTGCCGATAGGCATTCCAGATAAGGTTGCCGATAGGCATTTCAAATATAGGTGCTGATAGGCATTTCAGATGTAGTTTCCGATAGGCATTTCAAAAATAGGTGCCGATAGGCATTTCAGATATAGGTGCCGATAGGCATTTCAGATGTAGTTTCCGATAGGCATTTTAAAAATAGGTGCTGATAGGCATTTCAGATATAGAAGCCGATAGGCATTTCAAATATAGGTGCCGATAAGCATTCCAGATATGGTTGCCGATAGGCATTTCAAATATAGGTGCTGATAGGCATTTCACATGTAGTTTCCGATAGGCATTTCAAGAATTGGTGCCGATAGGCATTTCAGATATAGGAGTCGATAGGCATTTCAGATATAGAAGCCGATAGGCATTTCAAATATAGGTGCCGATAGGCATTCCAGATATAGTTGCCGATAGGCATTTCAAATATAGGTGCTGATAGGCATTCAAGATGTAGTTTCCGATAGGCATTTAAAAAATTGGTGCCGATAGGCATTTCAGATATAGAAGCCGATAGGCATTTCAAATATAGGTGCCGATAGGCATTCCAAATATGGTTGCTGATAGGCATTTCAAATATAGGTTCTGATAGGCATTCCAGATATGGTTGCCGATGAGCATTTCAAGTCTAGGTGCTGATAGGCATTTTAGATGTAGTTTCCGATAGGCATTTCAAAAATAATTGCCGATAGGCATTTCAGATATAGGTGCTTATAGGCACTTCAAATATAGTTGCCGATTGGCATTTTAAAAATGGGTGCCGATAGGCATTTCAGATATAGAGGCCGATAGGCATTTCAAATATAGGTGCCGATAGGCATTCCAGATATGGATACCGATATGCATTTCAAATATAGGTGCTGGTAGGCATTTCAGATGTAGTTTCCGATAGGCATTTCAAAAATAAGTGCCGATAGGCATTTCAGATATAGGTGCCGATAGACATTTTAGATATAGTTGCCGATTGGCATTTTAAAAATAGGTGCCGATAGGCATTTCAGATATCGAAGCTGATAGGCATTTCAAATATAGGTGCTGATAGGCATTCCAGATATGGTTGCCAATAGGCATTTCAAATATAAGTGCTGTTAGGCATTTCAGATGTAGTTTCCGATAGGCATTTCAAAAATTGGTGCCGATAGGCATTTCAGATATAGGTGCCAATAGGCATTTCAGATATAGTTACCGATTGGCATTTTCAAAATATGTGCCGATAGGCATTTCAGATATAGAAGCCGATAGGTATTTCAAATATAGGTGTCGATAGGCATTTCAGATATGGTTGCCGATAGGCATTTCAAATATTATTGCTGATAGGCATTTCAGATGTAGTTTCCGATAGGCATTTCAAAAATAGGTGCCGATAGGCATTTCAGATATAGGTACCGATAGGCATTTCAGATATAGAAGCCGATAGGCATTTAAAATATAGGTGCCGATAGGCATTCCAAATATGGTTGCCGATAGGCATTTCAATTATAGGTGCTGATAGGCATTTCAGATATGGTTGCCGATGGGCATTTGAAATATAGGTGCTGATAGGCATTTCAGATGTAGTTTCCAAAAGGCATTTCAAAAATAGGTGCCGATAGGCATTTCAGATATAGGTGCCGATAGGCATTTCAGATATAGTTGCCGATTGGCATTTTAAAAATAGGTGCCGATAGGCATTTCAGATATAGAAGCCGACAGGCATTTCAAATATAGGTGCCGATAGGCATTCCAGATATGGTTGCCGATATGCATTTCAAATATTGGTGCTGATAGGCATTTCAGATGTAGTTTCCGATAGGCATTTCAAAAATAGGTGCCGAGAGGCATTTCAGATATATGTGCCGATAGGCATTTTAGATATAGTTGCCGATTGGCATTTTAAAAATAGGTGCCGATAGGCATTTCAGATAAAGAAGCCAATAGGCATTTCAAATATAGCTGCCGATAGGCATTCCAGATATGGTTGCCGATAGGCATTTCAAATATAGGTGCTGATAGGCATTTCAGATGTAGTTTCCGATAGGCATTTCAAAAATTGGTGCCGATAGGCATTTCAGATATAGGTGCCGATAGGCATTTCAGATATAGATGCCGATTGGCATTTTAAAAATAGGTGTCGATAGGCATTTCAGATATAGAAGCCGATAGGCATTTCAAATATAGGTGCCGATAAGCAATCCAGATATGGTTGCCGATAGGCATTTCAAATATAGGTGCTGATAGGCATTTCAGATGTAGTTTCCGATAGGCATTTCAAAAATAGGTTCCGATAGGCATTTCAGATATAGGTGCCGATAGGCATTTCAGATATAGTTGCCGATTGGCATTTTAAAAATAGGTGCCATTTGGCATTTCAGATATAGAAGCCGATAGGCATTTCAAATATAGATGCCGATAGGCATTCCAAATATGGTTGCCGATAGGCATTACAAATATAGGTGCTGATAGGCATTCCAGATGTAGTTTCCGATAGGCATTTCAAAAATTGATGCCGATAGGCATTTCAGATATAGGTGCCGATAGGCATATCAGATATGGTTGCCGATAGGCATTTCAAATATAGGTGCTGATAGGCATTTCAGATGTAGTTTCCGATAGGCATTTCAAAAATAGGTGCCGATAGGCATTTCAGATATAGGTGCCGATAGGCATTTCAGATATAGTTGCCGATTGGCATTTTAAAAATAGGTGCCGATAGGCATTTCAGATATAGAAGCCGATAGGCATTTTAAACATAGGTGCCGATAGGCATTCCAGATATGGTTGCCGATAGGCATTTCAAATATAGGTGCTGATAGGCATTTTAGATGTAGTTTCCGATAGGCATTTCAAAAATTGATGCCGATAGGCATTTCAGATATAGGTGCCCATAGGCATTTCAGATATAGTTGCCGATTGGCATTTTAAAAATAGGTGCCGATAGGCAATTCAGATATAGAAGCCGATAGGCATTTAAATATAGATGCCGATAGGCATTCCAGATATGGTTGCCGATAGGCATTTCAAATATAGGTGCTGATAGGCATTTCAGATGTAGTTTCCGATAGGCATTTCAAAGATTGGTGCCGATAGGCGTTTCAGAGATGGTTGCCGATTGGCATTTTAAAAATAAGTGCCGATAGGCATTTTAGATATAGAAGCCGATAGGCATTTCAAATATAGGTGCCGATAGGCATTCCAGATATGGTTGCCGATAGGCATTTTAAATATAGGTGCTGATAGGCATTCCAGATGTAGTTTCCGATAGGCATTTCAAAAATTGGTGCCGATAGGCATTTCAGATATAGGTGCCAAAAGGCATTTCAGATATAGTTGCCGATTGGCATTTTAAAAATAGGTGTCGATAGGCATTTCAGATATAGAAGCCGATAGGCATTTCAAATATAGGTGCCGATAGGCATTCCAGATATGGTTGCCGATAGGCATTTTAAATATAGGTGCTGATAGGCATTCTAGATGTAGTTTCCGATAGGCATTTCAAAAATTGGTGCCGATAGGCATTTCAGTTATAGGTGCCGATAGGCATTTCAGATATAGTTACCGATTTGCATTTTAAAAATAGGTGCCGATAGGCATTTCAGATATAGAAGCCGATTTGCATTTTAAAAATAGGTGCCGATAGGCATTTCAGATATAGAAGCCGATAGGCATTTCAAATATAGGTGCTGATAGGCATTTCAGATGTAGTTTCCGATAGGCATTTCAAAAATAGGTGCCGATAGGCATTTCAGATATAGAAGCCGATAGGCATTTCAAATATGGGTGCCGATAGGCATTCCAGATATGGTTGCCGATAGGCATTTCAAATATAGGTGCTGATAGGCATTTCAGATGTAGTTTCCGATAGGCATTTCAAAAATAGGTGCCGATAGGCATTTCAGATATAGGTGCCGATAGGCATTTCAGATATAGTTGCCAATTGGCATTTTAAAAATATAATAATAATAATAATAATAATAATAATATTTTACTGTATTTAACAACAAAAGAATCGTTATTACAGGATCAGGATTAACATTACATATACATGCTTTTAATTTACAATAATTATCCTACCATACACAGGTAAGTTCACAATAAAAATTATTTAAAGATAAATCTAAAAGGAAAGGTGTCGTCTTATTCAAATAGCATAAATGATCTAATTTTTAGGGCATTTATTATATACTTAAATATATCATTTAATTTTTCGATTGACTCAAATTTGAATAAATATTTGTGCAAATTATGAACAGAACACTGTCCAGTTATGTATTTATTAAGAAAAGCTGTTCTGCATGCTTTGTAATGCGGACACTCCATTAAAAAATGATACAAATTTTCTACTTTGTGTAAATTACAGACTGTACAAAACTTGTCGGTATTAATTGCATAGCTGTTACCGTTATAATAAAATCGGATATAAGCGTCTCCTGTTACCCTTAATTGGCTTACTATACGTAATTTTTTAATGCTGACGTTGAAAGTTAAATAATTTTTTGAAGAATTATCCGTCAATAGATCATAATAAACAGCACTGAATGACGAATTTATGGCTCTATGGGTGTCCAGTTGGACTAATTTGTTATGATAGGCCAGTAGAATGCTATTTGATTCTTTTAAGATTGACAGATAATTTTGTTCATCCCATAAGTGTTCAAGATTTAAATCACATAAAATGCTTCTTAATTGAGTAACCCAATTATACTTAGCATTATTATTTACATTTTTGTCCAAATCAAGCATTTTCAAGAAGCACAGTTTCGGGAATCTATAATTTGGCATTTTCAACAGCTTTACCCACCAGCTTATAGCGCTTTTTAGTATATACCAGCTCAATTTTACCCTGCCAACCTCTAGTCTAATTATATACCCTGGTGTTGAACGAAGCCAAAACATAAGAAGTTTAAAAAAATTGGTTTGTACCTTTTCGACAATCTCTCCGTATCGAAGTCCCCACACTTCACTAGCATATAGGGCGTTGCTAGCTAATATAGATTCATACAGCCGGATTCGAGCGTTCCAAGATTTCACTTTCCCTTTTACAAGTATGTCTCTTACTGAATTAATAGCTACATTTGCCTTCTGTACAGCACAATTTGCAGCTAAACTGAAAAGACTGGAACTTGAAAAATTTATTCCTAAGTAGTTATATGAATTTACAATTTCTATATTATCCTCGCCGCATATGAATTTCTGAATTTTACCAATCTTCCCCCCCTTCCTAAAAACTACTATTTTCGTTTTTCCACAGTTTACAGACATTTTATTTTCTTGACAGTATGCATACAAAGCGGAAAGTTTGTTTTGTACATCTAGTGCAGTCGTAGAAAGAATAACTAAATCATCCGCATACAGTAAAGTCATAATTTTATTGGTCCCATCTACATCAGTACCCTCTAATCCATTTCCTTCAAAGTATTGATCAAGGTCGTTAAGGAAAATTGAAAAAAGTATAGGACTCAACGGCTCACCTTGTAACACCCCTTTCGTAACTTTAATGTAGCCTGAGTTACCATATTGCGTCTTTAATGACATCCGTGCATTGCAATACAAACTGCTTAAAATCCTAATCAATTTAGTACTCACCCCGTTCATATGCATTTTGTGCCATAGCAGATTGTGTTCAACTGAATCAAATGCTTTTTTGAAATCAACAAAGATCGCAAACAACTTCTTTTGATTGGTATTTAATCGTATATGTATTAGACTACTAAGAGTGAACAGGTTATCTGTGCATCCTCTACCCTTTCTGAAGCCCGACTGTGCCTCTGGCAGAATACCGTTCATTTCCGACCAGTTTTCTAGTCTGCTACAAATGATGCCTGTAAACAGTTTAGAAATAGTATTCATGAGAGCAATTCCTCGGTAATTATTGGGATCCGAAATCACCCCTTTTTTATATAGCATTATCATCATCGAATTTGACCATTCAAGGGGAGGGGTTTCAGTTTCTAAAACTCTATTAAAAAAGCTACACAGGTGAACTTGCTAATTGTCCGGCATATTCTTAAGAAATTCATTTTTTATTTGGTCAGGACCTGAAGCCTTCCCTGTTTTAATTCTCAGTAAGGCAGATTTTATTTCAAACAATGTAATGCGACTATCAAGATATGGGTGATTGATACAAGGAAACACATTGGCTGAAAGGACTCTCGTCGGATACAAAGCTGAAAAATAAGCTTTCCATACCCCGATACTGATATTGTCGCTCGACTTACCTCCTCCACGGAAACCATTAACTGTTTTCCAAAATTCTTGAGTGTTTTTGACATTTGATAATTTGACTGAGATTGAATTAAAAAAGTTGGCTTTAGCCTTTGCTAAAAATTTTCTGTACTCCCTTTTTGCTTTTACATAAATGTCCAGATATTCTTTTTCGAAATTATTAGACCTATAAAGCTTCAAACATTCTTTAACGTGTTTTTTCATAGCCCTACATTCCCCCGAATACCAAGGTTTGCTAGTATATCTGTTACAATTCTTAAGTACTGTCTTTTCTGAAAGCATACCCAAATCTTTTATAGTATCATATATTGCCTTTTTAAACACCCTATATATTTCATTTATTGACTTAGATTCTGTTTTAAATTCCGTATTCGTTAGCTTTTTTTTTATATTGAACAGCCTTCGATTCATCCCATACTGTATACCGTGTCTTTGCTAATTCATTTATCCTACCACAGTGTTCTGTTTTTGTAACATCAATTTTTAAGGCAAGCCTACAAGGAAGGTGATCCGAAGCTAAAACAAAATCCTCGACTTTAAAATCCACGATTTTATCAACAGCTACCTTGTTTGCCCAAATTAAGTCAGTTATGCTATTTCCATTTGTACCAATGAATGTGGGATTCGCAGGTGTGTCACTCACACTCCTACCGTTAGTAACCAACAGACCAAAATTTTCCATAAACGCTATTAATTCCCTACCTCTTTTATTACACAGATCAGACGACACTCTATAAAAATTTAAATTACTTTCATAAAATAAATCGATTGTGCTTTGATTCAAGTCTCCTATTCTGGAGTTAAAATCTCCCAAAACAAAAATTGGCAAATGTGAATATTCATCGAAAACAGAATCTAAAATTTCATTGAAGCCTGCTAAAATTGTAGACAAATCAATTTTTGGTTTAAAATAGGTAAAAACTATTATTATAACCTTTGCTGTGTTAATTTTTATTTTTAAAGCCAACCAGTACTCACATTTATCAATTGTTGTTACTTCAAAATTTTTGTCATACAGCACCAATAAACCTCCACTTGCCCTACCTAAAGACTTTTCCTTAACAGCTAGACAACTTGCAAACTTATACTTATTTTTAAAAAATACGGGTACAGTAAACTTAATACCCCAAATCCAGGTTTCGTTCAAACATATAATACTAAACTTGTTGAACAGCTCCTGTTGCTTTTTATCCAATTCAAACAAATTGTTTATACCTTGACAGTTCCATATACATAAGTTAAAAAAAGGATCATTGTAACTACTTAATTCACTTTTTGAATTTGATTTTAGATTACATAGAACTTCTAATTCCCCATGATTGTTTTCAAAACTAATTTGATTATTATTATCCATTATATTATTTTCTTTCATGACCTGCGCCGACATTTGTACACAATGATTAACAACTGAATGGACACTGCTTATTGGACATTCAACGCCTTGAGATTTACTATAGTCAATTACACCATCACTATTTGTATTAGTCACTATATTGTTAGCGCGTTTGGCTTTATTTCTTAATCCCTTTCTTTGATGCTGGTCGACGAGTTCGACCTTTCTAAAAAATAACTGTTGATTGTTTTCCCTACACTTATTTTCCTTTTTTTCTTAATTCTTTCTTCGCTAGTTCCCTCTCCCTCATTTGATGTACTTGCATGGTTGTTCATTTCATTACTCTGTACATTCATATTACTTTCAGACTGGGTAGAATATTTTCTTTCACGTAAGTCTTGAATATTATACAATTTTCCTTCCAAATACAGCAAATTATCCCTCAAATAGCTCCTCTTACCTTCATCCCTTGCCCTAATCATAAATGGAATCAACTGTTTCCTCTCCTGTATGATCTCCTTTGTATAATCGTTTTGAATCCAGAGATTGCTGCCTTTTAGTGATTTGGAATTCCCCATTACATCGTACTTTAAAAATCTTGATCTAAAGGCAATAACTATAGGCCTGTCTTTACCTTCAACTTTCTTCCCAATTCTGTTAATATAATTTATGTCATATATATCAATATTCATTTGAAGTTTCTCTCTGAGTAAGCCGTATACGATATTTAATAAAGATTTGAGGCTTTCATTTTCTTTTTCTTTCATCCCGAAAAGAATTATATTATTCTTCTTATTTTCTTTTTGCAACTGCATTATTTCCTGTTCTTGCTGCTTTATCTTACTGTTAAGATTTTCAATTCTTTCTTCGTTCCTATTAATTTTTTCTTCAAAACCTTGCAATTTTCCGGAAATATTCGAAATTTCTTCTTTAACTTCTTTCACTTCATTTGTTAGTTTCTCGATTAACGAGCACAGCGTATCAATTTTATCTTCCATTTAAATCGTGAAATTAACTATAGTAATAAATTGTGATTGGACGTTGTAACACGTTAAATTTTGGAATATATAGCAAACAAAAGTCGACCTTATCTACATCTGATTAAAAAAATAATTTTAATAAAAAAACCAAATATACTGAAAATAGATTGCACATAACTATTAGATGATGATCAATGTTCACTTTACTAATACTATTAATATAATATTATCACTAAAATGACTACAAAATCCTCAAAATACTGATTTTTCTAGAGCTGATAAAAAACGTGACTATTGGCTTCAATGCTATCCATTTTAAAAATATGTGCCAATAGGCATTCCAGATATGGTTGCCGATAGGCAATTCAAATATAGGTGCTGATAAACATTTTAGATGTAGTTTTCGATAGGCATTTCAGAAATTGATGCCGATAGGCATTTCAGATATTGGTGGCGATAGGCATTTCAGATATAGTTGCCGATTGGCATTTTAAAAACAGGTGCCGATAGGCATTTCAGATATAGAAGCCGATAGGTATTTCAAATATAGGTGTCGATAGGCATTTCAGATATGGTTGCCGATAGGCATTTCAAATATAGGAGCAGATAGGCAGTTCAGATGTAGTTTCCGAAAAGCATGTCAAAAATAGGTGCCGATAGGCATTTCAGATATAGGTGCCGATAGGCATTTCAGATATAGTTTCCGATTGGCATTTTAAAAATAGGTGCCGATAGGCATTTCAGATATAGAAGCCGATAGGCATTTCAAATATAGGTGCTGATAGGCATTTCAGATGTAGTTTCTGATAGGCATTTCAAAAATTGGTGCCGATTGGCATTTCAGATATAGGTGCTGATAGGCATTTCAGATATAGTTGCCGATTGGCATTTTAAAACTAGGTGCCGATAGGCATTTCAGATGTAGGTGCCGATAGGCATTTCAGATATAGTTGCCAATTGGCATTTTAAAAATAGGTGTCGATAGGCATTTCAGATATAGAAGCCGATAGGCATCTCAAATATAGGTGCCGATAGGCATTCCAGATATGGTACCGATAGGCATTTCAAATATAGATGCTGATAGGCATTTCAGATGTAGTTTCCGATAGGCATTTCAAAAATTGGTGCCGATAGGCATATCAGATATAGGTGCCGATAGGAATTTCAGATATAGTTGCCGATTGGCATTTTAAAAATAGGTGCCGATAGGCATTTCAGATATAGAAGCCGATAGGTATTTAAATATAGGTGGCGATAGGCATTTCAGATATGGTTGCCGATGGGCATTTCAAATATTGGTGCTGATAGGCATTTCAGATGTAGTTTCCGATAGGCGTTTCAAAAATATGTGCCGATAGGCATTTCAGATATAGGTGCCGATAGGCATTTCAGATATAGTTGCCGATTGGCATTTTAAAAATAGGTGCCGATTGGCATTTCAGATATAGAAGCCGATAGGTATTTCAAATATAGGTGTCGATGGGCATGTCAGATATGGTCGCCGATAGGCATTTCAAATATAGGTGCTGATAGGCATTTCAGATGTAGTTTCCGATAGGAATTTCAAAAATAGGTGCCGTTAGGCATTTCAGATATAGGTGCCAAAAGGCATTTCAGATATAGTTGCCGATTGGCATTTTAAAAATAGGCGTCGATAGGCATTTCAGATATAGAAGCCGATAGGCATTTCAAATATAGGTGCCGATAGGCATTCCAGATATGGTTGCCGATAGGCATTTCAAATATAGGTGCTGATAGGCATTCCAGATGTAGTTTCCGATAGGCATTTCAAAAATTGGTGCCGATAGGCATTTCAGATATAGGTGCCGATAGGCATTTCAGATATAGTTGCCGATTGGCATTTTAAAAATAGGTGCCGATAGGCATTTCAGATATAGAAGCCGATAGGCATTTTAAACATAGGTGCCGATAGGCATTCCAGATATGGTTGCCGATAGGCATTTCAAATATAGGTGCTGATAGGCATTTTAGATGTAGTTTCCGATAGGCATTTCAAAAATTGATGCCGATAGGCATTTCAGATATAGGTGCCCATAGGCATTTCAGATATAGTTGCCGATTGGCATTTTAAAAATAGGTGCCGATAGGCAATTCAGATATAGAAGCCGATAGGCATTTAAATATAGATGCCGATAGGCATTCCAGATATGGTTGCCGATAGGCATTTCAAATATAGGTGCTGATAGGCATTTCAGATGTAGTTTCCGATAGGCATTTCAAAGATTGGTGCCGATAGGCGTTTCAGATATGGTTGCCGATTGGCATTTTAAAAATAAGTGCCGATAGGCATTTCAGATATAGAAGCCGATAGGCATTTCAAATATAGGTGCCGATAGGCATTCCAGATATGGTTGCCGATAGGCATTTTAAATATAGGTGCTGATAGGCATTTCAGATGTAGTTTCCGATAGGCATTTCAAAAATTGGTGCCGATAGGCATTTCAGATATAGGTGCCAAAAGGCATTTCAGATATAGTTGCCGATTGGCATTTTAAAAATAGGTGTCGATAGGCATTTCAGATATAGAAGCCGATAGGCATTTCAAATATAGGTGCCGATAGGCATTCCAGATATGGTTGCCGATAGGCATTTTAAATATAAGTGCTGATAGGCATTCTAGATGTAGTTTCCGATAGGCATTTCAAAAATTGGTTCCGATAGGCATTTCAGTTATAGGTGCCGATAGGCATTTCAGATATAATTACCGATTTGCATTTTAAAAATAGGTGCCGATAGGCATTTCAGATATAGAAGCCGATTTGCATTTTAAAAATAGGTGCCGATAGGCATTTCAGATATAGAAGCCGATAGGCATTTCAAATATAGGTGCTGATAGGCATTTCAGATGTAGTTTCCGATAGGCATTTCAAAAATAGGTGCCGATAGGCATTTCAGATATAGAAGCCGATAGGCATTTCAAATATGGGTGCCGATAGGCATTCCAGATATGGTTGCCGATAGGCATTTCAAATATAGGTGCTGATAGGCATTTCAGATGTAGTTTCCGATAGGCATTTCAAAAATAGGTGCCGATAGGCATTTCAGATATAGGTGCCGATAGGCATTTCAGATATAGTTGCCAATTGGCATTTTAAAAATATGTGCCAATAGGCATTCCAGATATGGTTGCCGATAGGCAATTCAAATATAGGTGCTGATAAACATTTTAGATGTAGTTTTCGATAGGCATTTCAGAAATTGATGCCGATAGGCATTTCAGATATTGGTGGCGATAGGCATTTCAGATATAGTTACCGATTGGCATTTTAAAAACAGGTGCCGATAGGCATTTCAGATATAGAAGCCGATAGGTATTTCAAATATAGGTGTCGATAGGCATTTCAGATATGGTTGCCGATAAGCATTTCAAATATAGGAGCAGATAGGCAGTTCAGATGTAGTTTCCGAAAAGCATTTCAAAAATAGGTGCCGATAGGCATTTTAATATATAGGTGCCGATAGGCATTTCAGATATAGTTTCCGATTGGCATTTTAAAAATAGGTGCCGATAGGCATTTCAGATATAGAAGCCGATAAGCATTTCAAATATAAGTGCTGATAGGCATTTCAGAAGTAGTTTCCGATAGGCATTTCAAAAATAGGTACCGATAGGCATTTCAGATATAGGTGCCGATAGGCATTTCAGGTATAGTTGCCAATTGGCATTTTAAAAATAGGTGTCGATAGGCATTTCAGATATAGAAGCCGATAGGCATTTCAAATATAGGTGCTGATAGGCATTTCAGATATGGTTGCCGATGGGCATTTCAAATATTGGTGCTGATAGGCATTTCAGATGTAGTTTCCGATAGGCGTTTCAAAAATATGTGCCGATAGGCATTTCAGATATAGGTGCCGATAGGCATTTCAGATATAGTTGCCGATTGGCATTTTAAAAATAGGTGCCGATAGGCATTTCAGATATAGAAGCCGATAGGTATTTCAAATATAGGTGTCGATAGGCATGTCAGATATGGTTGCCGATAGGCATTTCAAATATAGGTGCTGATAGGCATTTCAGATGTAATTTCCGATAGGAATTTCAAAAATAGGTGCCGTTAGGCATTTCAGATATAGGTGCCAAAAGGCATTTCAGATATAGTTGCCGATTGGCATTTTAAAAATAGGCGTCGATAGGCATTTCAGATATAGAAGCCGATAGGCATTTCAAATATAGGTGCCGATAGGCATTCCAGATATGGTTGCCGATAGGCATTTCAAATATAGGTGCTGATAGGCATTCCAGATGTAGTTTCCGATAGGCATTTCAAAAATTGGTGCCGATAGGCATTTCAGATATAGAAGCCGATAGGCATTTCAAATATATGTGCTGATAGGCATTTCAGATGTAGTTTCCGATAGGCATTTCAAAAATAGGTGCCGATAGGCATTTCAGATATAGGTGTCGATAGGCATTTCAGATATAGTTGCCGATTGGCATTTAAAAAATAGGTGCCGATAGGCATTTCAGATATAGAAGCCGATAGGCATTTCAAATATAGGTTCCGATAGGCATTCCAGATATGGTTGCCGATAGGCATTTCAAATATAGGTGCTGATAGGCATTTCAGATGTAGTTTCCGATAGGAATTTCAAAAATAGGTGCCGATAGGTATTTCAGATTTAGGTGCCGATAGGCATTTCAGATATAGTTGCCAATTGGCATTTTAAAAATATGTGCCGATAGGCATTCCAGATATGGTTGCCGATAGGCATTTCAAATATAGGTGCTGATAGGCATTTTAGATGTAGTTTTCGATAGGCATTTCAAAAATTGATGCCGATAGGCATTTCAGATATAGGTGCCGTTAGGCATTTCAGATATAGTTGCCGATTGGCATTTTAAAAACAGGTGCCGATAGGCATTTCAGATATAGAAGCCGATAGGTATTTCAAATATAGGTGTCGATAGGCATTTCAGATATGGTTGCCGATAGGCATTTCAAATATAGGAGCAGATAGGCATTTCAGAAGTAGTTTCCGATAAGCATTTCAAAAATAGGTACCGATAGGCATTTCAGATATTGGTGCCGATAGGCATTTCAAATATAGTTGCCAATTGGCATTTTAAAAATAGGTGTCGATAGGCATTTCAGATATAGAAGCCGATAGGCATTTCAAATATAGGTGCCGATAGGCATTCCAGATATGGTTGCCGATAGGCATTTCAAATATAGGTGCTGATAGGCATTTCAGATGTAGTTTCCGATAGGCATTTCAAAAATAGGTGCCGATAGGCATTTCAGATATAGGTGCCGTTAGGCATTTCAGATATAGTTGCCGATTGGCATTTTAAAAATAGGTGCCGATAGGCATTTTAGATGTAGTTTCCGATAGGCATTTCAAAAATAGGTGCCGATAGGTATTTCAGATTAAGGTGCCGATAGGCATTTCAGATATAGTTGCCAATTGGCATTTTAAAAATAGGTGCCGATAGGCATTTCAGATATAGTTGCCGATTTATATTTTAAAAATAGGTGCCGATAGGCATTTCAGATATAGAAGCCGATAGGTATTTTGAAATATAGGTGTCGATAGGCATTTCAGATATGGTTGCCGATAGGCATTTCAAATATAGGTGCTGATAGGCATTTTAGATGTAGTTTCCGATAGGCATTTCAAAAATATGTGCCGATAGGCATTTCAGATATAGGTGCCGATAGGCATTTCAGATATAGTTGCCGATTGGCATTTTAAAAATAGGTGCCGATAGGCATTTTAGATGTAGTTTCCGATAGGCATTTCAAAAATAGGTGCCGATAGGCATTTCAGATATAGGTGCCGATAGGCATATCAGATATAGTTGCCGATAGGCATTTAAAATAGAGGTGCCGATAGGCATTTCAAATATAAGTGTCGATAGGCATTTTAGATATAAATGCCGAAAGGCATTTCAGATATAGGTGCCGATAGGCATTTCTGATGTGGTTGCCGATAGGCATTTCAAATATAGGTGCTGATAGGCATTTCAGATGTAGTTTTCGATAGGCATTTCAAAAATAGGTGCCGATAGGCATTTCAGATATAGGTGCCGATAGGCACTTCAGATGTAGTTGCCGATTGGCATTTTAAAAATAGGTACTGATAGGCATTTCAGATAAAGAAGCCGATAGACATTTCAAATATTGGTGCCGATAGGCATTCTAGATATGTTTGCCGATAGGCATTTCAAATATAGGTGCTGATAGGCATTTCAGATGTAGTTTCCGATAGGCATTTCAAAAATTGGTGCCGATAGGCATTTCAGATATAGGTGCCGATAGGCATTTCAGATATAGTTGCCGATTGGCATTTTAAAAATAGGTGCCGATAGGCATTTCAGATATAGTTGCCGATTTATATTTTAAAAATAGGTGCCGATAGGCATTTCAGATATAGAAGCCGATAGGCATTTCAAATATTGGTGCCGATAGCCATTCCAGATATGTTTGCCGATAGGCATTTCAAATATAGGCGCAGATAGGCATTTCAGATGTAGTTTCCGATAGGCATTTCAAAAATTGGTGCCGATAGGCATTTCAGATATAGGTGCTGATAGGCATTTCAGATATAGTTGCCGATTGGCATTTTCAAAATATGTGCCGATAGGAATTTCAGATATAGAAGCCGATAGGTATTTCAAATATAGGTGTCGATAGGCATTTCAGATATGGTTGCCGATTTATATTTTAAAAATAGGTGCCGATAGGCATTTCAGATATAGAAGCCGATAGGCATTTCAAATATTGGTGCCGATAGGCATTCCAGATATGGTTGCCGATAGGCATTTTAAATATAGGTGCTGATAGGCATTTCAGATGTAGTTTCCGATAGGCATTTCAAAAATTGGTGCCGATAGGCATTTCAGATATAGGTGCCGATAGGCATTTCAGATATATTTGCCGATTGGCATTTTAAAAATAGGTGCCGATAGGCATTTCAGATATAGAAGCCGATAGGTATTTCAAATATAGGTGTCGATTGGCATTTCAGTAATGGTTTCCGATAGGCATTTCAAATATTGTGGCTGATAGGCATTTCAGATGTAGTTTCCGATAGGCATTTCAAAAATAGGTGCCGATAGGCATTTCAGATATAGAAGCCGATAGGCATTTCAAATATAGGTGCCGATAGGCATTCCAGATATGGTTGCCGATGGGCATTGCAAATATTGGTGCTGATAGTCATTTCAGATGTAGTTTCCGATAGGCATTTCAAAAATAGGTGCCGATAGGCATTTCAGATATAGGTGCTGATAGGCATTTCAGATATAGATGCCGATTGGCATTTTAAAAATAGGTGCCGATTGGCATTTTAGATATAGGTGCCGATAGGCATTTCAGACATAGTTGCCGAATGACATTTAAAAAATAGGTGCCGATAGGCATTTCAGATATAGAAGCCGATAGGCATTTCAAATATAGGTGCCGATAGGCATTCCAAATATGGTTGCCGATAGGCATTTCAAATATAGGTGCTGATAGGCATTCCAGATATGGTTGCCGATGGGCATTTCAAATATAGGTGCTGATAGGCATTTCAGATGTAGTTTCCAAAAGGCATTTCAAAAATAGGTGCCGATAGGCATTTCAGATATAGGCGCCGATAGGCATTTCAGATATAGTTGCCGATTGGCATTTTAAAAATAGGTGCCGATAGGCATTTCAAATAAAGAAGCCGATAGGCATTTCAAATATAGGTGCCGATAGGCATTCCAAATATGGTTGCCGATAGGCATTTTAAATATAGGTGCTGATAGGCATTCCGGATGTAGTTTCCGATAGGCATTTCAAAAATTGGTGCCGATAGACATTTCAGATATAGGTGCCGATAAGCATTTCAGATATAGTTGCCGATTGGCATTTTAAAAATAGGTGCCGATAGGCATTTCAGATATAGAAGCCGATAGGTATTTCAAATATAGGTGTCGATAGGCATTTCAGATATGGTTGCCGATAGGCATTTCAAATATAGGTGCTGATAGGCATTTCAGATGTAGTTTCCGATAGGATTTCAAAAATAGGTGCTGATAGGCATTTCAGATATAGGTGCCAAAAGGCATTTCAGATATAGTTGCCGATTGGCATTTTAAAAATAGGTGTCGATAAGCATTTCAGATATAGAAGCCGATAGGCATTTCAAATATAGGTGCCAATAGGCATTCCAGATATGGTTGCCGATAGGCATTTTAAATATAGGTGCTGATAGGCATTCCAGATGTAGTTTCCGATAGGCATTTCAAAAATTGGTGCCGATAGGCATTTCAGATATAGGTGCCGATAGGCATTTCAGATATATTTACCGATTTGCATTTTAAAAATAGGTGCCGATAGGCATTTCAGATATAGGTGCCGATAGGCATTTCAGATATAGTTGCCGATTAGCATTTAAAAAATAGGTGCCGATAGGCGTTTTAGATGTTGTTTCCGATAGGCATTTCAAAAATAGGTGCCGATAGGCATTTCAGATATAGGTTCCGATAAGCATATCAGATATAGTTGCCGATAGGAATTTAAAATATAGATGCCGATAGGCATTTCAAATATAGGTGTCGATAGGCATTTCAGATATAAATGCCGAATGGCATTTCAGATATAGGTGCCGATAGGCATTTCTGATGTGGTTGCCGATAGGCATTTCAAATATAGGTGCTGATAGGCATTTTAGATGTAGTTTTCGATAGGCATTTCAAAAATAGGTGCCGATAAGCATTTCAGATATAGGTGCCGATAGGCACTTCAGATATAGTTGCCGATTAGCATTTTAAAAATAGGTGCCGATAGGCATTTCAGATATAGAAGCCGATAGGCATTTCAAATATAGGTGCCGATAGGCATTCCAGATATGGTTGCCGATAGGCATTTCAAATATAGGTGCTGATAGGCATTTCTGATGTAGTTTCTGATAGGCATTTCAAAAATTGGTGCCGATAGGCATTTCAGATATAGGTGCCGATAGGCATTTCAGTAATAGTTGCCGATTGGCATTTTAAAAATTGGTGCCGATAGGCATTTCAGATATAGGTGCCGATAAGCATTTCAGATATAGTTGCCGATTGGCATTTTAAAAATAGGTGCCGATAGGCATTTCAGATATAGAAGCCGATAGGTATTTCAAATATAGGTGTCGATAGGCATTTCAGATATGGTTGCCGATAGGCATTTCAAATATAGGTGCTGATAGGCATTTCAGATATAGGTGCCAAAAGGCATTTCAGATATAGTTGCCGATTGGCATTTTAAAAATAGGTGTCGATAAGCATTTCAGATATAGAAGCCGATAGGCATTTCAAATATAGGTGCCGATAGGCATTCCAGATATGGTTGCCGATATGCATTTTAAATATAGGTGCTGATAGGCATTCCAGTTGTAGTTTCCGATAGGCATTTCAAAAATTGGTGCCGATAGGCATTTCAGATATAGGTGCCGATAGGCATTTCAGATATAGTTACCGATTTGCATTTTAAAAATAGGTGCCGATAGGCATTTCAGATATAGGTGCCGATAGGCATTTCAGATATAGTTGCCGATTAGCATTTTAAAAATAGGTGCCGATAGGCATTTTAGATGTAGTTTCCGACAGGCATTTCAAAAATAGGTGCCGATAGGCATTTCAGATATAGGTTCCGATAGGCATGTCAGATATAGTTGCCGATAGGCATTTAAAATATAGGTGCCGATAGGCATTTCAAATATAGGTGTCGATAGGCATTTCAGATATAAATGCCGAAAGGCATTTCAGATATAGGTGCCGATAGGCATTTCTGATGTGGTTGCCGATAGGCATTTCAAATATAGGTGCTGATAGGCATTTCAGATGTAGTTTTCGATAGGCATTTCAAAAATAGGTGCCGATAGGCATTTCAGATATAGGTGCCGATAGGCCCTTCAGATATAGTTGCCGATTAGCATTTTAAAAATAGGTGCCGATAGGCATTTCAGATATAGAAGCCGATAGGCATTTCAAATATAGGTGCCGATTGGCATTCCAGATATGGTTGCCGATAGGCATTTCAAATATAGGTGCTGATAGGCATTTCAGATGTAGTTTCCGATAGGCATTTCAAAAATTTGTGCCGATAGGCATTTCAGATATAGAAGCCGATAGGTATTTCAAATATAGGTGTCGATTGGCATTTCAGTAATGGTTTCCGATAGGCATTTCAAATATTGTGGCTGATAGGCATTTCATATGTAGTTTCCGATAGGCATTTCAAAAATAGGTGCCGATAGGCATTTCAGATATAGGTGCCGATAGGCTTTACAGATATAGTTGCCGATTGGCATTTTAAAAATAGGTGCCGATAGGCGTTTCAGATATAGAAGCCGATAGGCATTTCAAATATAGGTGCCGATAGGCATTCCAGATATGGTTACCGATGGGCATTGCAAATATTGGTGCTGATAGGCATTTCAGATGTAGTTTCCGATAGGCATTTCAAAAATAGGTGCCGATAGGCATTTCAGATATAGGTGCCGATAGGCATTTCAGATATAGATGCCGATTGGCATTTTAAAAATAGGTGCCGATAGGCATTTCAGATATAGGTGCCGATAGGCATTTCAGATATAGTTGCCGATTGACATTTAAAAAATAGGTGCCGATAGGCATTTCAGATATAGAAGCCGATAGGCATTTCAAATATAGGTGCCGATAGGCTTTCCAGATATGGTTGCCGATAGGCATTTCAAATATGGGTGCTGATAGGCATTTTAGATGTAGTTTCCGATAGGCATTTCAAAAATTGATGCCGATAGGTATTTCAGTTAATGGTGCCGATAGGCATTTCAGATGCAGTTGCCGATTGGCATTTTAAAAACAGGTGCCGATAGGCATTTCAGATATAGAAGCTGATAGGTATTTCAAATATAGGTGTCGATAGGCATTTTGGATATAGAAGCCGATAGGCATTTCAAATATAGGTGCCGATAGGCATTCCAGATATGGTTGCCGATAGGCATTTCAAATATAGGTGCTGATAGGCATTTCAGATGTAGTTTAGGATAGGCATTTCAAAAATTGGTGCCGATAGGCATTTCAGATATAGGTGCCGATAGGCATTTCAGATATATTTGCCGATTGGCATTTTAAAAATAGGTGCCGATAGGCATACTAGATATAGAAGCCGATAGGTATTTGAAATATAGGTGTCGATAGGCATTTCAGATATTGTTGCCGATAGGTATTTCAAATATAGGTGCTGATAGGCATTTCAGATATAGTTTCCGATAGGCATTTCAAAAATAGGTGCCGATAGGCATTTCAGATATAGGTGCCGATAGGCATTTCAGATATAGTTGCCGATTAGCATTTTAAAAATAGGTGCCGATAGGCATTTTAGATGTAGTTTCCGATAGGCATTTCAAAAATAGGTACCGATAGGCATTTAAGATATAGTTGCCGATTGGCATTTTACAAATAGGTGCCGATAGGCATTTCAGATATAGAAGCCGATAGGTATTTAAATATAGGTGTCGATAGGCATTTCAGATATGGTTGCCGATAGGCATTTCAAATATAGGTGCTGATAGGCATTTCAGATGTAGTTTCCGATAGGATTTCAAAAATAGGTGCTGATAGGCATTTCAGATATAGGTGCCAAAAGGCATTTCAGATATAGTTGCCGATTGGCATTTTAAAAATAGGTGTCGATAAGCATTTCAGATATAGAAGCCGATAGGCATTTCAAATATAGGTGCCAATAGGCATTCCAGATATGGTTGCCGATAGGCATTTTAAATATAGGTGCTGATAGGCATTCCAGATGTAGTTTCCGATAGGCATTTCAAAAATTGGTGCCGATAGGCATTTCAGATATAGGTGCCGATAGGCATTTCAGATATATTTACCGATTTGCATTTTAAAAATAGGTGCCGATAGGCATTTCAGATATAGGTGCCGATAGGCATTTCAGATATAGTTGCCGATTAGCATTTAAAAAATAGGTGCCGATAGGCGTTTTAGATGTTGTTTCCGATAGGCATTTCAAAAATAGGTGCCGATAGGCATTTCAGATATAGGTTCCGATAGGCATATCAGATATAGTTGCCGATAGGAATTTAAAATATAGATGCCGATAGGCATTTCAAATATAGGTGTCGATAGGCATTTCAGATATAAATGCCGAAAGGCATTTCAGATATAGGTGCCGATAGGCATTTCTGATGTGGTTGCCGATAGGCATTTCAAATATAGGTGCTGATAGGCATTTTAGATGTAGTTTTCGATAGGCATTTCAAAAATAGGTGCCGATAGGCATTTCAGATATAGGTGCCGATAGGCACTTCAGATATAGTTGCCGATTAGCATTTTAAAAATAGGTGCCGATAGGCATTTCAGATATAGAAGCCGATAGGCATTTCAAATATAGGTGCCGATAGGCATTCCAGATATGGTTGCCGATAGGCATTTCAAATATAGGTGCTGATAGGCATTTCTGATGTAGTTTCTGATAGGCATTTCAAAAATTGGTGCCGATAGGCATTTCAGATATAGGTGCCGATAGGCATTTCAGTAATAGTTGCCGATTGGCATTTTAAAAATTGGTGCCGATAGGCATTTCAGATATAGGTGCCGATAAGCATTTCAGATATAGTTGCCGATTGGCATTTTAAAAATAGGTGCCGATAGGCATTTCAGATATAGAAGCCGATAGGTATTTCAAATATAGGTGTCGATAGGCATTTCAGATATGGTTGCCGATAGGCATTTCAAATATAGGTGCTGATAGGCATTTCAGATATAGGTGCCAAAAGGCATTTCAGATATAGTTGCCGATTGGCATTTTAAAAATAGGTGTCGATAAGCATTTCAGATATAGAAGCCGATAGGCATTTCAAATATAGGTGCCGATAGGCATTCCAGATATGGTTGCCGATATGCATTTTAAATATAGGTGCTGATAGGCATTCCAGTTGTAGTTTCCGATAGGCATTTCAAAAATTGGTGCCGATAGGCATTTCAGATATAGGTGCCGATAGGCATTTCAGATATAGTTACCGATTTGCATTTTAAAAATAGGTGCCGATAGGCATTTCAGATATAGGTGCCGATAGGCATTTCAGATATAGTTGCCGATTAGCATTTTAAAAATAGGTGCCGATAGGCATTTTAGATGTAGTTTCCGATAGGCATTTCAAAAATAGGTGCCGATAGGCATTTCAGATATAGGTTCCGATAGGCATGTCAGATATAGTTGCCGATAGGCATTTAAAATATAGGTGCCGATAGGCATTTCAAATATAGGTGTCGATAGGCATTTCAGATATAAATGCCGAAAGGCATTTCAGATATAGGTGCCGATAGGCATTTCTGATGTGGTTGCCGATAGGCATTTCAAATATAGGTGCTGATAGGCATTTCAGATGTAGTTTTCGATAGGCATTTCAAAAATAGGTGCCGATAGGCATTTCAGATATAGGTGCCGATAGGCCCTTCAGATATAGTTGCCGATTAGCATTTTAAAAATAGGTGCCGATAGGCATTTCAGATATAGAAGCCGATAGGCATTTCAAATATAGGTGCCGATTGGCATTCCAGATATGGTTGCCGATAGGCATTTCAAATATAGGTGCTGATAGGCATTTCAGATGTAGTTTCCGATAGGCATTGCAAAAATTTGTGCCGATAGGCATTTCAGATATAGAAGCCGATAGGTATTTCAAATATAGGTGTCGATTGGCATTTCAGTATTGGTTTCCGATAGGCATTTCAAATATTGTGGCTGATAGGCATTTCATATGTAGTTTCCGATAGGCATTTCAAAAATAGGTGCCGATAGGCATTTCAGATATAGGTGCCGATAGGCTTTACAGATATAGTTGCCGATTGGCATTTTAAAAATAGGTGCCGATAGGCGTTTCAGATATAGAAGCCGATAGGCATTTCAAATATAGGTGCCGATAGGCATTCCAGATATGGTTGCCGATGGGCATTGCAAATATTGGTGCTGATAGGCATTTCAGATGTAGTTTCCGATAGGCATTTCAAAAATAGGTGCCGATAGGCATTTCAGATATAGGTGCCGATAGGCATTTCAGATATAGATGCCGATTGGCATTTTAAAAATAGGTGCCGATAGGCATTTCAGATATAGGTGCCGATAGGCATTTCAGATATAGTTGCCGATTGACATTTAAAAAATAGGTGCCGATAGGCATTTCAGATATAGAAGCCGATAGGCATTTCAAATATAGGTGCCGATAGGCATTCCAAATATGGTTGCCGATAGGCATTTCAAATATAGGTGCTGATAGGCATTACAGATATGGTTGCCGATGGGCATTTCAAATATAGGTGCTGATAGGCATTTCAGATGTAGTTCCCAAAAGGCATTTCAAAAATAGGTGCCGATAGGCATTTCAGATATAGGCGCCGATAGGCATTTCAGATGTAGTTGCCAATTGGCATTTTAAAAATAGGTGCCGATAGGCATTTCAGATATAGAAGCCGATAGGCATTTCAAATATAGGTGCCGATAGGCTTTCCAGATATGGTTGCCGATAGGCATTTCAAATATAGGTGCTGATAGGCATTTTAGATGTAGTTTCCGATAGGCATTTCAAAAATTGATGCCGATAGGTATTTCAGTTATAGGTGCCGATAGGCATTTCAGATGCAGTTGCCGATTGGCATTTTAAAAACAGGTGCCGATAGGCATTTCAGATATAGAAGCTGATAGGTACTTCAAATATAGGTGTCGATAGGCATTTTGGATATAGAAGCCGATAGGCATTTCAAATATAGGTGCCGATAGGCATTCCAGATATGGTTGCCGATAGGCATTTCAAATATAGGTGCTGATAGGCATTTCAGATGTAGTTTAGGATAGGCATTTCAAAAATTGGTGCCGATAGGCATTTCAGATATAGGTGCCGATAGGCATTTCAGATATATTTGCCGATTGGCATTTTAAAAATAGGTGCCGATAGGCATACTAGATATAGAAGCCGATAGGTATTTGAAATATAGGTGTCGATAGGCATTTCAGATATGGTTGCCGATAGGTATTTCAAATATAGGTGCTGATAGGCATTTCAGATATAGTTTCCGATAGGCATTTCAAAAATAGGTGCCGATAGGCATTTCAGATATAGGTGCCGATAGGCATTTCAGATATAGTTGCCGATTAGCATTTTAAAAATAGGTGCCGATAGGCATTTTAGATGTAGTTTCCGATAGGCATTTCAAAAATAGGTACCGATAGGCATTTCAGATATAGGTTCCGATAGGCATATCAGATATAGTTGCCGATAGGCATTTAAAATATATGTGCCGATAGGCATTTCAAATATAGGTGTCGATAGGCATTTCAGATATAAATGCCGAAAGGCATTTCAGATATAGGTGCCGATAGGCATTTCTGATGTGGTTGCCGATAGGCATTTCAAATATAGGTGCTGATAGGCATTTCAGATGTAGTTTCCGATAGGCATTTCAAAAATTGTTGCCGATAGGCATTTCAGATATAGTTGCCGATTGGCATTTTACAAATAGGTGCCGATAGGCATTTCAGATATAGAAGCCGATAGGTATTTAAATATAGGTGTCGATAGGCATTTCAGATATGGTTGCCGATAGGCATTTCAAATATAGGTGCTGATAGGCATTTCAGATGTAGTTTCCGATAGGCATTTCAAAAATAGGTGCCGATAGGCATTTCAGATATAGGTGCAGATAGGCATTTCTGATGTGGTTGCCGATAGGCATTTCAAATATAGGTGCTGATAGGCATTTCAAATGTAGTTTTCGATAGGCATTTCAAAAATAAGTGCCGATAGGCATTTCAGATATAGGTGCCGATACGCACTTCAGATATAGTTGCCGATTAGCATTTTAAAAATAGGTGCCGATAGGCATTTCAGATATAGAAGCCGATAGGCATTTTAAATATAGGTGCCGATAGGCATTCCAGATATGGTTGCCGATAGGCATTTCAAATATAGGTGCTGATAGGCATTTCAGATGTAGTTTTCGATAGGCATTTCAAAAATTGGTGCCGATAAGCATTTCAGATATAGGTGCCGATAGGTATTTCAGATATAGTTGCCGATTGGCATTTTAAAAATAGGTGTCGATAAGCATTTCAGATATAGAAGCCGATAGGCATTTCAAATATAGGTGCCGATAGGCATTCCAGATATGGTTGCCGATATGCATTTTAAATATAGGTGCTGATAGGCATTCCAGTTGTAGTTTCCGATAGGCATTTCAAAAATTGGTGCCGATAGGCATTTCAGATATAGGTGCCGATAGGCATTTCAGATATAGTTACCGATTTGCATTTTAAAAATAGGTGCCGATAGGCATTTCAGATATAGGTGCCGATAGGCATTTCAGATATAGTTGCCGATTAGCATTTTAAAAATAGGTGCCGATAGGCATTTTAGATGTAGTTTCCGATAGGCATTTCAAAAATAGGTGCCGATAGGCATTTCAGATATAGGTTCCGATAGGCATATCAGATATAGTTGCCGATAGGCATTTAAAATATAGGTGCCGATAGGCATTTCAAATATAGGTGTCGATAGGCATTTCAGATATAAATGCCGAAAGGCATTTCAGATATAGGTGCCGATAGGCATTTCTGATGTGGTTGCCGATAGGCATTTCAAATATAGGTGCTGATAGGCATTTCAGATGTAGTTTTCGATAGGCATTTCAAAAATAGGTGCCGATAGGCATTTCAGATATAGGTGCCGATAGGCCCTTCAGATATAGTTGCCGATTAGCATTTTAAAAATAGGTGCCGATAGGCATTTCAGATATAGAAGCCGATAGGCATTTCAAATATAGGTGCCGATTGGCATTCCAGATATGGTTGCCGATAGGCATTTCAAATATAGGTGCTGATAGGCATTTCAGATGTAGTTTCCGATAGGCATTTCAAAAATTTGTGCCGATAGGCATTTCAGATATAGAAGCCGATAGGTATTTCAAATATAGGTGTCGATTGGCATTTCAGTAATGGTTTCCGATAGGCATTTCAAATATTGTGGCTGATAGGCATTTCATATGTAGTTTCCGATAGGCATTTCAAAAATAGGTGCCGATAGGCATTTCAGATATAGGTGCCGATAGGCTTTACAGATATAGTTGCCGATTGGCATTTTAAAAATAGGTGCCGATAGGCGTTTCAGATATAGAAGCCGATAGGCATTTCAAATATAGGTGCCGATAGGCATTCCAGATATGGTTGCCGATGGGCATTGCAAATATTGGTGCTGATAGGCATTTCAGATGTAGTTTCCGATAGGCATTTCAAAAATAGGTGCCGATAGGCATTTCAGATATAGGTGCCGATAGGCATTTCAGATATAGATGCCGATTGGCATTTTAAAAATAGGTGCCGATAGGCATTTCAGATATAGGTGCCGATAGGCATTTCAGATATAGTTGCCGATTGACATTTAAAAAATAGGTGCCGATAGGCATTTCAGATATAGAAGCCGATAGGCATTTCAAATATAGGTGCCGATAGGCTTTCCAGATATGGTTGCCGATAGGCATTTCAAATATGGGTGCTGATAGGCATTTTAGATGTAGTTTCCGATAGGCATTTCAAAAATTGATGCCGATAGGTATTTCAGTTAATGGTGCCGATAGGCATTTCAGATGCAGTTGCCGATTGGCATTTTAAAAACAGGTGCCGATAGGCATTTCAGATATAGAAGCTGATAGGTATTTCAAATATAGGTGTCGATAGGCATTTTGGATATAGAAGCCGATAGGCATTTCAAATATAGGTGCCGATAGGCATTCCAGATATGGTTGCCGATAGGCATTTCAAATATAGGTGCTGATAGGCATTTCAGATGTAGTTTAGGATAGGCATTTCAAAAATTGGTGCCGATAGGCATTTCAGATATAGGTGCCGATAGGCATTTCAGATATATTTGCCGATTGGCATTTTAAAAATAGGTGCCGATAGGCATACTAGATATAGAAGCCGATAGGTATTTGAAATATAGGTGTCGATAGGCATTTCAGATATTGTTGCCGATAGGTATTTCAAATATAGGTGCTGATAGGCATTTCAGATATAGTTTCCGATAGGCATTTCAAAAATAGGTGCCGATAGGCATTTCAGATATAGGTGCCGATAGGCATTTCAGATATAGTTGCCGATTAGCATTTTAAAAATAGGTGCCGATAGGCATTTTAGATGTAGTTTCCGATAGGCATTTCAAAAATAGGTACCGATAGGCATTTAAGATATAGTTGCCGATTGGCATTTTACAAATAGGTGCCGATAGGCATTTCAGATATAGAAGCCGATAGGTATTTAAATATAGGTGTCGATAGGCATTTCAGATATGGTTGCCGATAGGCATTTCAAATATAGGTGCTGATAGGCATTTCAGATGTAGTTTCCGATAGGCATTTCAAAAATAGGTGCCGATAGGCATTTCAGATATAGGTGCAGATAGGCATTTCTGATGTGGTTGCCGATAGGCATTTCAAATATAGGTGCTGATAGGCATTTCAAATGTAGTTTTCGATAGGCATTTCAAAAATAAGTGCCGATAGGCATTTCAGATATAGGTGCCGATACGCACTTCAGATATAGTTGCCGATTAGCATTTTAAAAATAGGTGCCGATAGGCATTTCAGATATAGAAGCCGATAGGCATTTTAAATATAGGTGCCGATAGGCATTCCAGATATGGTTGCCGATAGGCATTTCAAATATAGGTGCTGATAGGCATTTCAGATGTAGTTTTCGATAGGCATTTCAAAAATTGGTGCCGATAGGCATTTCAGATATAGGTGCCGATAGGTATTTCAGATATAGTTGCCGATTGGCATTTTAAAAATAGGTGCCGATAGGCATTTCAGATATAGAAGCCGATAGGTATTTCAAATATAGGTGTCGATAGGCATTTCAGATATGGTTTCCGATAGGCATTTCAAATATTGGTGCTGATAGGCATTTCAGATGTAGTTTCCGATAGGCATTTCAAAAATAGGTGCCGATAGGCATTTCAGCAATGGTTGCCGATGGGTATTTCAGATATAGTTGCCGATTGGCATTTTAAAAATAGGTGCCGATAGGCATTTCAGATATAGAAGCCGATAGGCATTTCAAATATAGGTGCCGAAAAGCATTCCAGATATGGTTGCCGATAGGCATTTCAAATATAAGTGCTGATAGGCATTTCAGATGTAGTTTCCGATAGGCATTTCAAAAATTGGTGCCGATAGGCATTTCAGATATAGAAGCCGATAGGCATTTTAGATATGGTTGCCGATAGGCATTTCAAATATAGGTGCTAATAGGCATTTCAGATGTAGTTTCCGATAGGCATTTCAAAAATAGGTGCCGATAGGCATTTCAGATATAGGTGCCGATAGGCATTTCAGATATAGTTGCCGATTGACATTTAATTAATAGGTGCCGATAGGCATTTCAGATATAGAAGCCGATAGGCATTTCAAATATAGGTGTCGATAGGCATTTCAGATATGGTTGCCGATAGGCATTTCAAATATAGGTTCTGATAGGCATTTCAGATGTAGTTTCCGATAGGCATTTCAAAAATAGGTGCCGATAGGCATTTCAGATATAGGTGCCGATAGGCATATCAGATATAGTTGCCGATAGGCATTTAAAATATAGGTGCCGATAGGCATTTAAATATAGGTGTCGATAGGCATTTCAGATATAAATGCCGAAAGGCATTTCAGATATAGGTGCCGATAAGCATTTCTGATGTGGTTGCCGATAGGCATTTCAGATATAGAAGCTGATAGGCATTTCAAATAGAGGTGCAGATAGGCATTCCAGATATGGTTGCCGATAGGCATTTTAAATATAGGTGCCGATAGGCATTTCAGATATAGGTGCCGAGAGGCATTTCAGATATAGTTGCCGATTGGCATTTTAAAAATAGGTGCCGATAGGCATTTCAGATATAGTTGCCGATTTATATTTTAAAAATAGGTGCCGATAGGCATTTCAGATATAGAAGCCGATAGGCATTTCAAATATTGGTGCCGATAGGCATTCCAGATATGTTTGCCGATAGGCATTTCAAATATAGGCGCAGATAGGCATTTCAGATGTAGTTTCCGATAGGCATTTCAAAAATTGGTGCCGATAGGCATTTCAGATATAGGTGCCGATAGGCATTTCAGATATAGTTGCCGATTTGCATTTTCAAAATATGTGCCGATAGGAATTTCAGACATAGAAGCCGATAGGTATTTCAAATATAGGTGTCGATAGGCATTTCAGATATGGTTGCCGATAGGCATTTCAAATATTGGTGCTGATAGGCATTTCAGTTGTATTTTCCGATAGGCATTTAAAAAATAGGTGCCGATAGACATTTCAGCTATAGGTGCCGATACGCACTTCAGATATAGTTGCCGATTGCATTTTAAAAATAGGTGCCGATAGGCATTTCAGATATAGAAGCCGATAGGCATTTTAAATATAGGTGCCGATAGGCATTCCAGATATGGTTGCCGATAGGAATTTTAAATATAGGTGCTGATAGGTATTTCAGATGTAGTTTCCGATAGGCATTTCAAAAATTGGTGCCGATAGGCATTTCAGATATAGGTGCCGATAGGCATTTCAGATATAGTTGCCGATTGACATTTAATTAATAGGTGCCGATAGGCATTTCAGATATAGAAGCCGATAGGCATTTCAAATATAGGTGTCGATAGGCATTTCAGATATAGAAGCCGATAGGCATTTTAGATATGGTTGCCGATAGGCATTTCAAATATAGGTGCTAATAGGCATTTCAGATGTAGTTTCCGATAGGCATTTCAAAAATAGGTGCCGATAGGCATTTCAGATATAGGTGCCGATAGGCATTTCAGATATAGTTGCCGATTGACATTTAATTAATAGGTGCCGATAGGCATTTCAGATATAGAAGCCGATAGGCATTTCAAATATAGGTGTCGATAGGCATTTCAGATATGGTTGCCGATAGGCATTTCAAATATAGGTTCTGATAGGCATTTCAGATGTAGTTTCCGATAGGCATTTCAAAAATAGGTGCCGATAGGCATTTCAGATATAGGTGCCGATAGGCATATCAGATATAGTTGCCGATAGGCATTTAAAATATAGGTGCCGATAGGCATTTAAATATAGGTGTCGATAGGCATTTCAGATATAAATGCCGAAAGGCATTTCAGATATAGGTGCCGATAAGCATTTCTGATGTGGTTGCCGATAGGCATTTCAGATATAGAAGCTGATAGGCATTTCAAATAGAGGTGCAGATAGGCATTCCAGATATGGTTGCCGATAGGCATTTTAAATATAGGTGCCGATAGGCATTTCAGATATAGGTGCCGAGAGGCATTTCAGATATAGTTGCCGATTGGCATTTTAAAAATAGGTGCCGATAGGCATTTCAGATATAGTTGCCGATTTATATTTTAAAAATAGGTGCCGATAGGCATTTCAGATATAGAAGCCGATAGGCATTTCAAATATTGGTGCCGATAGGCATTCCAGATATGTTTGCCGATAGGCATTTCAAATATAGGTGCCGATAGGCATTCCAAATATGGTTGCCGATAGGCATTTCAAATATAGGTGCTGATAGGCATTCCAGATATGGTTGCCGATGGGCATTTCAAATATAGGTGCTGATAGGCATTTCAGATGTAGTTTCCAAAAGGCATTTCAAATATAGGTGCCGATAGGCATTCCAAATATGGTTGCCGATAGGCATTTCAAATATAGGTGCTGATAGGCATTACTGAAATGGTTGCCGATGGGCATTTCAAATATAGGTGCTGATAGGCATTTCAGATGTAGTTCCCAAAAGGCATTTCAAAAATAGGTGCCGATAGGCATTTCAGATATAGGCGCCGATAGGCATTTCAGATGTAGTTGCCAATTGGCATTTTAAAAATAGGTGCCGATAGGCATTTCAGATATAGAAGCCGATAGGCATTTCAAATATAGGTGCCGATAGGCTTTCCAGATATGGTTGCCGATAGGCATTTCAAATATAGGTGCTGATAGGCATTTTAGATGTAGTTTCCGATAGGCATTTCAAAAATTGATGCCGATAGGTATTTCAGTTATAGGTGCCGATAGGCATTTCAGATGCAGTTGCCGATTGGCATTTTAAAAACAGGTGCCGATAGGCATTTCAGATATAGAATCTGATAGGTATTTCAAATATAGGTGTCGATAGGCATTTTAGATATAGAAGCCGATAGGCATTTCAAATATAGGTGCCGATAGGCATTCCAGACATGGTTGCCGATAGGCATTTCAAATATAGGTGCTGATAGGCATTTCAGATGTAGTTTAGGATAGGCATTTCAAAAATTGGTGCCGATAGGCATTTCAGATATAGGTGCCGATAAGCATTTCAGATATATTTGCCGATTGGCATTTTAAAAATAGGTGCCGATAGGCATACTAGATATAGAAGCCGATAGGTATTTGAAATATAGGTGTCGATAGGCATTTCAGATATGGTTGCCGATAGGTATTTCAAATATAGGTGCTGATAGGCATTTCAGATATAGTTTCCGATAGGCATTTCAAAAATAGGTGCCGATAGGCATTTCAGATATAGGTGCCGATAGGCATTTCAGATATAGTTGCCGATTAGCATTTTAAAAATAGGTGCCGATAGGCATTTTAGATGTAGTTTCCGATAGGTATTTCAAAAATAGGTACCGATAGGCATTTCAGATATAGGTTCCGATAGGCATATCAGATATAGTTGCCGATAGGCATTTAAAATATATGTGCCGATAGGCATTTCAAATATAGGTGTCGATAGGCATTTCAGATATAAATGCCGAAAGGCATTTCAGATATAGGTGCCGATAGGCATTTCTGATGTGGTTGCCGATAGGCATTTCAAATATAGGTGCTGATAGGCATTTCAGATGTAGTTTCCGATAGGCATTTCAAAAATTTTGTCCGATAGGCATTTCAGATATAGTTGCCGATTGGCATTTTACAAATAGGTGCCGATAGGCATTTCAGATATAGAAGCCGATAGGTATTTAAATATAGGTGTCGATAGGCATTTCAGATATGGTTGCCGATAGGCATTTCAAATATAGGTGCTGATAGGCATTTCAGATGTAGTTTCCGATAGGCATTTCAAAAATAGGTGCCGATAGGCATTTCAGATATAGGTGCAGATAGGCATTTCTGATGTGGTTGCCGATAGGCATTTCAAATATAGGTGCTGATAGGCATTTCAAATGTAGTTTTCGATAGGCATTTCAAAAATAGGTGCCGATAGGCATTTCAGATATAGGTGCCGATACGCACTTCAGATATAGTTGCCGATTAGCATTTTAAAAATAGGTGCCGATAGGCATTTCAGATATAGAAGCCGATAGGCATTTTAAATATAGGTGCCGATAGGCATTCCAGATATGGTTGCCGATAGGCATTTCAAATATAGGTGCTGATAGGCATTTCAGATGTAGTTTTCGATAGGCATTTCAAAAATTGGTGCCGATAGGCATTTCAGATATAGGTGCCGATAGGTATTTCAGATATAGTTGCCGATTGGCATTTTAAAAATAGGTGCCGATAGGCATTTCAGATATAGAAGCCGATAGGTATTTCAAATATAGGTGTCGATAGGCATTTCAGATATGGTTTCCGATAGGCATTTCAAATATTGGTGCTGATAGGCATTTCAGATGTAGTTTCCGATAGGCATTTCAAAAATAGGTGCCGATAGGCATTTCAGCAATGGTTGCCGATGGGTATTTCAGATATAGTTGCCGATTGGCATTTTAAAAATAGGTGCCGATAGTCATTTCAGATATAGAAGCCGATAGGCATTTCAAATATAGGTGCAGAAAAGCATTCCAGATATGGTTGCCGATAGGCATTTCAAATATAAGTGCTGATAGGCATTTCAGATGTAGTTTCCGATAGGCATTTCAAAAATTGGTGCCGATAGGCATTTCAGATATAGGTGACGATAGGCATTTCAGATATAGAAGCCGATAGGCATTTTAGATATGGTTGCCGATAGGCATTTCAAATATAGGTGCTAATAGGCATTTCAGATGTAGTTTCCGATAGGCATTTCAAAAATAGGTGCCGATAGGCATTTCAGATATAGGTGCCGATAGGCATTTCAGATATTGAAGCCGATAGGCATTTCAAATATAGGTGTCGATAGGCATTTCAGATATGGTGGCCGATAGGCATTTCAAATATAGGTTCTGATAGGCATTTCAGATGTAGTTTCCGATAGGCATTTCAAAAATAGGTGCCGATAGGCATTTCAGATATAGGTGCCGATAGGCATATCAGATATAGTTGCCGATAGGCATTTAAAATATAGGTGCCGATAGGCATTTAAATATAGGTGTCGATAGGCATTTCAGATATAAATGCCGAAAGGCATTTCAGATATAGGTGCCGATAGGCATTTCTGATGTGGTTGCCGATAGGCATTTCAGATATAGAAGCTGATAGGCATTTCAAATAGAGGTGCAGATAGGCATTCCAGATATGGTTGCCGATAGGCATTTTAAATATAGGTGCTGATAGGCATTTCAGATGTAGTTTCCGATGGGCATTTTAAAAATTGGTGCCGATAGGCATTTCAGATATAGGTGCCGATAGGCATTTCAGATATAGGTGCCGATAGGCATTTCAGATATAGAAGCCGATAGGTATTTCAAATATAGGTGTCGACAGGCATTTCAGATATGGTTGCCGATAGCCTTTTCAAATATTGGTGCTGATAGGCATTTCAGATGTAGTTTCCGATAGGCATTTCAAAAATAGGTGCCGATAGGCATTTCAGATATAGGTGCCGATAGGCATTTCAGATATAGTTGCCGATTGACATTTTAAAAATAGGTGCCGATAGGCATTTCAGATATAGAAGCTGATAGGCATTTCAAATATAGGTGCTGATAGGCACTCCAGATATGGTTGCCGATAGGCATTTCAAATATAGGTGCTGATAGGCATTTCAGATGTAGTTTCCGGTAGGCATTTCAAAAATTGGTGCCGATAGGCGTTTTAGATATAGGTGCTGATAGGCATTTCAGATATAGTTACCGATTGGCATTTTCAAAATATGTGCCGATAGGCATTTCAGATATAGAAGCCGATAGGCATTTCAAATATAGGTGCCGATAGGCATTCCAAATATGGTTGCTGATAGGCATTTCAAATATAGGTGCTGATAGGCATTCCAGATATGGTTGCCGATGGGCATTTCAAATATAGGTGCTGATAGGCATTTCAGATGTAGTTTCCGATAGGCATTTCAAAAATAATTGCCGATAGGCATTTCAGATATAGGTGCCGATAGGCACTTCAGATATAGTTGCCGATTGGCATTTTAAAAATAGGTGCCGATAGGCATTTCAGATATAGAGGCCGATAGGCATTTCAAATATAGGTGCCGATAGGCATTCCAGATATGGTTACCGATATGCATTTCAAATATAGGTGCTGGTAGGCATTTCAGATGTAGTTTCCGATAGGCATTTCAAAAATAAGTGCCGATAGGCATTTCAGATATAGGTGCCGATAGGCATTTTAGATATAGTTGCCGATTGGCATTTTAAAAATAGGTGCCGATAGGCATTTCAGATATAGAAGCTGATAGGCATTTCAAATATAGGTGCTGATAGGCATTCCAGATATGGTTGCCGATAGGCATTTCAAATATAGGTGCTGATAGGAATTTCAGATGTAGTTTCCGATAGGCATTTCAAAAATAGGTGCCGAGAGGCATTTCAGATATGGTTGCCGATAGGCATTTCAAATATTGGTGCTGATAGGCATTTCAGATGTAGTTTCCGATAGGCATTTCAAAAATAAATGCCGATAGGCATTTCAGATATAGGTGCCGATAGGCATTTCAGATATAGTTGCCGATTGACATTTAAAAAATAGGTGCCGATAGGCATTTCAGATATAGAAGCCGATAGGCATTTCAAATATAGGTGCCGATAGGCATTCCAAATATGGTTGCCGATAGGCATTTCAATTATAGGTGCTGATAGGCATTCCAGATATGGTTGCCGATGGGCATTTCAAATATAGGTGCTGATAGGCATTTCAGATGTAGTTTCCAAAAGGCATTTCAAAAATAGGTGCCGATAGGCATTTCATATATAGGTGCCGATAGGCATTTCAGATATAGAAGCCGATAGGCATTTCAAATATAGGTGCCGAAAAGCATTCCAGATATGGTTGCCGATAGGCATTTCAAATATAAGTGCTGATAGGCATTTCAGATGTAGTTTCCGATAGGCATTTCAAAAATTGGTGCCGATAGGCATTTCAGATATAGGTGACGATAGGCATTTCAGATATAGAAGCCGATAGGCATTTTAGATATGGTTGCCGATAGGCATTTCAAATATAGGTGCTAATAGGCATTTCAGATGTAGTTTCCGATAGGCATTTCAAAAATAGGTGCCGATAGGCATTTCAGATATAGGTGCCGATAGGCATTTCAGATATAGAAGCCGATAGGCATTTCAAATATAGGTGTCGATAGGCATTTCAGATATGGTTGCCGATAGGCATTTCAAATATAGGTTCTGATAGGCATTTCAGATGTAGTTTCCGATAGGCATTTCAAAAATAGGTGCCGATAGGCATTTCAGATATAGGTGCCGATAGGCATATCAGATATAGTTGCCGATAGGCATTTAAAATATAGGTGCCGATAGGCATTTAAATATAGGTGTCGATAGGCATTTCAGATATAAATGCCGAAAGGCATTTCAGATATAGGTGCCGATAGGCATTTCTGATGTGGTTGCCGATAGGCATTTCAGATATAGAAGCTGATAGGCATTTCAAATAGAGGTGCAGATAGGCATTCCAGATATGGTTGCCGATAGGCATTTTAAATATAGGTGCTGATAGGCATTTCAGATGTAGTTTCCGATGGGCATTTTAAAAATTGGTGCCGATAGGCATTTCAGATATAGGTGCCGATAGGCATTTCAGATATAGAAGCCGATAGGTATTTCAAATATAGGTGTCGACAGGCATTTCAGATATGGTTGCCGATAGCCTTTTCAAATATTGGTGCTGATAGGCATTTCAGATGTAGTTTCCGATAGGCATTTCAAAAATAGGTGCCGATAGGCATTTCAGATATAGGTGCCGATAGGCATTTCAGATATAGTTGCCGATTGACATTTTAAAAATAGGTGCCGATAGGCATTTCAGATATAGAAGCTGATAGGCATTTCAAATATAGGTGCTGATAGGCACTCCAGATATGGTTGCCGATAGGCATTTCAAATATAGGTGCTGATAGGCATTTCAGATGTAGTTTCCGGTAGGCATTTCAAAAATTGGTGCCGATAGGCGTTTTAGATATAGGTGCTGATAGGCATTTCAGATATAGTTACCGATTGGCATTTTCAAAATATGTGCCGATAGGCATTTCAGATATAGAAGCCGATAGGCATTTCAAATATAGGTGCCGATAGGCATTCCAAATATGGTTGCTGATAGGCATTTCAAATATAGGTGCTGATAGGCATTCCAGATATGGTTGCCGATGGGCATTTCAAATATAGGTGCTGATAGGCATTTCAGATGTAGTTTCCGATAGGCATTTCAAAAATAATTGCCGATAGGCATTTCAGATATAGGTGCCGATAGGCACTTCAGATATAGTTGCCGATTGGCATTTTAAAAATAGGTGCCGATAGGCATTTCAGATATAGAGGCCGATAGGCATTTCAAATATAGGTGCCGATAGGCATTCCAGATATGGTTACCGATATGCATTTCAAATATAGGTGCTGGTAGGCATTTCAGATGTAGTTTCCGATAGGCATTTCAAAAATAAGTGCCGATAGGCATTTCAGATATAGGTGCCGATAGGCATTTTAGATATAGTTGCCGATTGGCATTTTAAAAATAGGTGCCGATAGGCATTTCAGATATAGAAGCTGATAGGCATTTCAAATATAGGTGCTGATAGGCATTCCAGATATGGTTGCCGATAGGCATTTCAAATATAGGTGCTGATAGGAATTTCAGTTGTAGTTTCCGATAGGCATTTCAAAAATAGGTGCCGAGAGGCATTTCAGATATGGTTGCCGATAGGCATTTCAAATATTGGTGCTGATAGGCATTTCAGATGTAGTTTCCGATAGGCATTTAAAAAATAAATGCCGATAGGCATTTCAGATATAGGTGCCGATAGGCATTTCAGATATAGTTGCCGATTGACATTTAAAAAATAGGTGCCGATAGGCATTTCAGATATAGAAGCCGATAGGCATTTCAAATATAGGTGCCGATAGGCATTCCAAATATGGTTGCCGATAGGCATTTCAATTATAGGTGCTGATAGGCATTCCAGATATGGTTGCCGATGGGCATTTCAAATATAGGTGCTGATAGGCATTTCAGATGTAGTTTCCAAAAGGCATTTCAAAAATAGGTGCCGATAGGCATTTCATATATAGGTGCCGATAGGCATTTCAGATATAGTTGCCGATTGGCATTTTAAAAATAGGTGCCGATAGGCATTTCAGATATAGAAGCCGATAGGCATTTCAAATATAGGTGCCGATAGGCATTCCAGATATGGTTGCCGATGGGCATTTCAAATGTTGGTGCTGATAGGCATTTCAGATGTAGTTTCCGATAGGCATTTCAAAAATAGGTGCCGAGAGGCATTTCAGATATAGGTGCCGATAGGCATTTTAGATATAGTTGCCGATTGGCGTTTTAAAAATAGGTGCCGGTAAGCATTTCAGATAAAGAAGCCGATAGGCATTTCAAATATAGGTGCCGATAGGCATTCCAGATATGGTTGCCGATAGGCATTTCAAATATAAGTGCTGATAGGCATTTCGGATGTAGTTTTCGATAGGCATTTCAAAAATTGGTGCCGATAGGCATTTCAGATATAGGTGCCGATAGGCATTTCAGATATAGATGCCGATTGGCATTTTAAAAATAGGTGTCGATAGGCATTTCAGATATAGAAGCCGATAGGCATTTCAAATATAGGTGCCGATAAGCATTCCAGATATGGTTGCCGATAGGCATTTCAAATATAGGTGCTGATAGGCATTTCAGATGTAGTTTCCGATAGGCATTTCAAAAATAGGTTCCGATAGGCATTTCAGATATAGCTGCCAATAGGCATTTCAGATATAGTTGCCGATTGGCATTTTAAAAATAGGTGCCATTTGGCATTTCGGATATAGAAGCCGTTAGGCATTTCAAATATAGATGCCGATAGGCATTCCAAATATGGTTGCCGATAGGCATTTCAAATATAGGTGCTGATAGGCATTCCAGATGTAGTTTCCGATAGGCATTTAAAAAATTGATGCCGATAGGCATTTCAGATATAGGTGCCGATAGGCATATCAGATATGGTCGCCGATAGGCATTTCAAATATAGGTGCTGATAGGCATTTCAGATGTAGTTTCCGATAGGCATTTCAAAAATAGTTGCCGATAGGCATTTCAGATATAGGTGCCGATAGGCATTTCAGATATAGTTGCCGATTGGCATTTTAAAAGTAGGTGCCGATAGGCATTTCAGATATAGAAGCCGATAGGCATTTCAAATATAGGTGCCGATAGGCATTCCAGATATGGTTGCCGATAGGCATTTCAAATATAGGTGCTGATAGGCATTTTAGATGTAGTTTCCGTAAGGCATTTCAAAAATTGATGTCGATAGGCATTTCAGATATAGGTGCCCATAGGCATTACAGATATAGTTGCCGATTTGCATTTTAAAAATAGGTGCCGATAGGCATTCCAGATATGGTTGCCGATAGGCATTTCAAATATAGGTGCTGATAGGCATTTCAGATGTAGTTTCCGATAGGCATTTCAAAAATTGGTGCCGATAGGCGTTTCAGATATGGTTGCCGATTGGCATTTTAAAAATAGGTCCAGATAGGCATTTTAGATATAGAAGCCGATAGGCATTTCAAATATAGGTGCCGATAGGTATTCCAGATATGGTTGCCGATAGGCATTATAAATATAGGTGCTGATAGGCATTCCAGATGTAGTTTCCGATAGGCATTTCAAAAATTGGTGCCGATAGGCATTTCAGATATAGGTGCCGATAAGCATTTCAGATATAGTTGCCGATTGGCATTTTAAAAATAGGTGCCGATAGGCATTTCAGATATAGAAGCCGATAGGTATTTCAAATATAGGTGTCGATAGGCATTTCAGATATGGTTGCCGATAGGCATTTCAAATATAGGTGCTGATAGGCATTTCAGATGTAGTTTCCGATAGGAATTTCAAAAATAGGTGCCGATAGGCATTTCAGATATAGACGCCGATAGGCATTTCAAATATAGGTGCCGATAGGCATTCCAGATATGGTTGCCGATGGGCATTGCAAATATTGGTGCTGATAGTCATTTCATATGTAGTTTCCGATAGGCATTTCAAAAATAGGTGCCGATAGGCATTTCAGATATAGGTGCCGATAGGCATTTCAGATATAGATGCCGATTAGCATTTTAAAAATAGGTGCCGATTGGCATTTTAGATATAGGTGCCAAAAGGCATTTCAGATATAGTTGCCGATTGGCGTTTTAAAAATAGGTGTCGATAGGCATTTCAGATATAGAAGCCGATAGGCATTTCAAATATAGGTGCCGATAGGCATTCCAGATATGGTTGCCGATAGGCATTTTAAATATAGGTGCTGATAGGCATTCCAGATGTAGTTTCCGATAGGCATTTCAAAAATTGGTGCCGATAGGCATTTCAGATATAGTTACCGATTGGCATTTTAAAAATAGGTGCCGATAGGCATTTCAGATATAGAAGCCGATAGGTATTTCAAATATAGGTGTCGATAGGCATTTCAGTAATGGTTTCCGATGGGCATTTCAAATATTGTGGCTGATAGGCATTTCAGATGTAGTTTCCGATAGGCATTTCAAAAATAGGTGCCGATTAGCATTTCAGATATAGGTGCCGATAGGCATTTCAGATATAGTTGCCGATTGGCATTTAAAAAATAGGTGCCGATAGGCATTTCAGATATAGAAGCCGATAGGCATTTCAAATATAGGTTCCGATAGGCATTCCAGATATGGTTGCCGATAGGCATTTCAAATATAGGTGCTGATAGGCATTTCAGATGTAGTTTCCGATAGGCATTTCAAAAATAGGTGCCGATAGGCATTTCAGATTTAGGTGCCGATAGGCATTTCAGATATAGTTGCCAATTGGCATTTTAAAAATATGTGCCGATAGGCACTCCAGATATGGTTGCCGATAGGCATTTCAAATATAGTTGCCGATTGGCATTTTAAAAACAGGTGCCGATAGGCATTTCAGATATGGTTGCCGATAGGCATTTCAAATATAGGTGCTGATAGGCATTTTAGATGTAGTTTCCGTAAGGCATTTCAAAAATTGATGTCGATAGGCATTTCAGATATAGGTGCCCATAGGCATTACAGATATAGTTGCCGATTTGCATTTTAAAAATAGGTGCCGATAGGCATTTCAGATATAGAGGCCGATAGGCATTTCAAATATAGGTGCCGATAGGCATTCCAGATATGGTTACCGATATGCATTTCAAATATAGGTGCTGGTAGGCATTTCAAATGTAGTTTCCGATAGGCATTTCAAAAATAAGTGCCGATAGGCATTTCAGATATAGGTGCCGATAGGCATTTTAGATATAGTTGCCGATTGGCATTTTAAAAATAGGTGCCGATAGGCATTTCAGATATAGAAGCTGATAGGCATTTCAAATATAGGTGCTGATAGGCATTCCAGATATGGTTGCCGATAGGCATTTCAAATATAGGTGCTGATAGGAATGTCAGATGTAGTTTCCGATAGGCATTTCAAAAATAGGTGCCGAGAGGCATTTCAGATATGGTTGCCGATAGGCATTTCAAATATTGGTGCTGATAGGCATTTCAGATGTAGTTTCCGATAGGCATTTCAAAAATAAATGCCGATAGGCATTTCAGATATAGGTGCCGATAGGCATTTCAGATATAGTTGCCGATTGACATTTAAAAAATAGGTGCCGATAGGCATTTCAGATATAGAAGCCGATAGGCATTTCAAATATAGGTGCCGATAGGCATTCCAAATATGGTTGCCGATAGGCATTTCAATTATAGGTGCTGATAGGCATTCCAGATATGGTTGCCGATGGGCATTTCAAATATAGGTGCTGATAGGCATTTCAGATGTAGTTTCCAAAAGGCATTTCAAAAATAGGTGCCGATAGGCATTTCATATATAGGTGCCGATAGGCATTTCAGATATAGTTGCCGATTGGCATTTTAAAAATAGGTGCCGATAGGCATTTCAGATATAGAAGCCGATAGGCATTTCAAATATAGGTGCCGATAGGCATTCCAGATATGGTTGCCGATGGGCATTTCAAATGTTGGTGCTGATAGGCATTTCAGATGTAGTTTCCGATAGGCATTTCAAAAATAGGTGCCGAGAGGCATTTCAGATATAGGTGCCGATAGGCATTTTAGATATAGTTGCCGATTGGCGTTTTAAAAATAGGTGCCGATAGGCATTTCAGATAAAGAAGCCGATAGGCATTTCAAATATAGGTGCCGATAGGCATTCCAGATATGGTTGCCGATAGGCATTTCAAATATAAGTGCTGATAGGCATTTCGGATGTAGTTTTCGATAGGCATTTCAAAAATTGGTGCCGATAGGCATTTCAGATATAGGTGCCGATAGGCATTTCAGATATAGATGCCGATTGGCATTTTAAAAATAGGTGTCGATAGGCATTTCAGATATAGAAGCCGATAGGCATTTCAAATATAGGTGCCGATAAGCATTCCAGATATGGTTGCCGATAGGCATTTCAAATATAGGTGCTGATAGGCATTTCAGATGTAGTTTCCGATAGGCATTTCAAAAATAGGTTCCGATAGGCATTTCAGATATAGCTGCCAATAGGCATTTCAGATATAGTTGCCGATTGGCATTTTAAAAATAGGTGCCATTTGGCATTTCAGATATAGAAGCCGTTAGGCATTTCAAATATAGATGCCGATAGGCATTCCAAATATGGTTGCCGATAGGCATTTCAAATATAGGTGCTGATAGGCATTCCAGATGTAGTTTCCGATAGGCATTTAAAAAATTGATGCCGATAGGCATTTCAGATATAGGTGCCGATAGGCATATCAGATATGGTCGCCGATAGGCATTTCAAATATAGGTGCTGATAGGCATTTCAGATGTAGTTTCCGATAGGCATTTCAAAAATAGTTGCCGATAGGCATTTCAGATATAGGTGCCGATAGGCATTTCAGATATAGTTGCCGATTGGCATTTTAAAAGTAGGTGCCGATAGGCATTTCAGATATAGAAGCCGATAGGCATTTCAAATATAGGTGCCGATAGGCATTCCAGATATGGTTGCCGATAGGCATTTCAAATATAGGTGCTGATAGGCATTTTAGATGTAGTTTCCGTAAGGCATTTCAAAAATTGATGTCGATAGGCATTTCAGATATAGGTGCCCATAGGCATTACAGATATAGTTGCCGATTTGCATTTTAAAAATAGGTGCCGATAGGCATTCCAGATATGGTTGCCGATAGGCATTTCAAATATAGGTGCTGATAGGCATTTCAGATGTAGTTTCCGATAGGCATTTCAAAAATTGGTGCCGATAGGCGTTTCAGATATGGTTGCCGATTGGCATTTTAAAAATAGGTCCAGATAGGCATTTTAGATATAGAAGCCGATAGGCATTTCAAATATAGGTGCCGATAGGTATTCCAGATATGGTTGCCGATAGGCATTATAAATATAGGTGCTGATAGGCATTCCAGATGTAGTTTCCGATAGGCATTTCAAAAATTGGTGCCGATAGGCATTTCAGATATAGGTGCCGTTAAGCATTTCAGATATAGTTGCCGATTGGCATTTTAAAAATAGGTGCCGATAGGCATTTCAGATATAGAAGCCGATAGGTATTTCAAATATAGGTGTCGATAGGCATTTCAGATATGGTTGCCGATAGGCATTTCAAATATAGGTGCTGATAGGCATTTCAGATGTAGTTTCCGATAGGAATTTCAAAAATAGGTGCCGATAGGCATTTCAGATATAGAAGCCGATAGGCATTTCAAATATAGGTGCCGATAGGCATTCCAGATATGGTTGCCGATGGGCATTGCAAATATTGGTGCTGATAGTCATTTCATATGTAGTTTCCGATAGGCATTTCAAAAATAGGTGCCGATAGGCATTTCAGATATAGGTGCCGATAGGCATTTCAGATATAGATGCCGATTAGCATTTTAAAAATAGGTGCCGATTGGCATTTTAGATATAGGTGCCAAAAGGCATTTCAGATATAGTTGCCGATTGGCGTTTTAAAAATAGGTGTCGATAGGCATTTCAGATATAGAAGCCGATAGGCATTTCAAATATAGGTGCCGATAGGCATTCCAGATATGGTTGCCGATAGGCATTTTAAATATAGGTGCTGATAGGCATTCCAGATGTAGTTTCCGATAGGCATTTCAAAAATTGGTGCCGATAGGCATTTCAGATATAGTTACCGATTGGCATTTTAAAAATAGGTGCCGATAGGCATTTCAGATATAGAAGCCGATAGGTATTTCAAATATAGGTGTCGATAGGCATTTCAGTAATGGTTTCCGATGGGCATTTCAAATATTGTGGCTGATAGGCATTTCAGATGTAGTTTCCGATAGGCATTTCAAAAATAGGTGCCGATTAGCATTTCAGATATAGGTGCCGATAGGCATTTCAGATATAGTTGCCGATTGGCATTTAAAAAATAGGTGCCGATAGGCATTTCAGATATAGAAGCCGATAGGCATTTCAAATATAGGTTCCAATAGGCATTCCAGATATGGTTGCCGATAGGCATTTCAAATATAGGTGCTGATAGGCATTTCAGATGTAGTTTCCGATAGGCATTTCAAAAATAGGTGCCGATAGGCATTTCAGATTTAGGTGCCGATAGGCATTTCAGATATAGTTGCCAATTGGCATTTTAAAAATATGTGCCGATAGGCACTCGAGATATGGTTGCCGATAGGCATTTCAAATATAGTTGCCGATTGGCATTTTAAAAACAGGTGCCGATAGGCATTTCAGATATAGAAGCCGATAGGTATTTCAAATATAGGTGTCGATAGGCATTTCAGATATGGTTGCCGATAGGCATTTCAAATATAGGAGCAGATAGGCATTTCAGAAGTAGTTTCCGATAAGCATTTCAAAAATAGGTACCGATAGGCATTTCAGATATAGGTGCCGATAGGCATTTCAGATATAGTTGCCGATTGGCATTTTAAAAACAGGTGCCGATAGGCATTTCAGATATAGAAGCCGATAGGTATTTCAAATATAGGTGTCGATAGGCATTTCAGATATGGTTGCCGATAGGCATTTCAAATATAGGAGCAGATAGGCATTTCAGAAGTAGTTTCCGATAAGCATTTCAAAAATAGGTACCGATAGGCATTTCAGATATAGGTGCCGATAGGCATTTCAGATATAGTTGCCAATTGGCATTTTAAAAATAGGTGTCGATAGGCATTTCAGATATAGAAGCCGATAGGCATTTCAAATATAGGTGCTGATAGGCATTCCAGATATGGTTGCCGATAGGCATTTCAAATATAGGTGCTGATAGGCATTTCAGATGTAGTTTCCGATAGGTATTTCAAAAATTGGTGCCGATAGGCATTTCAGATATAGGTGCCGATAGGCATTTCAGATATAGTTGCCGATTTATATTTTAAAAATAGGTGCCGATAGGCATTTCAGATATAGAAGCCGATAGGTATTTTGAAATATAGGTGTCGATAGGCATTTCAGATATGGTTGCCCATAGGCATTTCAAATATAGGTGCTGATAGGCATTTCAGATGTAGTTTCCGATAGGCATTTCAAAAATAGGTGCCGATAGGCATTTCAGATATAGGTGCCGATAGGCATTTCAGATATAGTTGCCGATTGGCATTTTAAAAATAGGTGCCGATAGGCATTTTAGATGTAGTTTCCGATAGGCATTTCAAAAATAGGTGCCGATAGGCATTTCAGATATAGGTGCCGATAGGCATATCAGATATAGTTGCCGATAGGCATTTAAAATATAGGTGCCGATAGGCATTTCAAATATAGGTGTCGATAGGCATTTAAGATATAAATGCCGAAAGGCATTTCAGATATAGGTGCCGATAGGCATTTCTGATGTGGTTGCCGATAGGCATTTCAAATATAGGTGCTGATAGGCATTTCAGATGTAGTTTTCGATAGGCATTTCAAAAATTGATGCCGATAGGCATTTCAGATGTAGGTGCCGATAAGCATATCAGATATGGTTGCCGATAGGCATTTCAAATATAGGTGCTGATAGGCATTTCAGATGTAGTTTCCGATAGGCATTTCAATAATAGGTGCCGATAGGCATTTCAGATATAGGTGCCGATAGGCATTTCAGATATAGTTGCCGATTGGCATTTTAAAAATAGGTGCCGATAGGCATTTCAGATATAGAAGCCGATAGGCATTTCAAATATAGGTGCCGATAGGCATTCCAAATATGGTTGCCGATAGGCATTTCAAATATAGGTGCTGATAGGCATTCCAGATGTAGTTTCCGATAGGCATTTCAAAAATTGATGCCGATAGGCATTTCAGATATAGGTGCCGATAGGCATATCAGATATGGTTGCCGATAGGCATTTCAAATATAGGTGCTGATAGGCATTTCAGATGTAGTTTCCGATAGGCATTTCAATAATAGGTGCCGATAGGCATTTCAGATATAGATGCCGATAGGCATTTCAGATATAGTAGCCGATTGGCATTTTAAAAATAGGTGCCGATAGGCATTTCAGATATAGAAGCCGATAGGCATGTCAAATATAGGTGCCGATAGGCATTCCAGATATGGTTGCCGATAGGCATTTTAAATATAGGTGCTGATAGGCATTCCAGATGTAGTTACCGATAGGCATTTCAAAAATTGGTGCCGATAGACATTTCAGATATAGGTGCCGATAAGCATTTCAGATATAGTTGCCGATTGGCATTTTAAAAATAGGTGCCGATAGGCATTTCAGATATAGAAGCCGATAGGTATTTCAAATATAGGTGTCGATAGGCATTTCAGATATGGTTGCCAATAGGCATTTCAAATATAGGTGCTGATAGGCATTTCAGATGTAGTTTCCGATAGGATTTCAAAAATAGGTGCTGATAGGCATTTCAGATATAGGTGCCAAAAGGCATTTCAGATATAGTTGCCGAATGGCATTTTAAAAATAGGTGTCGATAAGCATTTCAGATATAGAAGCCGATAGGCATTTCAAATATAGGTGCCGATAGGCATTCCAGCTATGGTTGCCGATAGGCATTTTAAATATAGGTGCTGATAGGCATTCCAGATGTAGTTTCCGATAGGCATTTCAAAAATTGGTGCCGATAGGCATTTCAGATATAGGTGCCGATAGGCATTTCAGATATATTTACCGATTTGCATTTTAAAAATAGGTGCCGATAGGCTTTTCAGATATAGGTGCCGATAGGCATTTCAGATATAGTTGCCGATTAGCATTGTAAAAATAGGTGCCGATAGGCGTTTTAGATGTAGTTTCCGATAGGCATTTCAAAAATAGGTGCCGATAGGCATTTCAGATATAGGTTCCGATAGGCATATCAGATATAGTTGCCGATAGGCATTTAAAATATAGGTGCCGATAGGCATTTCAAATATAGGTGTCGATAGGCATTTCAGATATAAATGCCGAAAGGCATTTCAGATATAGGTGCCGATAGACATTTCTGATGTGGTTGCCGATAGGCATTTCAAATATAGGTGCTGATAGGCATTTCAGATGTTGTTTTCGATAGGCATTTCAAAAATAGGTGCCGATAGGCATTTCAGATATAGGTGCCGATAGGCACTGCAGATATAGTTGCCGATTAGCATTTTAAAAATAGGTGCCGATAGGCATTTCAGATATATAAGCCGATAGGCATTTCAAATATAGGTGCTGATAGGCATTTCAGATGTAGTTTCCGATAGGCATTTCAAAAATTGGTGCCGAAAGGCATTTCAGATATAGGTGCCGATAGGCATTTCAGATATAGAAGCCGATAGGTATTTCAAATATAGGTGTCGATAGGCATTTCAGATATGGTTGCCGATAGGCATTTCAAATATAGGTGCTGATAGGCATTTCAGATGTAGTTTCCGATAGGATTTCAAAAATAGGTGCTGATAGGCATTTCAGATATAGGTGCCAAAAGGCATTTCAGATATAGTTGCCGATTGGCATTTTAAAAATAGTTGTCGATAAGCATTTCAGATATAGAAGCCGATAGGCATTTCAAATATAGGTGCCAATAGGCATTCCAGATATGGTTGCCGATAGGCATTTTAAATATAGGTGCTGATAGGCATTCCAGATGTAGTTTCCGATAGGCATTTCAAAAATTGGTGCCGATAGGCATTTCAGATATAGGTGCCGATAGGCATTTCAGATATATTTACCGATTTGCATTTTAAAAATAGGTGCCGATAGGCATTTCAGATATAGGTGCCGATAGGCATTTCAGATATAGTTGCCGATTAGCATTTAAAAAATAGGTGCCGATAGGCGTTTTAGATGTAGTTTCCGATAGGCATTTCAAAAATAGGTGCCGATAGGCATTTCAGATATAGGTTCCGATAGGCATATCAGATATATTTGCCGATAGGAATTTAAAATATAGATGCCGATAGGCATTTCAAATATAGGTGTCGATAGGCATTTCAGATATAAATGCCGAAAGGCATTTCAGATATAGGTGCCGATAGGCATTTCTGATGTGGTTGCCGATAGGCATTTCAAATATAGGTGCTGATAGGCATTTCAGATGTAGTTTTCGATAGGCATTTCAAAAATAGGTGCCGATAGGCATTTCAGATATAGGTGCCGATAGGCACTTCAGATATAGTTGCCGATTAGCATTTTAAAAATAGGTGCCGATAGGCATTTCAGATATAGAAGCCGATAGGCATTTCAAATATAGGTGCCGATAGGCATTCCAGATATGGTTGCCGATAGGCATTTCAAATATAGGTGCTGATAGGCATTTCAGATGTAGTTTCCGATAGGCATTTCAAAAATTGGTGCCGATAGGCATTTCAGATATAGGTGCCGATAGGCATTTCAGTAATAGTTGCCGATTGGCATTTTAAAAATTGGTGCCGATAGGCATTTCAGATATAGGTGCCGATAAGCATTTCAGATATAGTTGCCGATTGGCATTTTAAAAATAGGTGCCGATAGGCATTTCAGATATAGAAGCCGATAGGTATTTCAAATATAGGTGTCGATAGGCATTTCAGATATGGTTGCCGATAGGCATTTCAAATATAGGTGCTGATAGGCATTTCAGATGTAGTTTCCGATAGGAATTTCAAAAATAGGTGCTGATAGGCATTTCAGATATAGGTGCCAAAAGGCATTTCAGATATAGTTGCCGATTGGCATTTTAAAAATAGGTGTCGATAAGCATTTCAGATATAGAAGCCGATAGGCATTTCAAATATAGGTGCCGATAGGCATTCCAGATATGGTTGCCGATAGGCATTTTAAATATAGGTGCTGATAGGCATTCCAGTTGTAGTTTCCGATAGGCATTTCAAAAATTGGTGCCGATAGGCATTTCAGATATAGGTGCCGATAGGCATTTCAGATATAGTTACCGATTTGCATTTTAAAAATAGGTGCCGATAGGCATTTCAGATATAGGTGCCGATAGGCATTTCAGATATAGTTGCCGATTAACATTTTAAAAATAGGTGCCGATAGGCATTTTAGATGTAGTTTCCGATAGGCATTTCAAAAATAGGTGCCGATAGGCATTTCAGATATAGGTTCCGATAGGCATATCAGATGTAGTTGCCGATAGGCATTTAAAATATAGGTGCCGATAGGCATTTCAAATATAGGTGTCGATAGGCATTTCAGATATAAATGCCGAAAGGCATTTCAGATATAGGTGCCGATAGGCATTTCTGATGTGGTTGCCGATAGGCATTTCAAATATAGGTGCTGATAGGCATTTCAGATGTAGTTTTCGATAGGCATTTCAAAAATAGGTGCCGATAGGCATTTCAGATATAGGTGCCGATAGGCCCTTCAGATATAGTTGCCGATTAGCATTTTAAAAATAGGTGCCGATAGGCATTTCAGATATAGAAGCCGATAGGCATTTCAAATATAGGTGCCGATTGGCATTCCAGATATGGTTGCCGATAGGCATTTCAAATATAGGTGCTGATGGGCATTTCAGATGTAGTTTCCGATAGGCATTTCAAAAATTTGTGCCGATAGGCATTTCAGATATAGAAGCCGATAGGTATTTCAAATATAGGTGTCGATTGGCATTTCAGTAATGGTTTCCGATAGGCATTTCAAATATTGTGGCTGATAGGCATTTCATATGTAGTTTCCGATAGGCATTTCAAAAATAGGTGCCGATAGGCATTTCAGATATAGGTGCCGATAGGCTTTACAGATATAGTTGCCGATTGGCATTTTAAAAATAGGTGCCGATAGGCATTTCAGATATAGAAGCCGATAGGCATTTCAAATATAGGTGCCGATAGGCATTCCAGATATGGTTGCCGATGGGCATTGCAAATATTGGTGCTGATTGGCATTTCAGATGTAGTTTCCGATAGGCATTTCAAAAATAGGTGCCGATAGGCATTTCAGATATAGGTGCCGATAGGCATTTCAGATATAGATGCCGATTGGCATTTTAAAAATAGGTGCCGATAGGCATTTCAGATATAGGTGCCGATAGGCATTTCAGATATAGTTGCCGATTGACATTTAAAAAATAGGTGCCGATAGGCATTTCAGATATAGAAGCCGATAGGCATTTCAAATATAGGTGCCGATAGGCATTCCAAATATGGTTGCCGATAGGCATTTCAAATATAGGTGCTGATAGGCATTACAGATATGGTTGCCGATGGGCATTTCAAATATAGGTGCTGATAGGCATTTCAGATGTAGTTCCCAAAAGGCATTTCAAAAATAGGTGCCGATAGGCATTTCAGATATAGGCGCCGATAGGCATTTCAGATGTAGTTGCCAATTGGCATTTTAAAAATAGGTGCCGATAGGCATTTCAGATATAGAAGCCGATAGGCATTTCAAATATAGGTGCCGATAGGCTTTCCAGATATGGTTGCCGATAGGCATTTCAAATATAGGTGCTGATAGGCATTTTAGATGTAGTTTCCGATAGGCATTTCAAAAATTGATGCCGATAGGTATTTCAGTTATAGGTGCCGATAGGCATTTCAGATGCAGTTGCCGATTGGCATTTTAAAAACAGGTGCCGATAGGCATTTCAGATATAGAAGCTGATAGGTATTTCAAATATAGGTGTCGATAGGCATTTTAGATATAGAAGCCGATAGGCATTTCAAATATAGGTGCCGATAGGCATTCCAGATATGGTTGCCGATAGGCATTTCAAATATAGGTGCTGATAGGAATTTCAGATGTAGTTTAGGATAGGCATTTCAAAAATTGGTGCCGATAGGCATTTCAGATATAGGTGCCGATAGGCATTTCAGATATATTCGCCGATTAGGATTTTAAAAATAGGTGCCGATAGGCATACTAGATATAGAAGCCGATAGGTATTTGAAATATAGGTGTCGATAGGCATTTCAGATATAGTTGCCGATAGGTATTTCAAATATAGGTGCTGATAGGCATTTCAGATATAGTTTCCGATAGGCATTTCAAAAATAGGTGCCGATAGGCATTTCAGATATAGGTGCCGATAGGCATTTCAGATATAGTTGCCGATTAGGATTTTAAAAATAGGTGCCGATAGGCATTTTAGATGTAGTTTCCGATAGGCATTTCAAAAATAGGTACCGATAGGCATTTCAGATATAGGTTCCGATAGGCATATCAGATATAGTTGCCGATAGGCATTTAAAATATATGTGCCGATAGGCATTTCAAATATAGGTGTCGATAGGCATTTCAGATATAAATGCCGAAAGGCATTTCAGATATAGGTGCCGATAGGCATTTCTGATGTGGTTGCCGATAGGCATTTCAAATATAGGTGCTGATAGGCATTTCAGATGTAGTTTCCGATAGGCATTTCAAAAATTGTTGCCGATAGGCATTTCAGATATAGTTGCCGATTGGCATTTTACAAATAGGTGCCGATAGGCATTTCAGATATAGAAGCCGATAGGTATTTAAATATAGGTGTCGATAGGCATTTCAGATATGGTTGCCGATAGGCATTTCAAATATAGGTGCTGATAGGCATTTCAGATGTAGTTTCCGATAGGCATTTCAAAAATAGGTGCCGATAGGCATTTCAGATATAGGTGCAGATAGGCATTTCTGATGTGGTTGCCGATAGGCATTTCAAATATAGGTGCTGATAGGCATTTCAAATGTAGTTTTCGATAGGCATTTCAAAAATATGTGCCGATAGGCATTTCAGATATAGGTGCCGATACGCACTTCAGATATAGTTGCCGATTAGCATTTTAAAAATAGGTGCCGATAGGCATTTCAGATATAGAAGCCGATAGGCATTTTAAATATAGGTGCCGATAGGCATTCCAGATATGGTTGCCGATAGGCATTTCAAATATAGGTGCTGATAGGCATTTCAGATGTAGTTTTCGATAGGCATTTCAAAAATTGGTGCCGATAGGCATTTCAGATATAGGTGCCGATAGGTATTTCAGATATAGTTGCCGATTGGCATTTTAAAAATAGGTGCCGATAGGCATTTTAGATATAGAAGCCGATAGGTATTTCAAATATAGGTGTCGATAGGCATTTCAGATATGGTTTCCGATAGGCATTTCAAATATTGGTGCTGATAGGCATTTCAGATGTAGTTTCCGATAGGCATTTCAAAAATAGGTGCCGATAGGCATTTCAGCAATGGTTGCCGATGGGTATTTCAGATATAGTTGCCGATTGGCATTTTAAAAATAGGTGCCGATAGTCATTTCAGATATAGAAGCCGATAGGCAATTCAAATATAGGTGCCGAAAAGCATTCCAGATATGGTTGCCGATAGGCATTTCAAATATAAGTGCTGATAGGCATTTCAGATGTAGTTTCCGATAGGCATTTCAAAAATTGGTGCCGATAGGCATTTCAGATATAGGTGACGATAGGCATTTCAGATATAGAAGCCGATAGGCATTTTAGATATGGTTGCCGATAGGCATTTCAAATATAGGTGCTAATAGGCATTTCAGATGTAGTTTCCGATAGGCATTTCAAAAATAGGTGCCGATAGGCATTTCAGATATAGGTGCCGATAGGCATTTCAGATATAGTTGCCGATTGACATTTAATTAATAGGTGCCGATAGGCATTTCAGATATAGAAGCCGATAGGCATTTCAAATATAGGTGTCGATAGGCATTTCAGATATGGTTGCCGATAGGCATTTCAAATATAGGTTCTGTTAGGCATTTCAGATGTAGTTTCCAATAGGCATATCAAAAATAGGTGCCGATAGGCATTTCAGATATAGGTGCCGATAGGCATATCAGATATAGTTGCCGATAGGCATTTAAAATATTGGTGCCGATAGGCATTTAAATATAGGTGTCGATAGGCATTTCAGATATAAATGCCGAAAGGCATTTCAGATATAGGTGCCGATAGGCATTTCTGATGTGGTTGCCGATAGGCATTTCAGATATAGAAGCTGATAGGCATGTCAAATAGAGGTGCAGATAGGCATTCCAGATATGGTTGCCGATAGGCATTTTAAATATAGGTGCTGATAGGCATTTCAGATGTAGTTTCCGATGGGCATTTCAAAAATTGGTGCCGATAGGCATTTCAGATATAGGTGCCGATAGGCATTTCAGATATAGGTGCCGATAGGCATTTCAGATATAGAAGCCGATAGGTATTTCAAATATAGGTGTCGACAGGCATTTCAGATATGGTTGCCGATAGCCTTTTCAAATATTGGTGCTGATAGGCATTTCAGATGTAGTTTCCGATAGGCATTTAAAAAATAGGTGCCGATAGGCATTTCAGATATAGGTGCCGATAGGCATTTCAGATATAGTTGCCGATTGACATTTTAAAAATAGGTGCCGATAGGCATTTCAGATATAGAAGCTGATAGGCATTTCAAATATAGGTGCTGATAGGCACTCCAGATATGGTTGCCGATAGGCATTTCAAATATAGGTGCTGATAGGCATTTCTGATGTAGTTTCCGATAGGCATTTCAAAAATTGGTGCCGATAGGCATTTTAGATATAGGTGCCGATAGGCATTTCAGATATAGTTACCGATTGGCATTTTCAAAATATGTGCCGATAATCATTTCAGATATAGAAGCCGATAGGCATTTCAAATATAGGTGCCGATAGGCATTCCAAATATGGTTGCTGATAGGCATTTCAAATATAGGTGCTGATAGGCATTCCAGATATGGTTGCCGATGGGCATTTCAAATATAGGTGCTGATAGGCATTTCAGATGTAGTTTCCGATAGGCATTTCAAAAATAATTGCCGATAGGCATTTCAGATATAGGTGCCGATAGGCATTTTAGATATAGTTGCCGATTGGCATTTTAAAAATAGGTGCCGATAGGCATTTCAGATATAGAAGCTGATAGGCATTTCAAATATAGGTGCTGATAAGCATTCCAGATATGGTTGCCGATAGGCATTTCAAATATAGGTGCTGATAGGAATTTCAGAGGTAGTTTCCGATAGGCATTTCAAAAATTGGTGCCGATAGGCATTTCAGATATAGAGGCCGATAGGCATTTCAAATATAGGTGCCGATAGGCATTCCAGATATGGTTACCGATATGCATTTCAAATATAGGTGCTGGTAGGCATTTCAGATGTAGTTTCCGATAGGCATTTCAAAAATAAGTGCCGATAGGCATTTCAGATATAGGTGCCGATAGGCATTTTAGATATAGTTGCCGATTGGCATTTTAAAAATAGGTGCCGATAGGCATTTCAGATATAGAAGCTGATAGGCATTTCAAATATAGGTGCTGATAAGCATTCCAGATATGGTTGCCGATAGGCATTTCAAATATAGGTGCTGATAGGAATTTCAGAGGTAGTTTCCGATAGGCATTTCAAAAATTGGTGCCGATAGGCATTTCAGATATAGAAGCCGATAGGTATTTCAAATATAGGTGTCGATAGGCATTTCAGATATGGTTGCCGATAGGCATTTCAAATATTGGTGCTGATAGGCATTTCAGATGTAGTTTCCGATAGGCATTTCAAAAATAAATGCCGATAGGCATTTCAGATATAGGTGCCGATAGGCATTTCAGATATAGTTGCCGATTGACATTTAAAAAATAGGTGCCGATAGGCATTTCAGATATAGAAGCCGATAGGCATTTCAAATATAGGTGCCGATAGGCATTCCAAATATGGTTGCCGATAGGCATTTCAATTATAGGTGCTGATAGGCATTCCAGATATGGTTGCCGATGGGCATTTCAAATATAGGTGCTGATAGGCATTTCAGATGTAGTTTCCAAAAGGCATTTCAAAAATAGGTGCCGATAGGCATTTCAGATATAGGTGCCGATAGGCATTTCAGATATAGTTGCCGATTGGCATTTTAAAAATAGGTGCCGATAGGCATTTCAGATATAGAAGCCGATAGGCATTTCAAATATAGGTGCCGATAGGCATTCCAGATATGGTTGCCGATGGGCATATCAAATGTTGGTGCTGATAGGCATTTCAGATGTAGTTTCCGATAGGCATTTCAAAAATAGGTGCCGAGAGGCATTTCAGATATAGGTGCCGATAGGCATTTTAGATATAGTTGCCGATTGGCATTTTAAAAATAGGTGCCGATAGGCATTTCAGATAAAAAAGCCGATAGGCATTTCAAATATAGGTGCCGATAGGCATTCCAGATATGGTTGCCGATAGGCATTTCAAATATAAGTGCTGATAGGCATTTCGGATGTAGTTTTCGATAGGCATTTCAAAAATTGGTGCCGATAGGCATTTCAGATATAGGTGCCGATAGGCATTTCAGATATAGATGCCGATTGGCATTTTAAAAATAGGTGTCGATAGGCATTTCAGATATAGAAGCCGATAGGCATTTCAAATATAGGTGCCGATAAGCATTCCAGATATGGTTGCCGATAGGCATTTCAAATATAGGTGCTGATAGGCATTTCAGATGTAGTTTCCGATAGGCATTTCAAAAATAGGTTCCGATAGGCATTTCAGATATAGGTGCCGATAGGCATTTCAGATATAGTTGCCGATTGGCATTTTAAAAATAGGTGCCATTTGGCATTTCAGATATAGAAGCCGTTAGGCATTTCAAATATAGATGCCGATAGGCATTCCAAATATGGTTGCCGATAGGCATTTCAAATATAGGTGCTGATAGACATTCCAGATGTAGTTTCCGATAGGCATTTAAAAAATTGATGCCGATAGGCATTTCAGATATAGGTGCCGATAGGCATATCAGATATGGTCGCCGATAGGCATTTCAAATATAGGTGCTGATAGGCATTTCAGATGTAGTTTCCGATAGGAATTTCAAAAATAGGTGCCGATAGGCATTTCGGATATAGGTGCCGATAGGCATTTCAGATATAGTTGCCGATTGGCATTTTAAAAATAGGTGCCGATAGGCATTTCAGATATAGAAGCCGATAGGCATTTCAAATATAGGTGCCGATAGGCATTCCAGATATGGTTGCCGATAGGCATTTCAAATATAGGTGCTGATAGGCATTTTAGATGTAGTTTCCGTAAGGCATTTCAAAAATTGATGCCGGTAGGCATTTCAGATATAGGTGCCCATAGGCATTACAGATATAGTTGCCGATTTGCATTTTAAAAATAGGTGCCGATAGGCATTCCAGATATGGTTGCCGATAGGCATTTCAAATATAGTTGCTGATAGGCATTTCAGATGTAGTTTCCGATAGGCATTTCAAAAATTGGTGCCGATAGGCGTTTCAGATATGGTTGCCGATTGGCATTTTAAAAATAGGTCCAGATAGGCATTTTAGATATAGAAGCCGATAGGCATTTCAAATATAGGTGCCGATAGGTATTCCAGATATGGTTGCCGATAGGCATTATAAATATAGGTGCTGATAGGCATTCCAGATGTAGTTTCCGATAGGCATTTCAAAAATTGGTACCGATAGGCATTTCAGATATAGGTGCCGATAAGCATTTCAGATATAGTTGCCGATTGGCATTTTAAAAATAGGTGCCGATAGGCATTTCAGATATAGAAGCCGATAGGTATTTCAAATATAGGTGTCGATAGGCATATCAGATATGGTTGCCGATAGGCATTTCAAATATAGGTGCTGATAGGCATTTCAGATGTAGTTTCCAATAGGAATTTCAAAAATAGGTGCCGATAGGCATTTCAGATATAGGTGCCAAAAGGCATTTCAGATATAGTTGCCGATTGGCGTTTTAAAAATAGGTGTCGATAGGCATTTCAGATATAGAAGCCGATAGGCATTTCAAATATAGGTGCCGATAGGCATTCCAGATATGGTTGCCGATAGGCATTTTAAATATAGGTGCTGATAGGCATTCCAGATGTAGTTTCCGATAGGCATTTCAAAAATTGGTGCCGATAGGCATTTCAGATATAGTTACCGATTGGCATTTTAAAAATAGGTGCCGATAGGCATTTCAGATATAGAAGCCGATAGGTATTTCAAATATAGGTGTCGATAGGCATTTCAGTAATGGTTTCCGATAGGCATTTCAAATGTTGTGGCTGATAGGCATTTCAGATGTAGTTTCCGATAGGCATTTCAAAAATAGGTGCCGATTAGCATTTCAGATATAGGTGCCGATAGGCATTTCAGATATAGTTGCCGATTGGCATTTAAAAAATAGGTGCCGATAGGCATTTCAGATATAGTTGCCGATTGGCATTTTAAAAATAGGTGCCGATAGGCATTTCAGATATAGAAGCCGATAGGCATTTCAAATATAGGTGCCAATAGGCATTCCAGATATGGTTGCCGATGGGCATTTCAAATGTTGGTGCTGATAGGCATTTTAGATATAGTTGCCGATTGGCATTTTAAAAATAGGTGCCGATAGGCATTTCAGATAAAGAAGCCGATAGGCATTTCAAATATAGGTGCCGATAGGCATTCCAGATATGGTTGCCGATAGGCATTTCAAATATAAGTGCTGATAGGCATTTCGGATGTAGTTTTCGATAGGCATTTCAAAAATTGGTGCCGATAGGCATTATAGATATAGGTGCCGATAGGCATTTCAATTATAGATGCCGATTAGCATTTTAAAAATAGGTGTCGATAGACATTTCAGATATAGAAGCCGATAGGCATTTCAAATATAGGTGCCGATAAGCATTCCAGATATGGTTGCCGATAGGCATTTCAAATATAGGTGCTGATAGGCATTTCAGATGTATTTTCCGATAGGCATTTCAAAAATAGGTTCCGATAGGCATTTCAGATATAGGTGCCGATAGGCATTTCAGATATAGTTGCCGATTGGCATTTTAAAAATAGGTGCCATTTGGCATTTCAGATATAGAAGCCGTTAGGCATTTCAAATATAGATGCCGATAGGCATTCCAAATATGGTTGCCGATAGGCATTTCAAATATAGGTGCTGATAGGCATTCCAGATGTAGTTTCCGATAGGCATTTAAAAAATTGATGCCGATAGGCATTTCAGATATAGGTGCCGATAGGCATATCAGATATGGTCGCCGATAGACATTTCAAATATAGGTGCTGATAGGCATTTCAGATGTAGTTTCCGATAGGCATTTCAAAAATAGGTGCCGATAGGCATTTCAGATATAGGTGCCGATAGGCATTTCAGATATAGTTGCCGATTGGCATTTTAAAAATAGGTGCCGATAGGCATTTCAGATATAGAAGCCGACAGGCATTTCAAATATAGGTGCCGATAGGCATTCCAGATATGGTTGCCGATAGGCATTTCAAATATAGGTGCTGATAGGCATTTTAGATGTAGTTTCCGTAAGGCATTTCAAAAATTGATGCCGATAGGCATTTCAGAAGAGGTGCCCATAGGCATTACAGATATAGTTGCCGATTTGCATTTTAAAAATAGGTGCCGATAGGCATTCCAGATATGGTTGCCGATAGGCATTTCAAATATAGTTGCTGATAGGCATTTCAGATGTAGTTTCCGATAGGCATTTCAAAAATTGGTGCCGATAGGCGTTTCAGATATGGTTGCCGATTGGCATTTTAAAAATAGGTCCAGATAGGCATTTTAGATATAGAAGCCGATAGGCATTTCAAATATAGGTGCCGATAGGTATTCCAGATATGGTTGCCGATAGGCATTATAAATATAGGTGCTGATAGGCATTCCAGATGTAGTTTCCGATAGGCATTTCAAAAATTGGTGCCGATAGGCATCTCAGATATAGGTGCCGATAAGCATTTCAGATATAGTTGCCGATTGGCATTTTAAAAATAGGTGCCGATAGGCATTTCAGATATAGAAGCCGATAGGATTTCAAATATAGGTGTCGATAGGCATTTCAGATATGGTTGCCGATAGGCATTTCAAATATAGGTGCTGATAGGCATTTCAGATGTAGTTTCCGATAGGAATTTCAAAAATAGGTGCCGATAGGCATTTCAGATATAGGTGCCAAAAGGCATTTCAGATATAGTTGCCGATTGGCGTTTTAAAAATAGGTGTCGATAGGCATTTCAGATATAGAAGCCGATAGGCATTTCAAATATAGGTGCCGATAGGCATTCCAGATATGGTTGCCGATAGGCATTTTAAATATAGGTGCTGATAGGCATTCCAGATGTAGTTTCCGATAGGCATTTCAAAAATTGGTGCCGATAGGCATTTCAGATATAGTTACCGATTGGCATTTTAAAAATAGGTGCCGATAGGCATTTCAGATATAGAAGCCGATAGGTATTTCAAATATAGGTGTCGATAGGCATTTCAGTAATGGTTTCCGATAGGCATTTCAAATATTGTGGCTGATAGGCATTTCAGATGTAGTTTCCGATAGGCATTTCAAAAATAGGTGCCGATTAGCATTTCAGATATAGGTGCCGATAGGCATTTCAGATATAGTTGCCGATTGGCATTTAAAAAATAGGTGCCGATAGGCATTTCAGATATAGAAGCCGATAGGCATTTCAAATATAGGTTCCGATAGGCATTCCAGATATGGTTGCCGATAGGCATTTCAAATATAGGTGCTGATAGGCATTTCAGATGTAGTTTCCGATAGGCATTTCAAAAATAGGTGCCGATAGGCATTTCAGATTTAGGTGCCGATAGGCATTTCAGATATAGTTGCCAATTGGCATTTTAAAAATATGTGCCGATAGGCACTCCAGATATGGTTGCCGATAGGCATTTCAAATATAGTTGCCGATTAGCATTTTAAAAACAGGTGCCGATAGGCATTTCAGATATAGAAGCCGATAGGTATTTTGAAATATAGGTGTCGATAGGCATTTCAGATATGGTTGCCCATAGGCATTTCAAATATAGGTGCTGATAGGCATTTCAGATGTAGTTTTCGATAGGCATTTCAAAAATGGGTGCCGATAGGCATTTCAGATATAGGTGCCGATAGGCATTTCAGATATAGTTGCCGATTGGCATTTTAAAAATAGTTGCCGATAGGCATTTTAGATGTAGTTTCCGATAGGCATTTCAAAAATAGGTGCCGATAGGCATTTCAGATATAGGTGCCGATAGGCATATCAGATATAGTTGCCGATAGGCATTTAAAATATAGGTGCCGATAGGCATTTCAAATATAGGTGTCGATAGGCATTTTAGATATAAATGCCGAAAGGCATTTCAGATATAGGTGCCGATAGGCATTTCTGATGTGGTTGCCGATAGGCATTTCAAATATAGGTGCTGATAGGCATTTCAGATGTAGTTTTCGATAGGCATTTCAAAAATTAATGCCGATAGGCATTTCAGATATAGGTGCCGATAAGCATATCAGATATAGTTTCCGATAGGCATTTCAAATATAGGTGCTGATAGGCATTTCAGATGTAGTTTCCGATAGGCATTTCAATAATAGGTGCCGATAGGCATTTCAGATATAGGTGCCGATAGGCATTTCAGGTATAGTTGCCGATTGGCATTTTAAAAATAGGTGCCGATAGGCATTTCAGATATAGAAGCCGATAGGCATTTCAAATATAGGTGCCGATAGGCATTCCAAATATGGTTGCCGATAGGCATTTCAAATATAGGTGCTGATAGGCATTCCAGATGTAGTTTCCGATAGGCATTTCAAAAATTGATGCCGATAGGCATTTCAGATATAGGTGCCGATAGGCATATCAGATATGGTTGCCGATAGGCATTTCAAATATAGGTGCTGATAGGCATTTCAGATGTAGTTTCCGATAGGCATTTCAATAATAGGTGCCGATAGGCATTTCAGATATAGGTGCCGATAGGCATTTCAGATATAGTTGCCGATTGGCATTTTAAAAATAGGTGCCGATAGGCATTTCAGATATAGAAGCCGATAGGCATTTCAAATATAGGTGCCGATAGGCATTCCAGATATGGTTGCCGATAGGCATTTTAAATATAGGTGCTGATAGGCATTCCAGATGTAGTTACCGATAGGCATTTCAAAAATTGGTGCCGATAGACATTTCAGATATAGGTGCCGATAGGCATTTCAGATATAGTTGCCGATTGGCTTTTTAAAAATAGGTGCCGATAGGCAATTCAGATATAGAAGCCGATAGGTATTTCAAATATAGGTGTCGATAGGCATTTCAGATATGGTTGCCGATAGGCATTTCAAATATAGGTGCTGATAGGCATTTCAGATGTAGTTTCCGATAGGATTTCAAAAATAGGTGCTGATAGGCATTTCAGATATAGGTGCCAAAAGGCATTTCAGATATAGTTGCCGATTGGCATTTTAAAAATAGGTGTCGATAAGCATTTCAGATATAGAAGCCGATAGGCATTTCAAATATAGGTGCCGAAAGGCATTCCAGCTATGGTTGCCGATAGGCATTTTAAATATAGGTGCTGATAGGCATTCCAGATGTAGTTTCCGATAGGCATTTCAAAAATTGGTGCCGATAGGCATTTCAGATATAGGTGCCGATAGGCATTTCAGATATATTTACCGATTTGCATTTTAAAAATAGGTGCCGATAGGCTTTTCAGATATAGGTGCCGATAGGCATTTCAGATATAGTTGCCGATTAGCATTTTAAAAATAGGTGCCGATAGGCGTTTTAGATGTAGTTTCCGATAGGCATTTCAAAAATAGGTGCCGATAGGCATTTCAGATATAGGTTCCGATAGGCATATCAGATATAGTTGCCGATAGGCATTTAAAATATAGGTGCCGATAGGCATTTCAAATATAGGTGTCGATAGGCATTTCAGATATAAATGCCGAAAGGCATTTCAGATATAGGTGCCGATAGACATTTCTGATGTGGTTGCCGATAGGCATTTCAAATATAGGTGCTGATAGGCATTTCAGATGTAGTTTCCGATAGGCATTTCAATAATAGGTGCCGATAGGCATTTCAGATATAGGTGCCGATAGGCATTTCAGATATAGTTGCCGATTTGCATTTTAAAAATAGGTGCCGATAGGCATTTCAGATATAGAAGCCGATAGGCATTTCAAATATAGGTGCCGATAGGCATTCCAAATATGGTTGCCGATAGGCATTTCAAATATAGGTGCTGATAGGCATTCCAGATGTAGTTTCCGATAGGCATTTCAAAAATTGATGCCGATAGGCATTTCAGATATAGGTGCCGATAGGCATATCAGATATGGTTGCCGATAGGCATTTCAAATATAGGTGCTGATAGGCATTTCAGATGTAGTTTCCGATAGGCATTTCAATAATAGGTGCCGATAGGCATTTCACATATAGGTGCCGATAGGCATTTCAGATATAGTTGCCGATTGGCATTTTAAAAATAGGTGCCGATAGGCATTTCAGATATAGAAGCCGATAGGCATTTCAAATATAGGTGCCGATAGGCATTCCAGATATGGTTGCCGATAGGCATTTTAAATATAGGTGCTGATAGGCATTCCAGATGTAGTTACCGATAGGCATTTCAAAAATTGGTGCCGATAGACATTTCAGATATAGGTGCCGATAAGCATTTCAGATATAGTTGCCGATTGGCATTTTAAAAATAGGTGCCGATAGGCATTTCAAATATAGGTGTCGATAGGCATTTCAGATATAAATGCCGAAAGGCATTTCAGATATAGGTGCCGATAGACATTTCTGATGTGGTTGCCGATAGGCATTTCAAATATAGGTGCTGATAGGCATTTCAGATGTTGTTTTCGATAGGCATTTCAAAAATAGGTGCCGATAGGCATTTCAGATATAGGTGCCGATAGGCACTGCAGATATAGTTGCCGATTAGCATTTTAAAAATAGGTGCCGATAGGCATTTCAGATATATAAGCCGATAGGCATTTCAAATATAGGTGCTGATAGGCATTTCAGATGTAGTTTCCGATAGGCATTTCAAAAATTGGTGCCGAAAGGCATTTCAGATATAGGTGCCGATAGGCATTTCAGATATAGGTGCCGATAAGCATTTCAGATATAGTTGCCGATTGGCATTTTAAAAATAGGTGCCGATAGGCATTTCAAATATAGGTGTCGATAGGCATTTCAGATATAAATGCCGAAAGGCATTTCAGATATAGGTGCCGATAGACATTTCTGATGTGGTTGCCGATAGGCATTTCAAATATAGGTGCTGATAGGCATTTCAGATGTTGTTTTCGATAGGCATTTCAAAAATAGGTGCCGATAGGCATTTCAGATATAGGTGCCGATAGGCACTGCAGATATAGTTGCCGATTAGCATTTTAAAAATAGGTGCCGATAGGCATTTCAGATATATAAGCCGATAGGCATTTCAAATATAGGTGCTGATAGGCATTTCAGATGTAGTTTCCGATAGGCATTTCAAAAATTGGTGCCGAAAGGCATTTCAGATATAGGTGCCGATAGGCATTTCAGATATAGTTGCCGATTGGCATTTTAAAAATTGGTGCCGATAGGCATTTCAGATATAGGTGCCGATAAGCATTTCAGATATAGTTGCCGATTGGCATTTTAAAAATAGGTGCCGATAGGCATTTCAGATATAGAAGCCGATAGGTATTTCAAATATAGGTGTCGATAGGCATTCCAGATATGGTTGCCGATAGGCATTTCAAATATAGGTGCTGATAGGCATTTCAGATGTAGTTTCCGATAGGAATTTCAAAAATAGGTGCTGATAGGCATTTCAGATATAGGTGCCAAAAGGCATTTCAGATATAGTTGCCGATTGGCATTTTAAAAATAGGTGTCGATAAGCATTTCAGATATAGAAGCCGATAGGCATTTCAAATATAGGTGCCGATAGGCATTCCAGATATTGTTGCCGATAGGCATTTTAAATATAGGTGCTGATAGGCATTCCAGATGTAGTTTCCGATAGGCATTTCAAAAATTGGTGCCGATAGGCATTTCAGATATAGGTGCCGATAGGCATTTCAGATATAGTTATCGATTTGCATTTTAAAAATAGGTGCCGATAGGCATTTCAGATATAGGTGCCGATAGGCATTTCAGATATAGTTGCCGATTAGCATTTTAAAAATAGGTGCCGATAGGCATTTTAGATGTAGTTTCCGATAGGCATTTCAAAAATAGGTGCCGATAGGCATTTCAGATATAGGTTCCGATAGGCATATCAGATATAGTTGCCGATAGGCATTTAAAATATAGGTGCCGATAGGCATTTCAAATATAGTTGTCGATAGGCATTTCAGATATAAATGCCGAAAGGCATTTCAGATATAGGTGCCGATAGGCATTTCTGATGTGGTTGCCGATAGGCATTTCAAATATAGGTGCTGATAGGCATTTCAGATGTAGTTTTCGATAGGCATTTCAAAAATAGGTGCCGATAGGCATTTCATATATAGGTGCCGATAGGCACTTCAGATATAGTTGCCGATTAGCATTTTAAAAATAGGTGCCGATAGGCATTTCAGATATTGAAGCCGATAGGCATTTCAAATATAGGTGCCGATAGGCATTCCAGATATGGTTGCCGATAGGCATTTCAAATATAGGTGCTGATAGGCATTTCAGATGTAGTTTCCGATAGGCATTTCAAAAATTGGTGCCGATAGGCATTTCAGATATAGGTGCCGATAGGCATTTCAGATTTAGTTGCCGATTGGCATTTTAAAAATAGGTGCCGATAGGCATTTCAGATATAGAAGCCGATAGGTATTTCAAATATAGGTGTCGATAGGCATTTCCGATATGGATTCCGATAGGCATTTCAAATATTGGTGCTGATAGGCATTTCAGATGTAGTTTCCGATAGGCATTTCAAAAACAGGTGGCCGATAGGCATTTCAGCAAATGTTGCCGATGGGTATTTCAGATATAGTTGCCGATTGGCATTTAAAAAATAGGTGCCGATAGTCATTTCAGATATAGAAGCCGATAGGCATTTCAAATATAGGTGCCGAAAAGTATGTCAGATATGGTTGCCGATAGGCATTTCAAATATAAGTGCTGATAGGCATTTCAGATGTAGTTTCCGATAGGAATTTCAAAAATTAGTGCCGATAGGCATTTCAGATATAGGTGACGATAGGCATTTCAGATATAGTAGCCGATAGGCATTTCAGATATGGTTGCCGATAGGCATTTCAAATATAGGTGCTGGTAGGCATTTCAGATGTAGTTTCCGATAGGCATTTCTAAAATAAGTGCCGATAGGCATTTCAGATATAGGTGCCGATAGACATTTCAGATATAGTTGCCGATAGGCATTTCAAATATAGGTGCCGATAGGCATTCCAGATATGGTTACCGATATGCATTTCAAATATAGGTGCTGGTAGGCATTTCAGATGTAGTTTCCGATAGGCATTTCAAAAATAAGTGCCGATAGGCATTTCAGATATAGGTGCCGATAGGCATTTCAGATATAGTTGCCGTATGGCATTTTAAAAATTGGTGCCGATAGGCATTTCAGATATAGAAGCTGATAGGCATTTCAAATATAGGTGCTGATAGGCATTCCAGATATAGTTGCCGATAGGCATTTCAAATATAGGTGCTGATAGGCATTTCAAATATAGGTGCCGATAGGCATTCCAGATATGGTTGCCGATAGGCATTTCAAATATAGGTGCTGATAGGCTTTCAGATGTAGTTTCCGATAGGCATTTCAAAAATTGGTGCCGATAGGCATTTCAGATATAGGTGCCGATAGGCATTTCAGATATAGTTGCCGATTGGCATTTTAAAAATAGGTGCCGATAGGCATTTCAGATATAGAGGCCGATAGGCATTTCAAATATAGGTGCCGATAGGCATTCCAGATATGGTTACCGATATGCATTTCAAATATAGCTGCTGGTAGGCATTTCAGATGTAGTTTCCGATAGGCATTTCAAAAATAAGTGCCGATAGGCATTTCAGATATAGGTGCCGATAGGCATTTCAGATATAGTTGCCGTATGGCATTTTAAAAATTGGTGCCGATAGGCATTTCAGATATAGAAGCTGATAGGCATTTCAAATATAGGTGCTGATAGGCATTCCAGATATATTTGCCGATAGGCATTTCAAATATAGGTGCTGATAGGCATTTCAGATGTAGTTTCCGATAGGCATTCCAAAAATTGGTGCCGATAGGCATTTCAGATATAGGTGCCGATAGGCATTTCAGATATAGTTGCCGATTGACATTTAAAAAATAGGTGCCGATAGGCATTTCAGATATAGAAGCCGATAGGCATTTCAAATATAGGTGCCGATAGGCATTCCAAATATGGTTGCCGATAGGCATTTCAAATATAGGTGCTGATAGGCATTCCAGATATGGTTGCCGATAGACATTTCAAATATAGGTGCTGATAGGCATTTTAGATGTAGTTTCCAAAAGGCATTTCAAAAATAGGTGCCGGTAGGCATTTCAGATATAGGTGCCGATAGGCATTCCAGATATAGTTGCCGATTGGCATTTTAAAAATAGGTGCCGATAGGCATTTCAGATATAGAAGCCGATAGGCATTTCAAATATAGGTGCCGATAGGCATTCCAGATATGGTTGCCGATGGGCATTTCAAATATTGGTGCTGATAGGCATTTCAGGTGTAGTTTCCGATAGGCATTTCAAAAATAGGTGCCGAGAGGCATTTCAGATATAGGTGCCGATAGGCATTTCAGATATAGTTGCCGATTGGCATTTTAAAAATAGGTGCCGGTAGGCATTTCAGATAAAGAAGCCGATAGGCATTGCAAATGAAGGTGCCAATAGGCATTCCAGATATGGTTGCCGATAGGCATTTCAAATATAGGTGCTGATTGGCATTTCAGATGTAGTTTCCGATAAGCATTTTAAAAATATGTGCGGATAGGCATTTCAGATATAGGTGCCGATAGGCATTTCAGATATAGTTGCCGATTGGCATTTGAAAATAGGTGCCGATAGACATTTCAGATATAGAAGCCGATAGGCATTTCAAATATAGGTGCCGATAAGCATTCCAGATATGGTTGCCGATAGGCTTTTCAAAAATAGGTGCCGATAGGCATTTCAGATATAGGTGCCGATAGGTAATTCAGATATAGTTGCCGATTGGCATTTTAAAAATAGGTGCCGATAGGCATTTCAGATATAGAAACCGATAGGCATTTCAAATATAGGTGCCGATAGGCATTCCAGATATGGTTGCCGATAGGCATTTCAAATATAGGTGCTGATAGGCATTTTAGATGTAGTTTCCGATAGGCATTTCAAAAATTAATGCCGATAGGCATTTCAGATATAGGTGCCCATAGGCATTTCAGATATAGTTGCCGATTGGCATTTTAAAAATAGGTGCCGATAGGCATTTCAGATATAGAAGCCGATAGGCATTTAAATATAGGTGCCGATAGGCATTCCAGATATGGTTGCCGATAGGCATTTCAAATATAGTTGCTGATAGGCATTTCAGATGTAGTTTCCGATAGGCATTTCAAAAATTGGTGCCGATAGGCGTTTCAGATATAGTTGCCGATTGGCATTTTAAAAATAGGTGCCGGTAGGCATTTCAGATATAGAAGCCGATAGGTATTTCAGATATAGTTGACGATTGGCATTTTAAAAATAGGTGCCGATAGGCATTTTAGATGTAGTTTCCGATAGGCATTTCAAAAATAGGTGCCGATAGGTATTTCAGATATAGGTGCCGATAGGCATATCAGATATAGTTGCCGATAGGCATTTAAAATATAGGTGCCGATAGGCATTTCAAATATAGGTGTCGATAGGCATTTTAGATATAAATGCCGAAAGGCATTTCAGATATAGGTGCCGATAGGCATTTCTGTTGTGGTTGCCGATAGGCATTTCAAATATAGGTGCTAATAGGCATTTCAGATGTAGTTTTCGATAGGCATTTCAAAAATAGGTGCCGATAGGCATTTTAGGTATAGGTGCCGATAGGCATTTCAGATATAGAAGCCGAACGGTATTTCAAATATAGGTGTCGATAGGCATTTCAGATATGGTTGCCGATAGGCATTTCAAATATAGGTGCTGATAGGCATTTCAGATGTAGTTTCCGATAGGCATTTCAAAAATAGGTGCCGATAGGCATTTCAGATATAGGTGCCGATAGGCATTTTAGATATAGTTGCCGATTGTCATTTTAAAAATAGGTGTCGATAGGCATTTCACATATAGAAGCCGATAGGCATTTCAAATATAGGTGCCGATAGGCATTCCAGATATGGTTGCCGATAGGCATTTCAAATATAGGTGCTGATAGGCATTCCAGATGTAGTTTCCGATAAGCATTTAAAAAATTGGTGCCGATAGGCATTTCAGATATAGGTGCCGATATGCATTTCAGATATAGTTAACGATTGGCATTTTAAAAATAGGTGCCGATAGGAATTTCAGATATAGAAGCCGATAGGTATTTCAAATATAGGTGTCGATAGGCATTTCAGATATTGTTGCCGATAGGCATTTCAAATATAGGTGCTGATAGGCATTTCAGATGTAGTTTCCGATAGGCATTTCAAAAATAGGTGCCGATAGGCATTTCAGATTTAAGTGCTGATAGGCACTTCAGATATAGTTGCCGATTGGCATTTTAAAAATAGTTGCCGATAGGCATTTCAGATATAGAAGCCGATAGGCATTTCAAATATAGGTGCCGATAGGCATTCGAGAGATGGTTGCCGATAGGCATTTCAAATATAGGTGCTGATAGGCATTCCAGATGTAGTTTCCGATAGGCATTTAAAAAATAGGTGCCGATAGGCATTTCAGATATAGGTGCCGATAGGCATTTCAGATGTAGTTGCCAATTGGCATTTTAAAAATAGGTGCCGATAGGCATTTCAGATATAGAAGCCGATAGGCATTTCAAATATAGGTGCCGATAGGCTTTCCAGATATGGTTGCCGATAGGCATTTCAAATATAGGTGCTGATAGGCATTTAAGATGTAGTTTCCGATAGGCATTTCAAAAATTGATGCCGATAGGTATTTCAGTTTTAGGTGCCGATAGGCATTTCAGATGCAGTTGCCGATTGGCATTTTAAAAACAGGTGCCGATAGGCATTTCAGATATAGAAGCTGATAGGTATTTCAAATATAGGTGTCGATAGGCATTTCAGATATAGAAGCCGATAGGCATTTCAAATATAGGTGCCGATAGGCATTCCAGATATGGTTGCCGATAGGCATTTCAAATATAAGTGCTGATAGGCATTTCAGATGTAGTTTAGGATAGGCATTTCAAAAATTGGTGCCGATAGTCATTTCAGATATAGGTGCCGATAGGCATTTCAGATATATTTGCCGATTGGCATTTTAAAAATAGGTGCCGATAAGCATACTAGATATAGAAGCCGATAGGTATTTGAAATATAGGTGTCGATAGGCATTTCAGATATGGTTGCCGATAGGCATTTCAAATATAGGCGCTGATAGGCATTTCAGATATAGTTTCCGATAGGCATTTCAAAAATAGGTGCCGATAGGCATTTCAGATATATGTGCCGATAGGCATTTCAGATATAGTTGCCGATTGGCATTTTAAAAATAGGTGCCGATAGGCATTTTAGATGTAATTTCCGATAGGCATTTCAAAAATAGGTGCCGATAGGCATTTCAGATATAGGTGCCGATAGTCATATCAGATATAGTTGCCGATAGGCATTTAAAATATAGGTGCCGATAGGCATTTTAAATATAGATGTCGATAGGCATTTCAGATATAAATGCCGAAAGGCATTTCAGATATAGGTGCCGATAGGCATTTCTGATGTGGTTGCCGATAGGCATTTCAAATATAGGTGCTGATAGGAATTTCAGATGTAGTTTTCGATAGGCATTTCAAAAATAGGTGCCGATAGGCATTTCAGATATAGGTGCCGATAGGCACTTCAGATATAGTTGCCGATTGGCATTTTAAAAATAGGTGCCGATATGCATTTCATATATAGAAGCCGATAGGCATTTCAAATATAGGTGCCGATAGGCATTCCAGATATGGTTACCGATATGCATTTCAAATATAGGTGCTGGTAGGCATTTCAGATGTAGTTTCCGATAGGCATTTCAAAAATAAGTGCCGATAGGCATTTCAGATATAGGTGCCGATAGACATTTCAGATATAGTTGCCGATTGGCATTTTCAAAATTGGTGCCGATAGGCATTTCAGATATAGTGGAAGATTGGCATTTTAAAAATTGGTGCCGATAAGCATTTCAGATATAGAAGCCAAAAGGCATTTCAAATATAGGTGCCGATAAGCATTCCAGATATGGTTGCCGATAGGCATTTCAAATATAGGTGCTGATAGGCATTTCAGATGTAGTTTCCGATAGGCATTTCAAAAATTGGAGCCGATAGGCATTTCAGATATAGGTGCCGATAGGCATTTCAGATATAGTTGCCGATTGGCATTTTAAAAATAGGTGCCGATAGGCATTTCAGATATAGAAGCCGAACGGTATTTCAAATATAGGTGTCGATAGGCATTTCAGATATGTTTGCCGATAGGCATTTCAAATATAGGTGCTGATAGGCATTTCAGATGTAGTTTCCGATAGGCATTTCAAAAATAGGTGCCGATAGGCATTTCAGATATAGGTGCCGATAGGCATTTTAGATATAGTTGCCGATTGGCATTTTAAAAATAGGTGTCGATAGGCATTTCACATATAGAAGCCGATAGGCATTTCAAATATAAACGCCGATAGGCATTCCAGATATGGTTGCCGATAGGCATTTCAAATATAGGTGCTGATAGGCATTTCAGATGTAGTTTCCGATAGGCATTTCAAAAATTGGTGCCGATAGGCATTTCAGATATACGTGCCGATAGGCATTTCAGATATCGTTGCCGATTGGCATTTTAAAAATAGTTGCCGATAGGCATTTCAGATATAGAAGCCGATAGGCATTTCAAATATAGGTGCCGATAGGCATTCCAGATATGGTTGCCGATAGGCACTTCAAATATAGGTGCTGATAGGCATTTCATATGTAGTTTCCGATAGGCATTTCAAAAATAGGTGCCAATAGGCATTTCAGATATAGGTGCCGATAGGCATTACAGATATAGTTGCCGATTGGCATTTTAAAAATAGGTGCCGATAGGCATTTCAGATATAGAAGCCGATAGGCATTTCAAATATGGGTGCCGATAGGCATTCCAGATATGTTTGCCGATAGGCATTTCAAATATAGGTGCTGATAGGCATTTCAGATGTAGTTTCCGATAGGCATTTCAAAAGTTGGTGCCGATAGGCATTTCAGATATAGGTGCCGATAGGCATTTCAGATATAGTTGCCGATTGGCATTTTAAAAATAGGTGCCGATTGGCATTTCAGATATAGAAGCCGATAGGCATTTTAAATATAGGTGCCGATAGGCATTCCAGATATGGTTGCCGATAGGCATTTTAAATATAGGTGCTGATAGGCATTTTAGATGTAGTTTCCGATAGGCATTTCAAAAATAGGTGCCAATAGGCATTTCAGATATAGGTGCCGATAGGCATTTCAGATATAGTTGCCGATTGGCATTTTAAAAATAGGTGCCGATAGGCATTTCAGATATAGAAGCCGATAGGCATTTCAAATATAGGTGCCGATAGGCATCCTAGATATGGTTGCCGATAGGCATTTCAAATATAGGTGCTGATAGGCATTTCAGATGTAGTTTCCGATTGGCATTTCAAAAATAGGTGCCGATAGGCATTTCAGATATAGGTGCCGATAGGCATTTTAGATATAGTGGCCGATTGGCATTTTAAAAATAGGTGCCGATAGGCATTTCAGATATAGAAGCCGATAGGCATTTCAAATATATGTGCCGATGAGCATTCCAGATATGGTTGCCGATAGGCATTTCAAATATAGGTGCTGATAGGCATTTTAGATGTAGTTTCCGATTGGCATTTCAAAAATAGGTGCCGATAGGCATTTCAGATATAGGTGCCGATAGGCATTTCAGATATAGTTGCCAATTGGCATTTTAAAAATAGGTGCCGATAGGCATTTGAGATATAGAAGCCGATAGGCATTTCAAATATAGGTGCCGATAGGCATTCCAGATATGGTTGCCGATAGGCATTTCAAATTTAGGTGCTGATAGGCATTTCAGATGTAGTTTCCGATAGGCATTTCAAAAATAGGTGCCGATAGGCATTTCAGATATAGGTGCGGATAGGCATTTCAGATATAGTTGTCAATTGGCATTTTAAAAATAGGTGCCGATAGGCATTTCAGATATAGAAGCCGATAGGCATTTCAAATATAGGTGCCGATAGGCATTCCAGATATGGTTGCCGATAGGCATTTCAAATATAGGTGCTGATAGGCATTTTAGATGTAGTTTCCGATAGGCATTTCAAAAATTGGTGCCAAAAGGCATTTCAGATATAGTTGCCGATTGGCATTTTAAAAATAGGTGCCGATAGGCATTTCAGATATAGAAGCCGATAGGTATTTCAGATATATTTGCCGATTAGCATTTTAAAAATAGGTGCCGATAGGCATTTCAGATATAGAAGCCGATAGGCATTTAAATATAGGTGCCAATAGGCATTCCAGATATGGTTGCCGATAGGCATTTCAAATATAGGTGCTGATAGGCATTTTGGATGTAGTTTCCGATAGGCATTTCAAAAATTGGTGCCGATAGGCATTTCAGATATAGTTGCCGATTGGCATTTTAAAAATAGGTGCCGATAGGCATTTCAGATATAGAAGCCGATAGGTATTTCAAATATAGGTGTCGATAGGCATTTCAGATATGGTTGCCGATAGGCATAACAAATATATGTGCCGATAGGCATTTCAGATATAGGTGCCGATAGGCATTTCAGCTATAGTTGTTGATTGGCATTTTAAAAATATGTGCCGATAGGCATTTTAGATGTAGTTTCCGATAGGCATTTCAAAAATAGGTGCCGATAGGTATATCAGATATAGGTGCCGATAGGCATATCAGATATAGTTGCCGATAGGCATTTAAAATATAGGTGCCGATAGGCATTTCAAATATAGGTGTCGATAGGCATTTCAGATATGAATGCCGAAAGGTATTTCAGATATAGGTGCCGATAGGCATTTCTGATGTGGTTGCCGATAGGCATTTCAAATATAGGTGCTGATAGGCATTTCAGATGTACCTTTCGATAGGCATTTCAAAAATAGGTGCCGATAGGCATTTCAGGTAAAGGTGTCGATAGGCATTTCAGATATAGTTGCCGATTGGCATTTTAAAAATAGGTGCCGATAGGCATTTCAGGTATAGAAGCCGATAGGCATTTCAAATATAGGTGCCGATAGGCATTCCAGATATGGTTGCCGATAGGCATTTCAAGTATAGGTGCTGATAGGCATTTCAGATGTAGTTTCTGATAGGCATTTCAAAAATAGGTGCCGATAGGGTTTTCAGATATAGGTGCCGATAGGCATTTCAGATATAGTTGCCGATTGGCATTTTAAAAATAGGTGCCGATAGGCATTTCAGATATAGAAGCCGATAGGCATTTCAAATATAGGTGCCGATAGGCATTCCAGATATGGTTGCCGATAGGCATTTCAAATATAGGTGCTGATAGGCATTTCAGATGTAGTTTCCGATAGGCATTTCAAAAATTGGTGCCAAAAGGCATTTCAGATATAGTTGCCGATTGGCATTTTAAAAATAGGTGCCGATAGGCATTTCAGATATAGAAGCCGATAGGTATTTCAAATATAGGTGTCGATAGGCATTTGATATATGGTTGCAGATATGCATTTCAAATATAGGTGCTGATAGGCATTTCAGATGTAGTTTCCGATAGGCATTTCAAAAATAGGTGCCGATAGGCATTTCAGATATAGGTGCCGATAGGCATTACAGATATAGTTGCCGATTGGCATTTTAAAAATAGGTGCCGTTAGGCATTTCAGATATAGAAGCCGATAGGCATTTCAAAAATAGGTGCCGATAGGCATTTCAGACATAGTGCCGATAGGCATTTCAGATATAGTTGCCGATTGGCATTTTAAAAATAGGTGCCGATAGGCATTTTAGATGTAGTTTCCGATAGGCATTTCAAAAATAGGTGCCGATAGGCATTTCAGATATAGGTGCCGATAGGCATATCAGATATAGTAGCCGATAGGCATTTAAAATATAGGTGCCGATAGGCATTTCAAATATAGGTGTCGATAGGCATTTTAGATATAAATGCCGAAAGGCATTTCAGATATAGGTGCCGATAGGCATTTCAGATGTGGTTGCCGATAGGCATTTCAAATATAGGTGCTGATAGGCATTTCAGATGTAGTTTTCGATAGGCATTTCAAAAATAGGTGCCGATAGGCATTTCAGATATAGGTGCCGATAGGCACTTCAGATGTAGTTGCCGATTGGCATTTTAAAAATAGGTGCCGATAGGCATTTCAGATATAGAAGCCGATAGGCATTTCAAATATTGGTGCCGATAGGCATTCCAGATATGTTTGCCGATAGGCATTTCAAATATAGGTGCTGATAGGCATTTCAGATGTAGTTTCCGATAGGCATTTCAAAAATTGGTGCCGATAGGCATTTCAGATATAGGTGCCGATAGGCATTTCAGATATAGTTGCCGATTGGCATTTTCAAAATATGTCCTGATAGGAATTTCAGATATAGAAGCCGATAGGTATTTCAAATATAGGTGTCGATAGGCATTTCAGATATGGTTGCCGATAGGCATTTCAAATATTGGTGCTGATAGGCATTTCAGTTGTAGTTTCCGATAGGCATTTCAAAAATAGGTGCCGATAGGCATTTCAGATATAGGTGCCGATAGGCATTTCAGATATAGTTGCCGATTGGCATTTTAAAAATAGGTGCCGATAGGCATTTCAGATATAGAAGCCGATAGGCATTTCAAATATAGGTGCCGATAGGCATTCCAGATATGGTTGCCGTTGGACATTGCAAATATTGGTGCTGATAGGCATTTCAGATGTAGTTTCCGATAGGCATTTCAAAAATAGGTGCCGATAGGCATTTCAGATATAGGTGCCGATAGGCATTTCAGATATAGATGCCGATTGGCATTTTAAAAATAGGTGCCGATAGGCATTTCAGATATAGGTGCCGATAGGCATTTCAGATATAGTTGCCGATTGACATTTAAAAAATAGGTGCCGATAGGCATTTCAGATATAGAAGCCGATAGGCATTTCAAATATAGGTGCCGATAGGCATTCCAAATATGGTTGCCGATAAGCATTTCAAATATAGGTGCTGATAGGCATTCCAGATATGGTTGCCGATGGCCATTTCAAATATAGGTGCTGATAGGCATTTCAGATGTAGTTTCCAAAAGGCATTTCAAAAATAGGTGCCGACAGGCATTTCAGTTATAGGCGCCGATAGGCATTTCAGATATAGTTGCCGATTGGCATTTTAAAAATAGGTGCCGATAGGCATTTCAAATAAAGAAGCCTATAGGCATTTCAAATATAAGTGCCGATAGGCATTCCAAATATGGTTGCCGATAGGCATTTCAAATATAGGTGCTGATAGGCATTTCAGATGTAGTTTCCGATAGGCATTTCAAAAATAGGTGCCGATAGGCATTTCAGATATAGGTGCCCATAGGCATTTCAGATATAGTTGCCGCTTGGCATTTTAAAAATAGGTGCCGATAGGCAATTCAGATATAGAAGCGATAGGCATTTCAAATATAGGTCCCGATAGCCATTCCAGATATGGTTGCCGATGGGCATTTCAAATATAGGTGCTGATAGGCATTCCAGATGTAGTTTCCGATAGGCATTTCAAAAATTGATGCCGATAGGCATTTCAGATATAGGTGCCGATAGGCATATCAGATATGGTTGCCGATAGGCATTTCAAATATAGGTGCTGATAGGCATTTCAGATGTAGTTTCCGATAGGCATTTCAATAATAGGTGCCGATAGGCATTTCAGATATAGGTGCCGATAGGCATTTCAGATATAGTTGCCGATTGGCATTTTAAAAATAGGTGCCGATAGGCATTTCAGATATAGAAGCCGAAAGGCATTTCAAATATAGAAGCCGATAGGCATTCCAGATATGGTTGCCGATAGGCATTTCAAATATAGTTGCTGATAGGCATTTCAGATGTAGTTTCCGATAGGCATTTCAAAAATTAGTGCCGATAGGCATTTCAGATATAGGTGCCCATAGGCATTTCAGATATAGTTGCCGCTTGGCATTTTAAAAATAGGTGCCGATAAGCAATTCAGATATAGAAGCCGATAGGCATTTAAATATAGGTGCCGATAGGCATTCCAGATATGGTTGCCGATAGGCATTTCAAATATAGGTGCTGATAGGCAATTCAGATATAGAAGCCGATAGGCATTTAAATATAGGTGCCGATAGGCATTCCAGATATGGTTGCCGATAGGCATTTTAAATATAGGTGCTGATAGGCAATCCAGATGTAGTTACTGATAGGCATTTCAAAAATTGGTGCCGATAGACATTTCAGATATAGGTGCCGATAAGCATTTCAGATATAGTTGCCGATTGGCATTTTAAAAATAGGTGCCGATAGGCATTTCAAATATAGGTGTCGATAGGCATTTCAGATATGGTTGCCGATAGGCATTTCAAATATAGGTGCTGATAGGCATTTCAGATGTAGTTTCCGATAGGATTTCAAAAATAGGTGCTGATAGGCATTTCAGATATAGGTGCCAAAAGGCATTTCAGATATAGTTGCCGATTGGCATTTTAAAAATAGGTGTCGATAAGCATTTCAGATATAGAAGCCGATAGGCATTTCAAATATAGGAGCCGATAGGCATTCCAGATATGGTTGCCGATAGGCATTTTAAATATAGGTGCTGATAGGCATTCCAGATGTAGTTTCCGATAGGCACTTCAAAAATTGGTGCCGATAGGCATTTCAGATATAGGTGCCGATAGGCACTTCAGATATAGTTGCCGATTAGCATTTAAAAAATAGGTGCCGGTAGGCATTTCAGATATAGTTGCCGATAGGCATTTCAGATATAGTTGCCGATTAGCATTTTAAAAATAGGTGCCGATAGGAATTTTAGATGTAGTTTCCGATAGGCATTTCAAAAATAGGTGCCGATAGGCAGTTCAGATATAGGTTCCGATAGGCATATCAGATATAGTTATCGATAGGCATTTAAAATATAGGTGCCGATAGGCATTTCAAATATAGGTGCTGATAGGCATTTCAGATGTAGTTTTCGATAGGCATTTCAAAAATAGGTGCCGATAGGCATTTCAGATATAGGTGACGATAGGCACTTCAGATATAGTTGCCGATTAGCATTTTAAAAATAGGTGCCGATAGGCATTTCAGATATAGAAGCCGATAGGCATTTCAAATATAGGTGCCGATAGGCATTCCAGATATGGTTGCCGATAGGCATTTCAAATATAGGTGCTGATAGGCATTTCAGATGTAGTTTCCGATAGGCATTTCAAAAATTGGTGCCGATAGGCATTTCAGATATAGGTGCCGATAGGCATTTCAGATATAGTTGCCGATTGGCATTTTAAAAATAGGTGCCGATAGGCATTTCAGATATAGAAGCCGATAGGTATTTCAAATATAGGTGTCGATAGGCATTTCCGATATGGATTCCGATAGGCATTTCAAATATTGGTGCTGATAGGCATTTCAGATGTAGTTTCCGATAGGCATTTCAAAAATAGGTGCCGATAGGCATTTCAGCAAATGTTGCCGATGGGTATTTCAGATATAGTTGCCGATTGGCATTTAAAAAATAGGTGCCGATAGTCATTTCAGATATAGAAGCCGATAGGCATTTCAAATATAGGTGCCGAAAAGCATTCCAGAAATGGTTGCCGATAGGCATTTCAAATATAAGTGCTGATAGGCATTTCAGATGTAGTTTCCGATAGGGATTTCAAAAATTAGTGCCGATAGGCATTTCAGATATAGGTGACGATAGGCATTTCAGATAGAGTAGCCGATAGGCATTTCAGATATGGTTGCCGATAGGCATTTCAAATATATGTGCTGGTAGGCATTTCAGATGTAGTTTCCGATAGGCATTTCTAAAATAAGTGCCGATAGGCATTTCAGATATAGGTGCCGATAGGCATTTCAGATATAGTTGCCGATTGGCATTTTAAAAATAGGTGCCGATAGGCATTTCAGATATAGAAGCTGATAGGCATTTCAAATATAGGTGCCGATAGGCATTCCAGATATGGTTGCCGATAGGAATTTCAAATATAGGTGCTGATAGGCATTTCAGATGTAGTTTCCGATAGGCATTTCAAAAATTGTTGCCGATAGGCATTTCAGATATAGGTGCCAATAGGCATTTCAGATATAGTTGTCGATTGGCATTTTAAAAATAGGTGCCGATAGGCATTTCAGATATAGAGGCCGATAGGCATTTCAAATATAGGTGCCGATAGGCATTCCAGATATGGTTACCGATATGCATTTCAAATATAGGTGCTGGTAGGCATTTCAGATGTAGTTTCCGATAGGCATTTCAAAAATAAGTGCCGATAGGCATTTCAGATATAGGTGCCGATAGGCATTTCAGATATAGTTGCCGTATGGCATATTAAAAATTGGTGCCGATAGGCATTTCAGATATTGAAGCTGATAGGCATTTCAAATATAGGTGCTGATAGGCATTCCAGATATAGTTGCCGATAGGCATTTCAAATATAGGTGCTAATAGGCATTTCAGATGTAGTTTCCGATAGGCATTTCAAAAATTGGTGCCGATAGGCATTTCAGATATAGATGCCGATAGGCATTTCAGATATAGTTGCCGATTGGCATTTTCAAAATATGTCGCCGATAGGCATTTCAAATATAGACGCCGATAGGTATTTCAAATATAGGTGTCGATAGGCATTTCAGATATGGTTGCCGTTAGGCATTTCAAATATTGGTGCTGATAGGCATTTTAGATGTAGTTTCCGATAGGCATTTCAAAAATAGGTGCCGATAGGCAATTCAGATATAGGTGCCGATAGGCATTTCAGATATAGGTGCCGATAGGCATTTCAGATATAGTTGCCGATTGACATTTAAAAAATAGGTGCCGATAGGCATTTCAGATATAGAAGCCGATAGGCATTTCAAATATAGGTGCCGATAGGCATTCCAAATATGGTTGCCGATAGGCATTTCATATATAGGTGCTGATAGGCATTCCAGATATGGTTGCCGATAGGCATTTTAAATATAGGTGCTGATAGGCATTTTAGATGTAGTTTCCAAAAGGCATTTCAAAAATAGGTGCCGATAGGCATTTCAGATATAGGTGCCGATAGGCATTCCAGATATAGTTGCCGATTGGCATTTTAAAAATAGGTGCCGATAGGCATTTCAGATATAGAAGCCGATAGGCATTTTAAATATAGGTGCCGATAGGCATTCCAGATATGGTTGCCGATGGGCATTTCAAATATTGGTGCTGATAGGCATTTCAGATGTAGTTTCCGATAGGCATTTCAAAAATAGGTGCCGAGAGGCATTTCAGATATAGGTGCCGATAGGCATTTCAGATATAGTTGCCGATTGGCATTTTAAAAATAGGTGCCGATAGGCATTTCAGATAAAGAAGCCGATAGGCATTTCAAATAAAGGTGCCGATAGGCATTCCAGATATGGTTGCCGATAGGCATTTCAAATATAGGTGCTGATAGGCATTTCAGATGTAGTTTCCGATAAGCATTTCAAAAATAGGTGCCGATAGGCATTTCAGATATAGGTGCCGATAGGCATTTCAGATATAGAAGCCGATAGGCATTTCAAATATAGGTGCCGATAAGCATTCCAGATATGGTTGCCGATAGGCATTTCAAATATAAATGCTGATAGGCATTTCAGATGTAGTTTCCGATAGGCATTTCAAAAATAGGTGCCGATAGGCATTTCAGATATAGGTGAGGATAGGCATTTCAGATATAGTTGCCGATTGGCATTTTAAAAATAGGTGCCGATAGGCATTTCAGATATAGAAGCCGATAGGCATTTCAAATATAGGTGCCGATAGGCATTCCAGATATGGTTGCCGATAGGCATTTCAAATATAGGTGCTGATAGTCATTTCAGATGTAGTTTCCGATAGGCATTTCAAAAATAGGTGCCGATAGGCATTTCAGATATAGGTGCGGATAGGCATTTCAGATATAGTTGCCAATTGGCATTTTAAAAATAGTTGCCGATAGGCATTTCAGATATGGAAGCCGATAGGCATTTCAAATATAGGTGCCGATAGGCATTCCAGATATGGTTGCCGATAGGCATTTCAAATATAGGTGCTGATAGGCATTTTAGATGTAGTTTCCGATAGGCATTTCAAAAATTAATGCCGATAGGCATTTCAGATATAGGTGCCCATAGGCATTTCAGATATAGTTGCAGATTGGCATTTTAAAAATAGGTGCCGATAGGCATTTCAGATATAGAAGCCGATAGGCATTTAAATAGAGGTGCCGATAGGCATTCCAGATATGGTTGCCGATAGGCATTTCAAATATAGGTGCTGATAGGCATTTCAGATGTAGTTTCCGATAGGCATTTCAAAAATTGGTGCCGATAGGCGTTCCAGATATAGTCGCCGATTCGCATTTTAAAAATAGGTGCTGGTAGGCATTTTAGATGTAGTTTCCGATAGGCATTTCAAAAATAGGTGCCGATAGGTATTTCAGATATAGGTGCCGATAGGCATATCAGATATAGTTGCCGATATGCATTTAAAATATAGGTGCCGATAGGCATTTCAAATATAGGTGTCGATAGGCATTTTAGATATAAATGCCGAAAGGCATTTCAGATATAGGTGCCGATAGGCATTTCTGTTGTGGTTGCCGATAGGCATTTCAAATATAGGTGCTGATAGGCATTTCAGATGTAGTTTTCGATAGGCATTTCAAAAATAGGTGCCGATAGGCATTTTAGGTATAGGTGCCGATAGGCATTTCAGATATAATTGCCGATTGGCATTTTAGAAATAGGTGCCGATCGGCATTTCAGATATAGAAGCCGATAGGCATTTCAAATATAGGTGCCGATAGGCATTCCAGATATGGTTGCCGATAGGCATTTCAAGTATAGGTGCTGATAGGCATTTCAGATGTAGTTTCCGATAGGCATTTCAAAAATAGGTACTGATAGGCATTTCAGATATAGGTGCCGATAGGCATTACAGATATAGTTGTCGATTGGCATTTTAAAAATAGGTGCCGATAGTCTTTTCAGATATAGAAGCCGATAGGTATTTCAAATATAGGTGTCGATAGGCATTTCAGATATGGTTGCCGATAGGCATTTCAAATATTGGTGCTGATAGGCATTGCAGATGTAGTTTCCGATAGGCATTTCAAAAATAGGTGCCGATAGGCATTTCAGATATAGGTGCCGATAGACATTACAGATATAGTTGCCGATTGGCATTTTAAAAATAGGTGCCGATAGGCATTTCAGATATAGAAGCCGATAGGCATTTTAAATATAGGTTCCGATAGGCATTCCAGATATGGTTGCCGATAGGCATTTCAAATATAGGTGCTGATAGGCATTTCAAATGTAGTTTCCGATAGGCATTTCAAAAATTGGTGCCGATAGGCATTTCAGATATATGTGCCGATTGGCATTTCAGATATAGTTGCCGATTGGCATTTTAAAAATAGGTGCCGATAGGCATTTCAGATATAAAAGCCGATAGGCATTTCAAATATAGGTGCCAATAGGCATTCCAGATATGGTTGCAGATAGGCATTTCAAATATAGATGCTGATAGGCATTTCAGATGTAGTTTCCGATAGGCATTTCAAAAATAGGTGCCGATAGGCATTTCAGATATAGGTGCCGATAGGCATTTCAGATATAGTGGAAGATTGGCTTTTTAAAAATTGGTGCCGATAAGCATTTCAGATATAGAAGCCGATAGGCATTTCAAATATAGGTGCCCATAAGCATTCCAGATATGGTTGCCGATAGGCATTTCAAATATAGGTGCTGATAGGCATTTCAGATGTAGTTTCCGATAGGCATTTCAAAAATTGGTGCCGATAGGCATTTCAGATATAGGTGCCGATAGGCATTTCAGATATAGTTGCCGATTGGCATTTTAAAAATAGGTGCCGATAGGCATTTCAGATATATAAGCCGATAGGCATTTCAAATATAGGTGCCGATAGGCATTCCAGATATGGTTGCCGATAGGCATTTCAAATATAGGTGCTGATAGGCATTCCAGATGTAGTTTCCGATAAGCATTTAAAATATTGGTGCCGATAGGCATTTCAGATATAGGTGTCGATAGGCATTTCAGATATGGTTGCCGATAGGCATTTCAAATATATGTGCTGATAGGCATTTTAGATGTAGTTTCCGATAGGCATTTCAAAAATAGGTGCCGATAGGCATTTCAGATATAGGTGCCGATAGGCATTTTAGATATAGTTGCCGATTGGCATTTTCAAAATATGTCGCCGATAGGCATTTCAAATATAGACGCCGATAGGTATTTCAAATATAGGTGTCGATAGGCATTTCAGATATGGTTGCCGATAGGCATTTCAAATATTGGTGCTGATAGGCATTTTAGATGTAGTTTCCGATAGGCATTTCAAAAATAGGTGCCGATAGGCATTTCAGATATAGGTGCCGATAGGCATTTCAGATATAGTTGCCGATTGACATTTAAAAAATAGGTGCCGATAGGCATTTCAGATATAGAAGCCGATAGGCATTTCAAATATAGGTGCCGATAGGCATTCCAAATATGGTTGCCGATAGGCATTTCAAATATAGGTGCTGATAGGCATTCCAGATATGGTTGCCGATAGGCATTTTAAATATAGGTGCTGATAGGCATTTTAGATGTAGTTTCCAAAAGGCATTTCAAAAATAGGTGCCGATAGGCATTTCAGATATAGGTGCCGATAGGCATTCCAGATATAGTTGCCGATTGGCATTTTAAAAATAGGTGCCGATAGGCATTTCAGATATAGAAGCCGATAGGCATTTTAAATATAGGTGCCGATAGGCATTCCAGATATGGTTGCCGATGGGCATTTCAAATATTGGTGCTGATAGGCATTTCAGATGTAGTTTCCGATAGGCATTTCAAAAATAGGTGCCGAGAGGCATTTCAGATATAGGTGCCGATAGGCATTTCAGATATAGTTGCCGATTAGCATTTTAAAAATAGGTACCGATAGGCATTTCAAATAAAGAAGCCGATAGGCATTTCAAATAAAGGTGCCGATAGGCATTCCAGATATGGTTGCCGATAGGCATTTCAAATATAGGTGCTGATAGGCATTTCAGATGTAGTTTCCGATAAGCATTTCAAAAATAGGTGCCGATAGGCATTTCAGATATAGGTGCCGATAGGCATTTCAGATATAGAAGCCGATAGGCATTTCAAATATAGGTGCCGATAAGCATTCCAGATATGGTTGCCGATAGGCATTTCAAATATAGGTGCTGATAGGCATTTCAGATGTAGTTTCCGATAGGCATTTCAAAAATAGGTGCCGATAGGCATTTCAGATATAGGTGCCGATAGGCATTTCAGATATAGTTGCCGATTGGCATTTTAAAAATAGGTGCCGATAGGCATTTCAGATATAGAAGCCGATAGGTATTTCAAATATAGGTGCCGATAGGCATTCCAGATATGGTTGCCGATAGGCATTTCAAATATAGGTGCTGATAGTCATTTCAGATGTAGTTTCCGATAGGCATTTCAAAAATAGGTGCCGATAGGCATTTCAGATATAGGTGCGGATAGGCATTTTAGATATAGTTGCCAATTGGCATTTTAAAAATAGGTGCCGATAGGCATTTCAGATATGGAAGCCGATAGGCATTTCAAATATAGGTGCCGATAGGCATTCCAGATATGGTTGCCGATAGGCATTTCAAATATAGGTGCTGATAGGCATTTTAGATGTAGTTTCCGATAGGCATTTCAAAAATTAATGCCGATAGGCATTTCAGATATAGGTGCCCATAGGCATTTCAGATATAGTTGCCGATTGGCATTTTAAAAATAGGTGCTGATAGGCATTTCAGATATAGAAGCCGATAGGCATTTAAATATAGGTGCCGATAGGCATTCCAGATATGGTTGCCGATAGGCATTTCAAATATTGGTGCTGATAGGCATTGCAGATGTAGTTTCCGATAGGCATTTCAAAAATAGGTGCCGATAGGCATTTCAGATATAGGTGCCGATAGGCATTACAGATATAGTTGCCGATTCGCATTTTAAAAATAGGTGCCGACAGGCATTTCAGATATAGAAGCCGATAGGCATTTCAAATATAGGTGCCGATAGGCATTCCAGATATGGTTGCCGATAGGCATTTTAAATATAGGTGCTGATAGGCATTTTAGATGTAGTTTCCGATAGGCATTTCAAAAATAGGTGCCAATAGGCATTTCAGATATAGGTGCCGATAGGCATTTCAGATATAGTTGCCGATTGGCATTTTAAAAATAGGTGCGGATAGGCATTTCAGATATAGAAGCCGATAGGCATTTCAAATATAGGTGCCGATAGGCATTCCAAATATGGTTGCCGATAGGCATTTCAAATATAGGTGCTGATAAGCATTTCAGATGTAGTTTCCGATAAACATTTCAAAAATAGGTGCCGATAGGCATTGCAGATATAGGTGCCGATAGGCATTTCAGATATATTGGCCGATTGTCATTTTAAAAATAGGTGCCGATAGGCATTTCAGATATAGAAGCCGATAGGCATTTCAAATATATGTGCCGATGAGCATTCCAGATATGGTTGCCGATAGGCGTTTTAAATATAGGTGCTGATAGGCATTCCAGATATAGTTTCCAATAGGCATTTCAAAAATTGGTGCCGATAGGCATTTCAGATATAGAAGCCGATAGGTATTTCAAATATAGGTGTCAATAGGCATTTCAGATATGGTTGCCGGTAGGAATTTCAAATATAGGTGCTGATAGGCATTTCAGATGTAGTTTCCGATAGGCATTACAAAAATATGTGCCGATAGGCACTTCAGATATAGGTGCCGATAGGCATTTCAGATATAGTTGCCGATTGGCATTTTAAAAATTGGTGCCGATAGGCATTTCAGATATAGAAGCCGATAGGCATTTCAAATATAGGTGCCGAGAGGCATCCTAGATATGGTTGCCGATAGGCATTTTAAATATAGGTGCTGATAGGCATTTCAGATGTAGTTTCCGATTGGCATTTCAAAAATAGGTGCCGATAGGCATTTCAGATATAGGTGCCGATAGGCATTTCAGATATAGTTGCCAATTGGCATTTTAAAAATAGGTGCCGATAGGCATTTGAGATATAGAAGCCGATAGGCATTTCAAATATAGGTGCCGATAGGCATTCCAGATATGGTTGCCGATAAGCATTTCAAATATAGGTGCTGATAGGCATTTCAGATGTAGTTTCCGATAGGCATTTCAAAAATAGGTGCCGATAGGCATTTCAGATATAGGTGCGGATAGGCATTTCAGATATAGTTGCCAATTGGCATTTTAAAAATAGGTGCCGATAGGCATTTCAGATATAGAAGCCGATAGGCATTTAAAATATAGGTGCCGATAGGCATTCCAGATATGGTTGCCGAAAAGCATTTCAAATATAGGTGCTGATAGGCATTTTAGATGTAGTTTCCGATAGGCATCTCAAAAATTGATGCCGATAGGCATTTCAGATATAGGTGCCGATAGGCATTTCAGATATAGTTGCCAATTGGCATTTTAAAAATAGGTGCCGATAGGCATTTCAGATATAGAAGCCGATAGGCATTTCAAATATAGGTGCCGATAGGCATTCCAGATATGGTTGCCGATAGGCATTTCAAATATAGGTGCTGATAGGCATTTTAGATGTAGTTTCCGATGGGCATTTCTAAAATTGATGCCGATAGGCACTTCAGATATAGGTGCCGATAGGCATTTCAGATATAGTTGCCGATTGGCATTTTAAAAATAGGTGCCGATAGGCATTTCAGATATAGAAGCCGAGAGGCATTTAAATATAGGTGCCGATAGGCATTCCAGATATGGTTGCCGATAGGCATTTCAAATATAGGTGCTGATAGGCATTTCAGATGTAGTTTCCGATAGGCATTTCAAAAATTGGTGCCGATAGGCATTTCAGATATAGTTGCCGATTGGCATTTTAAAAATAGGTGCCGATAGGCATTTCAGATATAGAAGCCGATAGTTATTTCAAATATAGGTGTCGATAGGCATTTCAGATATGGTTGCCGATAGGCATTGCAAATATATGTGCCGATAGGCATTTCAGATATAGGTGCCGATAGGCATTTCAGATATAGTTGCCGATTGGCATTTTAAAAATAGGTGCCGATAGGCATTTTAGATGTAGTTTCCGATAGGCATTTCAAAAATAGGTGCAGATAGGTATATCAGATATAGGTGCCGATAGGCATATCAGATATAGTTGCCGATAGGCATTTCAAATATAGGTGCCGATAGGCATTTCAAATATAGGTGTCGATAGGCATTTCAGATATGAATGCCGAAAGGCATTTCAGATATAGGTGCCGATAGGCATTTCTGATGTGGTTGCCGATAGGCATTTCAAATATAGGTGCTGATAGGCATTTCAGATGTAGTTTTCGATAGGCATTTCAAAAATAGGTGCCGATAGGCATTTCAGGTATAGGTGCCGATTGGCATTTTAAAAATAGGTGCCGATAGGCATTTCAGATATAGAAGCCGAGAGGCATTTAAATATAGGTGCCGATAGGCATTCCAGATATGGTTGCCGATAGGCATTTCAAATATAGGTGCTGATAGGCATTTCAGATGTAGTTTCCGATAGGCATTTCAAAAATTGGTGCCGATAGGCATTTCAGATATAGTTGCCGATTGGCATTTTAAAAATAGGTGCCGATAGGCATTTCAGATATAGAAGCCGATAGGTATTTCAAATATAGGTGTCGATAGGCATTTCAGATATGGTTGCCGATAGGCATTTCAAATATATGTGCCGATAGGCATTTCAGATATAGGTGCCGATAGGCATTTCAGATATAGTTGCCGATTGGCATTTTAAAAATAGGTGCCGATAGGCATTTTAGATGTACTTTCCGATAGGCATTTCAAAAATAGGTGCCGATAGGTATATCAGATATAGGTGCCGATAGGCATATCAGATATAGTTGCCGATAGGCATTTAAAATATAGGTGCCGATAGGCATTTCAAATATAGGTGTCGATAGGCATTTCAGATATGAATGCCGAAAGGCATTTCAGATATAGGTGCCGATAGGCATTTCTGATGTGGTTGCCGATAGGCATTTCAAATATAGGTGCTGATAGGCATTTCAGATGTGGTTTCGATAGGCATTTCAAAAATAGGTGCCGATAGGCATTTCAGGTATAGGTGCCAATAGGCATTTCAGATATAGTTGCCGATTGGCATTTTAAAAATAGGTGCCCATAGGCATTTCAGGTATAGAAGCCGATAGGCATTTCAAATATAGGTGCCGATAGGCATTCCAGATATGGTTGCCGATAGGCATTTCAAGTATAGGTGCTGATAGGCATTTCAGATGTAGTTTCTGATAGGCATTTCAAAAATAGGTGCCGATAGGCATTTCAGATATAGGTGCCGATAGGCATTTCAGATATAGTTGCCGATTGGCATTTTAAAAATAGGTGCCGATAGGCATTTCAGATATAGAAGCCGATAGGCATTTCAAATATAGGTGCCGATAGGCATTCCAGATATGGTTGCCGATAGGCATTTCAAATATTGGTGCTGATAGGCATTGCAGATGTAGTTTCCGATAGGCATTTCAAAAATAGGTGCCGATAGGCATTTCAGATATAGGTGCCGATAGGCATTACAGATATAGTTGCCGATTGGCATTTTAAAAATAAGTGCCGATAGACATTTTAGATATAGAAGCCAATAGGCATTTCAAATATAGGTGCCGATAGGCATTCCAGATATGGTTGCCGATAGGCATTTCAAATATAGGTGCTGATAGGCATTTCAAATGTAGTTTCCGATAGGCATTTCAAAAATAGGTGCCGATAGGTATATCAGATATAGGTGCCAATAGGCATTCCAGATATGGTTGCCGATAGGCATTTCAAATATAGGTGCTGATAGGCATTTCAGATGTAGTTTAGGATAGGCATTTCAAAAATTGGTGCCGATAGGCATTTCAAATATGGGTGCCGATAGGCATTTCAGATATAGAAGCCGATAGGCATTTCAAATATAGGTGCCGATAGGCATTCCAGATATGGTTGCCGATAGGCATTTCAAATATAAGTGCTGATAGGCATGTCAGATGTAGTTTCCGATAGGCATTTCAAAAATAGGTACCGATAGGCATTTCAGATATAGGTACCGATAGGCATATCAGATATAGTTGCCAATTGGCGTTTTGAAAATAGGTGTGGATAGGCATTTCAGATATAGAAGCCGATAGGCATTTCAAATATAGGTGCCGATAGGCATTCCAGATATGGTTGCCGATAGGCATTTCAAATATAGGTGCTGATAGGCATTCCAGATGTAGTTTCCGATAGGCATTTCAAAAAACTACATCTGAAATGCCTATCAGCACCTATATTTGAAATGCCTATCGGCAACCATATCTGGAATGCCTATCGGCTCCTATATTTGAAATGCCTATTAGCTTCTATATCTGAAATGCCTATCGACACCTATTTTTAAAATGCCAATTGGCAACTATATCTGTAAAGCCTATCGGCACCTATATCTGAAATGCCTATCGGTACCTATTTTTGAAATGCCTATCGGAAACTACATCTGACATGCCTATCAGCACTTATATTTGAAATGCCTATCGGCAACCATATCTGGAATGCCTATCGGCACCTATATTTGAAATGCCTATCGGCTTTTATATCTGAAATGCCTATCCACACCTATTTTCAAAACGCCAATTGGCAACTATATCTGATATGCCTATCGGCACCTATATCTGAAATGCCTATCGGTACCTATTTTTGAAATGCCTATCGGAAACTACATCTGAAATACCTATCAGCACTTATATTTGAAATGCCTATCGGCAACCATATCTGGAATGCCTATCGGCACCTATATTTGAAATGCCTATCGGCTTATATATCTGAAATGCCTATCGACACCTCTATCTGAAATACCTATCGGCTTCTATATCTGGAATGCCTATCGGCACCTATTTTTAAAATGCCAATCGGAAACTATATCTGAAATGCCTATCAGTACCTATATCTGAAATGCCTATCGGCACCAATTTTTAAAATGCCTATCGGAAACTACATCTGAAATGCCTATCAGCACCTATATTTGAAATGCCTATCGGCAACCATATCTGGGTTGCTTATCGGCACCTATATTTGAAATGCCTATCGGCTTCTATATCTGAAATGCCTATCGGCACCTATTTTTAAAATGCCAATCGGCAACTATATCTGAAATGCCTATCGGCACCTATATATAAAATGCCTATCGGCACCAATTTTTGAAATGCCAATCGGAAACTACATCTGAAATGCCTATCAGCACCTATATTTGAAATGCCTACCGGCAACCATATCTGGAATTCCTATCAGCACCTATATTTTAAATGCCTATCGGCTTCTATATCTGAAATGCCTATTGGCACCTATTTTTAAAATTCCAATCGGCAACTATATCTGAAATGCCTATCGGCACCTATATCTGAAATGCCTATCGGCACCTATTTTTGAAATGCCTATCGGAAACTACATCTGAAATGCCTATCGGCACCTATATCTGAAATGTCTTTCGGCATTTATATCTGAAATGCCTATCGACACCTATATTTGAAATGCCTATCGGCACCTATATTTTAAATGTCTATCGGCATCTATATCTGATATGCCTAGCGGCACCTATATCTAAAATGCCTATCGGCACCTATTTTTGAAATGCCTATCGGAAACTACATCTGAAATGCCTATCAGCACCTATATTTGAAATGCCTATCGGCAACCATATCTGAAATGCCTATCGACACCAATAGTTGAAATACCTATCGGCTTCTATATCTGAAATGCCTATCGGCACCTATTTTTAAAATGCCAATTGGCCACTATATCTGAAATGCCTATCAGCACCTATATCTGCAATGCCTATCGGCACCTATTTTTAAAATTCCAATCGGCAACTATATCTGAAATGCCTATCGGCACCTATATCTGAAATGCCTATCGGCACCTATTTTTGAAATGCCTATCGGAAACTACATCTGAAATGCCTATCGGCACCTATATCTGAAATGTCTTTCGGCATTTATATCTGAAATGCCTATCGACACCTATATTTGAAATGCCTATCGGCACCTATATTTTAAATGTCTATCGGCATCTATATCTGATATGCCTAGCGGCACCTATATCTAAAATGCCTATCGGCACCTATTTTTGAAATGCCTATCGGAAACTACATCTGAAATGCCTATCAGCACCTATATTTGAAATGCCTACCGGCAACCATATCTGGAATTCCTATCAGCACCTATATTTTAAATGCCTATCGGCTTCTATATCTGAAATGCCTATTGGCACCTATTTTTAAAATTCCAATCGGCAACTATATCTGAAATGCCTATCGGCACCTATATCTGAAATGCCTATCGGCACCTATTTTTGAAATGCCTATCGGAAACTACATCTGAAATGCCTATCGGCACCTATATCTGAAATGTCTTTCGGCATTTATATCTGAAATGCCTATCGACACCTATATTTGAAATGCCTATCGGCACCTATATTTTAAATGTCTATCGGCATCTATATCTGATATGCCTAGCGGCACCTATATCTAAAATGCCTATCGGCACCTATTTTTGAAATGCCTATCGGAAACTACATCTGAAATGCCTATCAGCACCTATATTTGAAATGCCTATCGGCAACCATATCTGAAATGCCTATCGACACCAATAGTTGAAATACCTATCGGCTTCTATATCTGAAATGCCTATCGGCACCTATTTTTAAAATGCCAATTGGCCACTATATCTGAAATGCCTATCAGCACCTATATTTGAAATGCCTATCGGCAACCATATCTGGAATGCCTATCGGCACCTATATTTGAAATGCCTATCGGCAACTATATTTGGAATGCCAATCGGGACCTATATTTGAAATGCCTATTGGCAACCACATCAGAAATGCCTAGCGGCACCTATATCTAAAATGCCTATCGGCACCTATTTTTGAAATGCCTAACGGAAACTACATCTGAAATGCCTATCAGCACCTATATTTGAAATGCCTATCGGCAACCATATCTGAAATGCCTATAGACACCAATATTTGAAATACCTATCGGCTTCTATATCTGAAATGCCTATCGGCACCTATTTTTAAAATGCCAATTGGCCACTATATCTGAAATGCCTATCAGCACCTATATCTGAAATGCCTATCGGCACCTATTTTTGAAATGCCTATCGGCTTCTATATCTGAAATGCCTATCGGCACCTATATTTGAAATGCCTATCGGCAACCATATCTGGAATGCCTATCGGCAACTATAATTGAAATGCCTATCGGCTTCTATATCTGAAATGCCTATCGGCACCTATTTTTAAAATGCCAATCGGCAACTATATCTGAAATGCCTATCGACACCTATATCTGAGATGCCTATCGGCACCTATTTTTGAAATGCCTATCGGAAACTACATCTGAAATGCCTATCAGCACCTATATTTGAAATGCCTATCGGCAACCATATCTGAAATGCCTATCGACACCTATATTTGAAATACCTATCGGCTTCTATATATGAAATGCCTATCGGCACCTATTTTTAAAATGCTAATTGCCAACTCTATCTGAAAAGCCTATCGGCACCTATATCTGAAATGCCTATCGGCACCTCTTTTTGAAATGCCTATCGGAAACTACATCTGAAATGCCTATCAGCACCTATATTTGAAATGCCTATCGGCAACCATATCTGAAATGCCTATCGACACCTATATTTGAAATACCTATCGGCTTCTATATCTGAAATGCCTATCAGCACCTATTTTTAAAATGCCAATCGGCCACTATATCTGAAATGCCTATCAGCACCTATATCTGAAATGCCTATCGGCACCTATTTTTGAAATGCCTATCGGCTTCTATATCTGAAATGCCTATCGGCACCTATATTTGAAATGCCTATCGGCAACCATATCTGGAATGCCTATCGGCACCTATATTTGAAATGCCTATCGGCTTCTATATCTGAAATGCCTATCGGCACCTATTTTTAAAATGCCAATCGGCAACTATATCTGAAATGCCTATCGACACCTATATCTGAAATGCCTATCGGCACCTATTTTTGAAATGCCTATCGGAAACTACATCTAAAATGCCTATTAGCACCTATATTTGAAATGCCTATCGGTAAACATATCTGAAATGCCTATCGACACCTATATTTGAAATACCTATCAGCTTCTATATCTGAAATGCCTATCGGCACCTATTTTTAAAATGCCAATCGGTGACTATATCTGAAATGCCTATCGGCACCTATATCTAAAATGCCTATCGGCACCAATTTTTGAAATGCCTATCGGAAACTACATCTGGAATGCCTATCAGCACCTATATTTGAAATGCCTATCGGCAACCATATCTGGAATGCCTATCGGCACCTATATTTGAAATGCCTATCGGCTTCTATATCTGAAATGCCTATCCACACCTATTTTCAAAACGCCAATTGGCAACTATATCTGATATGCCTATCGGTACCTATATCTGAAATGCCTATCGGTACCTATTTTTGAAATGCCTATCGGAAACAACATCTGAAATGCCTATCAGCACTTATATTTGAAATGCCTATCGGCAACCATATCTGGAATGCCTATCGGCACCTCTATTTGAAATGCCTATCGGCTTATATATCTGAAATGCCTATCGGCACCTATTTTTAAAATGCCAATAGGCAACTATATCTGAAATGCCTATCGGCACCTATATCTGGAATGCCTATCGGCACCTATATTTGAAATGTCTATCGGCTTCTATATCTAAAAGGCCTATCGGCACTTATTTTTAAAATGCCAATCGGCAACTATATCTGAAATGCCTATCGGCACCTATATCTGAAATGCCTATCGGCACCTATTTTTGAAATGCCTATCGGAACCTACATGTGAAATGCGTATCAGCACCTATATTTGTAATGCCTATCGGCAACCATATCTGGAATGCCTATCGGCACCTATATTTGAAATGCCTATCGGCTTCTATATCTGAAATGCCTATCGGCACCAATTTTTAAAATGCTAATCGGCAACTATATCTGTAATGCCTATCGGCACCTATATCTGAAATGCCTATCAGCACCTACTTTTGAATTGCCTAACGGAAACTACATCTAAAATGCCTATCAGCACCTATATTTGAAATGCCTATCGGCAACCATATCTGAAATGCCTATCGACACCTATATTTGAAATACCTATCGGCTTCTATATCTGAAATGCCTATCGGCACCTATTTTTAAAATGCCAATCGGTAACTATATCTGAAATGCCTATCGGTACCTATATCTGAAATGCCTATCGGCACCAATTTTTGAAATGCCTATCGGAAACTACATCTGGAATGAATATCAGCACCTATATTTGAAATGCCTATCGGCAACCATATCTGAAATGCCTATCGGCACCTATATTTGAAATGCCTATCGGCTTCTATATCTAAAATGCCTATCGACATCTATTTTTAAAATGCCAATCGGCAACTATATCTGAAATGCCTATCGGCACATATATCTGAAATGCCTATCGACACCTATTTTTGAAATGCCTATCGGAAACTACATCTGGAATGCCTATCAGCACCTATATTTGAAATGCCTATCGGCAAACATCTGAAATGCCTATCGACACCTATATCTGAAATACCTATCGGCTTCTATATCTGAAATGCCTATCGGCACCTATTTTAAAAATGCCAATCGGAAACTATATCTGAAATGCCTATCAGCACCTATATCTGAAATGCCTATCGGCACCAATTTTTGAAATGCCTATCGGAAACTACATCAGAAATTCCTATCAGCACCTATATTGAAATGCCTATCGGCAACCATATCTGGATTGCTTATCGGCACCTATATTTGAAATGCCTATCGGCTTCTATATCTGAAATGCCTATCGGCAGCTATTTTTAAAATGCCAATCGGCAACTATATCTGAAATGCCTATCGGCACCTATATATGAAATGCCTATCGGCACCAATTTTTGAAATGCCTATCGGAAACTACATCTGAAATGCCTATCAGCACCTATATTTGAAATGCCTACCGGCAACCATATCTGGAATTCCTATCAGCACCTATATTTATAATGCCTATCGGCTTCTATATCTGAAATGCCTATCGGCACCTATTTTTAAAATTCCAATCGGCAACTATATCTGAAATGCCTATCAACACCTATATCTGAAATGCCTATCGGCACCTATTTTTGAAATGCCTATCGGAAACTACATCTGAAATGCCTATCAGCACCTATATTTGAAATGCCTATCGGCAACCATATCTGAAATGCCTATCGACACCTATATTTGAAATACCTATCGGCTTCTATATCTGGAATGCCTATCGGCACCTATTTTTAAAATGCCAATCGGTGACTATATCTGAAATGCCTATCGGCACCTATATCTGAAATGCCTATCGGCACCAATTTTTGAAATGCCTATCGGAAACTACATCTGAAATGCCTATCAGCACCTATATTTGAAATGCCTATCGGCAACCATATCTTGAATGCCTATCGGCACCTATATTTGAAATACCTATTGGCTTCTATATCTGAAATGCCTATCGACACCTATATTAAAAATGCCAATTGGCAACTATATCTGCAATGCCTATCGGCACCTATATCTGAAATGCCTATCGGTACCTATTTTTGAAATGCCTATCGGAAACTACATCTGACATGCCTATCAGCACTTATATTTGAAATGCCTATCGGCAACCATATCTGGAATGCCTATCGGCACCTATATTTGAAATGCCTATCGGCTTATATATCTGAAATGCCTATCGACACCTATTTTAAAATGCCAATTGGCAACTATATCTGAAATACCTATCGGCACCTATATCTGAAATGCCTATCGGCACCTATTTTTGAAATGCCTATCGGCTTCTATATCTGAAATGCCTATCGGCACCTATATTTGAAATGCCTATCGGCAACCATATCTGGAATGCCTATCGGCACCTATATTTAAAATGCCTATCGGCTTCTATATCTGAAATGCCTATCGGCACCTATTTTTAAAATGCCAATCGGCAACTATATCTGAAATGCCTATCGACACCTATATCTGAAATGCCTATCGGCACCTATTTTTGAAATGCCTATCGGAAACTACATCTAAAATGCCTATTAGCTCCTATATTTGAAATGCCTTTCGGTAAACATATCTGAAATGCCTATCGACACCTATATTTGAAATACCTATCGGCTTCTATATCTGGAATGCCTATCGGCACCTATTTTTAAAATGCCAATCGGTGACTATATATGAAATGCCTATCGGCACCTATATCTGAAATGCCTATCGGCACCAATTTTTGAAATGCCTATCGGAAACTACATCTGGAATGCCTATCAGCACCTATATTTGAAATGCCTATCGGCAACCATATCTGGAATGCCTATCGGCACCTATATTTGAAATGCCTATCGGCTTCTATATCTGAAATGCCTGTCCACACCTATTTTTAAAACGCTAATTGGCAACTATATCTAAAATGCTTATCGGCACCTATATCTGAAATGCCTATCGGTACCTATTTTTGAAATGCCTATCGGAAACTACATCTGAAATGCCTATCAGCACTTATATTTGAAATGCCTATCGGCAACCATATCTGGAATGCCTAACGGCACCTATATTTGAAATGCCTATCGGCTTATATATCTGAAATGCCTATCGGCACCTATTTTTAAAATGCCAATGGGCAACTATATCTGAAATGCCTATCGGCACCTATATCTGGAATGCCTATCGGCACCTATATTTGAAATGTCTATCGGCTTCTATATCTGAAATGCCTATCGGCACTTATTTTTAAAATGCCAATCGGCAACTATATCTGAAATGCCTATCGGCACCTATATCTGAAATGCCTATCGGCACCTATTTTTGAAATGCCTATCGGAAACCACATGTGAAATGCCTATCAGCACCTATATTTGAAATGCCTATCGGCAACCATATCTGGAACGCCTATCGGCACCTATATTTGAAATGCCTATCGGCTTCTATATCTGAAATTCCTATCGGCACCAATTTTTAAAATGTCAATCGGCAACTATATCTGAAATGCCTATCGGCAACTATATCTGAAATGCCTATCGGCACCAATTTTTGAAATGCCTATCGGAAACTACATCTGAAATGCCTATCAGCAACTATATTTGAAATGATTATCGGCAACCATATCTGGAATGCCTATCGGCACCTATATTTGAAATGCCTATTGGGTTCTATATCTGAAATGCCTATCGGCACCTATATCTGAAATGCCTATCGGCACCAATTTTTGAAATGCCTATCGGAAACTACATCTGAAATGCCTATCAGCACTTATATTTGAAATGCTTATCGGCAACCATTTCTGGAATGCCTATCGGCACCTATATTTGAAATGCCTATCGGCTTATATATCTGAAATGCCTATCGGCACCTATTTTTAAAATGCCAATGGGCAACTATATCTGAAATGCCTATCGGCACCTATATCTGGAATGCCTATCGACACCTATATTTGAAATACCTATCGGCTTCTATATCTGGAATGCCTATCGGCACCTATTTTTATAATGCCAATCGGTGACTATATCTGAAATGCCTATCGGCACCTATATCTGAAATGCCTATCGGCACCAATTTTTGAAATGCCAATCGGAAACTACATCTGGAATGCCTATCAGCACCTATATTTGAAATGCCTATCGGCAACCATATCTGGAATGCCTATCGACACCTATATTTGAAATACCTATCGGCTTCTATATCTGAAATGCCTATCGGCACCTATTTTTAAAATGCCAATCGGTGACTATATCTAAAATGCCTATCGGCACCTATATCTGAAATGCCTATCGGCACCAATTTTTGAAATGCCTATCGGAAACTACATCTGGAATGCCTATCAGCACCTATAGTTGAAATGCCTATCGGCAACCATATCTGGAATGCCTATCGGCACCTATATTTGAAATGCCTATCGGCTTTTATATCTGAAATGCCTATCCACACCTATTTTCAAAACGCCAATTGGCAACTATATCTGAAATGCCTATCGGCACCTATATCTGAAATGCCTATCGGTACCTATTTTTGAAATGCCTATCGGAAACTACATCTAAAATGCCTATCAGCATTTATATTTGAAATGCCTATCGGCAACCATATCTAGAATGCCTATCGGCACCTATATTTGAAATGCCTATCGGCTTATATATCTGAAATGCCTATCGGCTTATATATCTGAAATGCCTATCGGCACCTATTTTTAAAATGCCAATAGGCAACTATATCTGAAATGCCTATCGGCACCTATATCTGGAATGCCTATCGGCACCTATATTTGAAATGTCTATCGGCTTCTATATCTGAAATGCCTATCGGCACTTATTTTTAAAATGCCAATCGGCAACTATATCTGAAATGCCAATCGGCACCTATATCTGAAATGCCTATCGGCACCTATTTTTGAAATGCCTATCGGAAACTACATGTGAAATGCCTATCAGCATCTATATTTGAAATGCCTATCGGCAACCATATCTGGAATGCCTATCGGCACCTATATTTGAAATGCCTATCGGCTTCTATATCTGAAATGCCTATCGGCAACAATTTTTAAAATGCTAATCGGCAACTATATCTGTAATGCCTATCGGCACCTATATCTGAAATGCCTATCGGCACCTACTTTTGAATTGCCTATCGGAAACTACATCTGAAATGCCTATCGGCACCTACTTTTGAATTGCCTATCGGAAACTACATCTGAAATGCCTATCAGCACCTATATTTGAAATGCCTATCGGCACCCATATCTGAAATGCCTATCGACACCTATATTTGAAATACCTATCGGCTTCTATATCTGAAATGCCTATCGGCACCTATTTTTAAAATGCCAATCGGTAACTATATCTGAAATGCCTATCAACACCTATATCTGAAATGCCTATCGGCACCAATTTTTGAAATGCCTATCGGAAACTACATCTGGAATGCCTATCAGCACCTATATTTAAAATGCCTATCGGCAACCATATCTGGAATGCCTATCGGCACCTATATTTGAAATGCCTATCGGCTTCTATATCTAAAATGCCTATCGACATCTATTTTTAAAATGCCAATCGGTAACTATATCTGAAATGCCTATCGACACCTATTTTTGAAATGCCTATCGGAAACTACATCTGGAATGCCCATCAGCACCTATATTTGAAATGCCTATCGGCAAACATCTGAAATGCCTATCGACACCTATATCTGAAATACCTATCGGCTTCTATATCTGAAATGCCTATCGGCACATATTTTTAAAATGCCAATCGGAAACTATATCTGAAATGCCTATCAGCACCTATATCTGAAATGCCTATCGGCACCAATTTTTGAAATGCCTATCGGAAACTACATCTGAAATGCCTATCAGCACCTATATTTGAAATGCCTATCGGCAACCATATCTGGGTTGCTTATCGGCACCTATATTTGAAATGCCTTTCTGCTTCTATATCTGAAATGCCAATCGGCACCTATTTTTAAAATGCCAATCGGCAACTATATCTGAAATGCCTATCGGCACCTATATATGAAATGCCTATCGGCACCAATTTTTGAAATGCCTATCGGAAACTACATCTGAAATGCCTATCAGCACCTATATTTGAAATGCCTACCGGCAACCATATCTGGAATTCCTATCAGCACCTATATTTGAAATGCCTATCGGCTTCTATATCTGAAATGCCTATCGGCACCTATTTTTAAAATGCCAATCGGCAACTATATCTGAAATGCCTATCGGCACCTATATATGAAATGCCTATCGGCACCAATTTTTGAAATGCCTATCGGAAACTACATCTGAAATGCCTATCAGCACCTATATTTGAAATGCCTATCGGCAACCTTATTTGGAATGCCAATCGGGACCTATATTTGAAATGCCTATCGGCAACCACATTAGAAATGCCTATCGGCACCTATATCTGAAATGTCTTTCGGCATTTATATCTGAAATGCCTATCGACACCTATATTTGAAATGCCTATCGGCACCTATATTTTAAATGCCTATCGGCATCTATATCTGATATGCCTATCGGCACCTATATCTGAAATGCCTATCGGCACCTATTTTTGAAATGCCTATCGGAAGCTACATCTAAAATGCCTATCGGCACCTATTTTTAAAATGCCAATCGGCAACTCTATCTGAAAAGCCTATCGGCACCTATATCTGAAATGCCTATCGGAAACTACATCTGAAATGCCTATCAGCACCTATATTTGAAATGCCTATCGGCAACCATATCTGAAATGCCTATCGACACCTATATTTGAAATACCTATCGGCTTCTATATCTGAAATGCCTATCGGCACCTATTTTTAAAATGCCAATCGGCCACTATATCTGAAATGCCTATCAGCACCTATATCTGAAATGCCTATCGGCACCAATTTTTTAAATGCCAATCGGCCACTATATCTGAAATGCCTATCAGCACCTATATCTGAAATGCCTATCGGCACCAATTTTTTAAATGCCTATCGGAAACTACATCTGAAATGCCTATCAGCACCTATATTTGAAATGCCTATCGGCAACCATATCTGGAATGCCTATCGGCACCTATATTTGAAATACCTATTGGCTTCTATATCTGAAATGCCTATCGACACCTATTTTAAAAATGCCAATTGGCAACTATATCTGCAATGCCTATCGGCACCTATATCTGAAATGCCTATCGGTACCTATTTTTAAAATGCCTATCGGAAACTACATCTGACATGCCTATCAGCACTTATATTTGAAATGCCTATCGGCAACCATATCTGGAATGCCTATCGGCACCTATATTTGAAATGCCTATCGGCTTATATATCTGAAATGCCTATCGACACCTATTTTTAAAATGCCAATTGGCAACTATATCTGAAATGCCTATCGGCACCTATATCTGAAATGCCTATCGGCACCTATTTTTGAAATGCCTATCGGCTTCTATATCTGAAATGCCTATCGGCACCTATATTTGAAATGCCTATCGGCAACCATATCTGGAATGCCTATCGGCACCTATATTTAAAATGCCTATCGGCTTCTATATCTGAAATGCCTATCGGCACCTATTTTTAAAATGCCAATCGGCAACTATATCTGAAATGCCTATCGACACCTATATCTGAAATGCCTATCGGCACCTATTTTTAAAATGCCTACCGGAAACTACATCTAAAATGCCTATTAGCTCCTATATTTGAAATGCCTTTCGGTAAACATATCTGAAATGCCTATCGACACCTATATTTGAAATACCTATCGGCTTCTATATCTGGAATGCCTATCGGCACCTATTTTTAAAATGCCAATCGGTGACTATATCTGAAATGCCTATCGGCACCTATATCTGAAATGCCTATCGGCACCAATTTTTGAAATGCCTATCGGAAACTACATCTAAAATGCCTATCAGCACCTATATTTGAAATGCCTATCGGCTACCATATCTGGAATGCCTATCGGCACCTATATTTGAAATGCCTATCGGCTTCTATATCTGAAATGCCTATCCACACCTATTTCCAAAACGCCAATTGGCAACTATATCTGAAATGCCTATCGGCACCTATATCTGAATTGCCTATCGGTACCTATTTTTGAAATACCTATCGGAAACTACATCTGAAATGCCTATCAGCACTTATATTTGAAATGCCTATCGGCAACCATATCTGGAATGCCTATCAGCACCTATATTTGAAATGCCCATCGGCTTATATATCTGAAATGCCTATCGGCACCTATTTTTAAAATGCCAATAGGCAACTATATCTGAAATGCCTATCGGCACCTATATCTGGAATGCCTATCGGCACCTATATTTGAAATGTCTATCGGCTTCTATATCTGAAATGCCTATCGGCACTTATTTTTAAAATGCCAATCGGCAACTATATCTGAAATGCCTATCGGCACCTATATCTGAAATGCCTAACGACACCTATATTTGAAATACCTATCGGCTTCTATATCTGAAATGCCTATCGGCACCTATTTTTAAAATGCCAATCGGTAACTATATCTAAAATGCCGATCGGCACCTATATCTGAAATGCCTATCGGCACCAATTTTTTAAATGCCTATCGGAAACTACATCTGGAATGAATATCAGCACCTATATTTGAAATGCCTATCGGCAACCATATCTGGAATGCCTATCGGCACCTATATTTGAAATGCCTATCGGCTTCTATATCTAAAATGTCTATCGACATATATTTTTAAAATGCCAATCGGCAACTATATCTGAAATGCCTATCGGCACATATATCTGATATGCCGATCGACACCTATTTTTGAAATGCCTATCGGAAACTACATCTGGAAAGCCTATCAGCACCTATATTTGAAATGCCTATCGGCAAACATCTGAAATGCCTATCGACACCTATATCTGAAATACCTATCGGCTTCTATATCTGAAATGCCTATCGGCACCTATTTTTAAAATGCCAATCGGAAACTATATCTGAAATGCCTATCAGCACCTATATCTGAAATGCCTATCGGCACCAATTTTTGAAATGCCTATCGGAAACAACATCTGAAATGCCTATCAGCACCTATATTTGAAATGCTTATCGGCAACCATATCTGGGTTGCTTATCGGCACATATATTTGAAATGCCTATCGGCTTCTATATCTGAAATGCCTATTGGCACCTATTTTTAAAATGCCAATCGGCAACTATATCTGAAATGCCTATCGGCACCTATATATGAAATGCCTATCGGCACCAATTTTTGAAATGCCTATCGGAAACTACATCTGAAATGCCTATCAGCACCTATATTTGAAATGCCTACCGGCAACCATATCTGGAATTCCTATCAGCACCTATATTTGAAATGCCTATCGGCTTCTATATCAGAAATGCCTATCGGCACCTATTTTTGAAATGCCTATCGGAAACTACATCTGGAATGCCTATCAGCACCTATATTTGAAATGCCTATCGGCAAACATCTGAAATGCCTATCGACACCTATATCTGAAATACCTATCGGCTTCTATATCTGAAATGCCTATCGGCACCTATTTTTGAAATGCCTATCGGAAACTACATCTGAAATGCCTATCAGCACCTATATTTGAAATGCCTATTGGCAACCATATCTGAAATGCCTATCGACACCTCTATTTGAAATACCTATCGGCTTCTATATCTGAAATGCCTATCGGCACCTATTTTTAAAATGCCAATCGGCCACTATATCTGAAATGCCTATCAGCACCTATATCTGAAATGCCTATCGGTACCTATTTTTGAAATGCCTATCGGAAACTACATCTGACATGCCTATCAGCACTTATATTTGAAATGCCTATCGGCAACCATATCTGGAATGCCTATCGGCACCTATATTTGAAATGCCTATCGGCTTATATAACTGAAATGCCTATCGACACCTATTTTTAAAATTCCAATTTGCAACTATATCTGTAAAGCCTATCGGCACCTATATCCGAAATGCCTATCGGTACCTATTTTTGAAATGCCTATCGGAAACTACATCTGACATGCCTATCAGCACTTATATTTGAAATGCCTATCGGCAACCATATCTGGAATGCCTATCGGCACCTATATTTGAAATGCCTATCGGCTTATATATCTGAAATGCCTATCGACACCTATTTTTAAAATGCCAATTGGCAACTATATCTGAAATGCCTATCGGCACCTATATCTGAAATGCCTATCGGCACCTATTTTTGAAATGCCTATCGGCTTCTATATCTGAAATGCCTATCGGCACCTATATTTGAAATGCCTATCGGCAACCATATCTGGAATGCCTATCGGCACCTATATTTGAAATGCCTATCGGCTTCTATATCTGAAATGCCTATCGGCACCTATTTTTAAAATGCCAATCGGCAACTATATCTGAAATGCCTATCGACACCTATACCTGAAATGCCTATCGGCACCTATTTTTGAAATGCCTATCGGAAACTACATCTAAAATGCCTATTAGCACCTATATTTGAAATGCCTATGAGTAAACATATCTGAAATGCCTATCGACACCTATATTTGAAATACCTATCGGCTTCTATATCTGGAATGCCTATCGGCACCTATTTTTTAAATGCCAATCGGTGACTATATCTGAAATGCCTATCGGCACCTATATCTGAAATGCCTATCGGCACCAATTTTTGAAATGCCTATCGGAAACTACATCTGGAATGCCTATCAGCACCTATATTTGAAATGCCTATCGGCTACCATATCTAAAATGCCTATCGGCACCTATATTTGAAATGCCTATCGGCTTCTATATCTGAAATGCCTATCCACACCTATTTTTAAAACACCAATTGGCAACTATATCTGAAATGCCTACCGGCACCTATATCTGAAATGCCTATCGGTACCTATTTTTAAAATGCCTATCGGAAACTACATCTGAAATGCCTGTCAGCACTTAAATTTGAAATGCCTATCGGCAACCATATCTGGATTGCCTATCGGCACCTATATTTGAAATGCCTATCGGCTTATATATCTGAAATGCCTATCGGCACCTATTTTTAAAATGCCAATAGGCAACTATATCTGAAATGCCTATCGGCACCTATATCTGGAATGCCTATCGGCACCTATATTTGAAATGTCTATCGGCTTCTATATCTGAAATGCCTATCGGCATTTATTTTTAAAATGATAATCGGCAACTATATCTGAAATGCCTATCGGCACCTATATCTGAAATGCCTATCGGCACCTATTTTTGAAATGCCTATCGGAAACTACATGTGAAATGCCTATCAGCACCTATATTTGAAATGCCTATCGGCAACCATATCTGGAATGCCTATCGGCACCTATATTTGAAATGCCTATCGGCTTCTATAACTGAAATTCCTATCGGCACCAATTTTTAAAATGCCAATCGGCAACTATATCTGAAATGCCTATCGGCAACTATATCTGAAATGCCTATCGGCACCAATTTTTGAAATGCCTATCGGAAACTACATCTGAAATGCCTATCAGCACCTATATTTGAAATGCCTATCGGCAACCATATCTGGAATGCCTATCGGCACCTATATTTGAAATGTCTATCGGCTTCTATATCTGAAATGCCTATCGGCACTTATTTTTAAAATGCCTATCGGAAACTACATCTGGAATGAATATCAGCACCTATATTTGTAATGCCTATCGGCAACCATATCTGGAATGCCTATCGGCACCTATATTTGAAATGCCTATCGGCTTCTATATCTGAAATGCCTATCGGCACCAATTTTTAAAATGCTAATCGGCAACTATATCTGTAATGCCTATTGGCACCTATATCTGAAAAGCCTATCGGCACCTACTTTTGAATTGCCTATCGGAAACTACATCTGAAATGCCTATCAGCACCTATATTTGAAATGCCTATCGGCAACCATATCTGAAATGCCTATCGACACCTATATTTGAAATACCTATCGGCTTCAATATCTGAAATGCCTATCGGCACCTATTTTTAAAATGCCAATCGGTAACTATATCTGAAATGCCTATCGGCACCTATATCTGAAATGCCTATCGGCATCAATTTTTGAAATGCCTATCGGAAACTACATCTGGAATGAATATCAGCACCTATATTTGAAATGCCTATCGGCAACTATATCCGGAATGCCTATCGGCACCTATATTTGAAATACCTATCATCTTCTATATCTAAAATGCCTATCGACATCTATTTTTAAAATGCCAATCGGCAACTATATCTGAAATGCCTATCGGCACATATATCTGAAATGCCTATCGACACCTATTTTTGAAATGCCTATCGGAAACTACATCTGGAATGCCTATCAGCACCTATATTTGAAATGCCTATCGGCAAACAACTGAAATGCCTATCGACACCCCTATCTGAAATACCTATCGGCTTCTATATCTGAAATGCCTATCGACACCTATATTTGAAATACCTATCGGCTTCTATATCTGAAATGCCTATCGGCACCTATTTTTAAAATGACAATCGGTAACTATATCTGAAATGCCTATCGGCACCAATTTTTGAAATGCCTATCGGAAACAACATCTGAAATGCCTATCAGCACCTATATTTGAAATGCCTATCGGCAACCATATCTGGGTTGCTTATCGGCACCTATATTTGAAATGCCTATCGGCTTCTATATCTGAAATGCCTATCAGCACCTATTTTTAAAATGCCAATCGGCAACTATATCTGAAATGCCTATCGGCACCTATATTTGAAATGCCTATCGGCACCAATTTTTGAAATGCCTATCGGAAACTACATCTGAAATGCCTATCAGCACCTATATTTGAAATGCCTACCGGCAACCATATCTGGAATTCCTATCAGCACCTATATTTGAAATGCCTATCGGCTTCTATATCAGAAATGCCTATCGGCACCTATTTTTAAAATTCCAATCGGCAACTATATCTGAAATGCCTATCGGCACCTATATCTGAAATGCCTATCGGCACCTATTTTTGAAATGCCTATCGGAAACTACATCTGAAATGCCTATCAGCACCTATATTTGAAATGCCTATCGGCAACCATATCTGAAATGCCTATCGACACCTATATTTGAAATACCTATCGGCTTCTATATCTGAAATGCCTATCGGCACCTATTTTTAAAATGCCAATTGGCAACTATATCTGTAAAGCCTATCGGCACCTATATCTGAAATGCCTATCGGTACCTATTTTTGAAATGCCTATCGGAAACTACATCTGACATGCCTATCAGCACTTATATTTGAAATGCCTATCGGCAACCATATCTGGAATGCCTATCGGCACCTTTATTTGAAATGCCTATCGGCTTATATATCTGAAATGCCTATCGACACCTATTTTTAAAATGCCAATTGGCAACTATATCTGAAATGCCTATCGGCACCATTATCTGAAATGCCTATCGGCACCTATTTTTGAAATGCCTATCGGCTTCTATATCTGAAATGCCAATCGGCACCTATATTTGAAATGCCTATCGGCAACCATGTCTGGAATGCCTATCGGCACCTATATTTGAAATGCCTATCGGCTTCTATATCTGAAATGCCTATCGGCACCTATTTTTAAAATGCCAATCGGCAACTATATCTGAAATGCCTATCGACACCTATATCTGAAATGCCTATCGGCACCTATTTTTGAAATGCCTATCGGAAACTAAATCTAAAATGCCTATTAGCACCTATATTTGAAATGCCTATGAGTAAACATATCTGAAATGCCTATCGACACCTATATTTGAAATACCTATCGGCTTCTATATCTGGAATGCCTATCGGCACCTATTTTTAAAATGCCAATCGGTGACTATATCTGAAATGCCTATCGGCACCTATATCTGAAATGCCTATCGGCACCAATTTTTGAAATGCCTATCGGAAACTACATCTGGAATGCCTATCAGCACCTATATTTGAAATGCCTATCGGCAACCATATCTGGAATGCCTATCGGCACCTATATTTGAAATGCCTATCGGCTTCTATATCTGAAATGCCTATCCACACCTATTTTTAAAACGCCAATTGGCAACTATATCTGAAATGCCTATCGGCACCTATATCTGAAATGCCTATCGGTACCTATTTTTGAATTGCCTATCGGAAACTACATCTGAAATGCCTATCAGCACTTATATTTGAAATGCCTATCGGCAACCATATCTGGAATGCCTATCGGCACCTATATTTGAAATGTCTATCGGCTTCTATATCTGAAATGCCTATCGGCACTTATTTTTAAAAAGCCTATCGGAAACTACATCTGGAATGAATATCAGCACCTATATTTGTAATGCCTATCGGCAACCATATCTGGAATGCCTATCGGCACCTATATTTGAAATGCCTATCGGCTTCTATATCTGAAATGCCTATCGGCACCAATTTTTAAAATGCTGATCGGCAACTATATCTGTAATGCCTATTGGCACCTATATCTGAAATGCCTATCGGCACCTACTTTTGAATTGCCTATCGGAAACTACATCTGAAATGCCTATCAGCTCCTATATTTGAAATGCCTATCGGCAACCATATCTGAAATGCCTATCGACACCTATATTTGAAATACCTATCGGCTTCTATATCTGAAATGCCTATCAGCACCTATTTTTAAAATGCCAATCGGTAACTATATCTGAAATGCCTATCGGCACCTATATCTGAAATGCCTATCGGCACCAATTTTTGAAATGCCTATCGGAAACTACATCTGGAATGAATATCAGCACCTATATTTGAAATGCCTATCGGCAAGCATATCTGAAATGCCTATCGGCACCTATATTTGAAATGCCTATCGGCTTCTATATCTGAAATGCCTATCCACACCTATTTTTAAAACGCTAATTGGCAACTATATCTAAAATGCTTATCGGCACCTATATCTGAAATGCCTATCGGTACCTATTTTTGAAATGCCTATCGGAAACTACATCAGAAATTCCTATCAGCACCTATATTGAAATGCCTATCGGCAACCATATCTGGATTGCTTATCGGCACCTATATTTGAAATGCCTATCGGCTTCTATATCTGAAATGCCTATCGGCAGCTATTTTTAAAATGCCAATCGGCAACTATATCTGAAATGCCTATCGGCACATATATCTGAAATGCCTATCGACACCTATTTTTGAAATGCCTATCGGAAACTACATCTGGAATGCCTATCAGCACCTATATTTGAAATGCCTATCGGCAAACATCTGAAATGCCTATCGACACCTATATCTGAAATACCTATCGGCTTCTATATCTGAAATGCCTATCGGCACCTATTTTAAAAATGCCAATCGGAAACTATATCTGAAATGCCTATCAGCACCTATATCTGAAATGCCTATCGGCACCAATTTTTGAAATGCCTATCGGAAACTACATCAGAAATTCCTATCAGCACCTATATTGAAATGCCTATCGGCAACCATATCTGGATTGCTTATCGGCACCTATATTTGAAATGCCTATCGGCTTCTATATCTGAAATGCCTATCGGCAGCTATTTTTAAAATGCCAATCGGCAACTATATCTGAAATGCCTATCGGCACCTATATATGAAATGCCTATCGGCACCAATTTTTGAAATGCCTATCGGAAACTACATCTGAAATGCCTATCAGCACCTATATTTGAAATGCCTACCGGCAACCATATCTGGAATTCCTATCAGCACCTATATTTATAATGCCTATCGGCTTCTATATCTGAAATGCCTATCGGCACCTATTTTTAAAATTCCAATCGGCAACTATATCTGAAATGCCTATCAACACCTATATCTGAAATGCCTATCGGCACCTATTTTTGAAATGCCTATCGGAAACTACATCTGAAATGCCTATCAGCACCTATATTTGAAATGCCTATCGGCAACCATATCTGAAATGCCTATCGACACCTATATTTGAAATACCTATCGGCTTCTATATCTGGAATGCCTATCGGCACCTATTTTTAAAATGCCAATCGGTGACTATATCTGAAATGCCTATCGGCACCTATATCTGAAATGCCTATCGGCACCAATTTTTGAAATGCCTATCGGAAACTACATCTGAAATGCCTATCAGCACCTATATTTGAAATGCCTATCGGCAACCATATCTTGAATGCCTATCGGCACCTATATTTGAAATACCTATTGGCTTCTATATCTGAAATGCCTATCGACACCTATTTTAAAAATGCCAATTGGCAACTATATCTGCAATGCCTATCGGCACCTATATCTGAAATGCCTATCGGTACCTATTTTTGAAATGCCTATCGGAAACTACATCTGACATGCCTATCAGCACTTATATTTGAAATGCCTATCGGCAACCATATCTGGAATGCCTATCGGCACCTATATTTGAAATGCCTATCGGCTTATATATCTGAAATGCCTATCGACACCTATTTTAAAATGCCAATTGGCAACTATATCTGAAATACCTATCGGCACCTATATCTGAAATGCCTATCGGCACCTATTTTTTAAAATGCCTATCGGCTTCTATATCTGAAATGCCTATCGGCACCTATATTTGAAATGCCTATCGGCAACCATATCTGGAATGCCTATCGGCACCTATATTTAAAATGCCTATCGGCTTCTATATCTGAAATGCCTATCGGCACCTATTTTTAAAATGCCAATCGGAGACTATATCTGAAATGCCTATCGACACCTATATCTGAAATGCCTATCGGCACCTATTTTTGAAATGCCTATCGGAAACTACATCTAAAATGCCTATTAGCTCCTATATTTGAAATGCCTTTCGGTAAACATATCTGAAATGCCTATCGACACCTATATTTGAAATACCTATCGGCTTCTATATCTGGAATGCCTATCGGCACCTATTTTTAAAATGCCAATCGGTGACTATATCTGAAATGCCTATCGGCACCTATATCTGAAATGCCTATCGGCACCAATTTTTGAAATGCCTATCGGAAACTACATCTGGAATGCCTATCAGCACCTATATTTGAAATGCCTATCGGCAACCATATCTGGAATGCCTATCGGCACCTATATTTGAAATGCCTATCGGCTTCTATATCTGAAATGCCTATCCACACCTATTTTTAAAACGCTAATTGGCAACTATATCTAAAATGCTTATCGGCACCTATATCTGAAATGCCTATCGGTACCTATTTTTGAAATGCCTATCGGAAACTACATCTGAAATGCCTATCAGCACTTATATTTGAAATGCCTATCGGCAACCATATCTGGAATGCCTATCGGCACCTATATTTGAAATGCCTATCGGCTTATATATCTGAAATGCCTATCGGCACCTATTTTTAAAATGCCAATGGGCAACTATATCTGAAATGCCTATCGGCACCTATATCTGGAATGCCTATCGGCACCTATATTTGAAATGTCTATCGGCTTCTATATCTGAAATGCCTATCGGCACTTATTTTTAAAATGCCAATCGGCAACTATATCTGAAATGCCTATCGGCACCTATATCTGAAATGCCTATCGGCACCTATTTTTGAAATGCCTATCGGAAACCACATGTGAAATGCCTATCAGCACCTATATTTGAAATGCCTATCGGCAACCATATCTGGAACGCCTATCGGCACCTATATTTGAAATGCCTATCGGCTTCTATATCTGAAATTCCTATCGGCACCAATTTTTAAAATGTCAATCGGCAACTATATCTGAAATGCCTATCGGCAACTATATCTGAAATGCCTATCGGCACCAATTTTTGAAATGCCTATCGGAAACTACATCTGAAATGCCTATCAGCAACTATATTTGAAATGATTATCGGCAACCATATCTGGAATGCCTATCGGCACCTATATTTGAAATGCCTATTGGGTTCTATATCTGAAATGCCTATCGGCACCTATATCTGAAATGCCTATCGGCACCAATTTTTGAAATGCCTATCGGAAACTACATCTGAAATGCCTATCAGCACTTATATTTGAAATGCCTATCGGCAACCATTTCTGGAATGCCTATCGGCACCTATATTTGAAATGCCTATCGGCTTATATATCTGAAATGCCTATCGGCACCTATTTTTAAAATGCCAATGGGCAACTATATCTGAAATGCCTATCGGCACCTATATCTGGAATGCCTATCGACACCTATATTTGAAATACCTATCGGCTTCTATATCTGGAATGCCTATCGGCACCTATTTTTAAAATGCCAATCGGTGACTATATCTGAAATGCCTATCGGCACCTATATCTGAAATGCCTATCGGCACCAATTTTTGAAATGCCAATCGGAAACTACATCTGGAATGCCTATCAGCACCTATATTTGAAATGCCTATCGGCAACCATATCTGGAATGCCTATCGACACCTATATTTGAAATACCTATCAACTTCTATATCTGAAATGCCTATCGGCACCTATTTTTAAAATGCCAATCGGTGACTATATCTAAAATGCCTATCGGCACCTATATCTGAAATGCCTATCGGCACCAATTTTTGAAATGCCTATCGGAAACTACATCTGGAATGCCTATCAGCACCTATATTTGAAATGCCTATCGGCAACCATATCTGGAATGCCTATCGGCACCTATATTTGAAATGCCTATCGGCTTTTATATCTGAAATGCCTATCCACACCTATTTTCAAAACGCCAATTGGCAACTATATCTGAAATGCCTATCGGCACCTATATCTGAAATGCCTATCGGTACCTATTTTTGAAATGCCTATCGGAAACTACATCTAAAATGCCTATCAGCATTTATATTTGAAATGCCTATCGGCAACCATATCTGGAATGCCTATCGGCACCTATATTTAAAATGCCTATCGGCTTCTATATCTGAAATGCCTATCGGCACCTATTTTTAAAATGCCAATCGGCAACTATATCTGAAATGCCTATCGACACCTATATCTGAAATGCCTATCGGCACCTATTTTTAAAATGCCTACCGGAAACTACATCTAAAATGCCTATTAGCTCCTATATTTGAAATGCCTTTCGGTAAACATATCTGAAATGCCTATCGACAATTATATTTGAAATACCTATCGGCTTCTATATCTGGAATGCCTATCGGCACCTATTTTTAAAATGCCAATCGGTGACTATATCTGAAATGCCTATCAGCACTTATATTTGAAATGCCTATCGGCAACCATTTCTGGAATGCCTATCGGCACCTATATTTGAAATGCCTATCGGCTTATATATCTGAAATGCCTATCGGCACCTATTTAAAAAATGCCAATGGGCAACTATATCTGAAATGCCTATCGGCACCTATATCTGGAATGCCTATCGACACCTATATTTGAAATACCTATCGGCTTCTATATCTGGAATGCCTATCGGCACCTATTTTTAAAATGCCAATCGGTGACTATATCTAAAATGCCTATCGGCACCTATATCTGAAATGCCTATCGGCACCAATTTTTGAAATGCCTATCGGAAACTACATCTGGAATGCCTATCAGCACCTATATTTGAAATGCCTATCGGCAACCATATCTGGAATGCCTATCGGCACCTATATTTGAAATACCTATTGGCTTCTATATCTGAAATGCCTATCGACACCTATTTTAAAAATGCCAATTGGCAACTATATCTGCAATGCCTATCGGCACCTATATCTGAAATGCCTATCGGTACCTATTTTTGAAATGCCTATCGGAAACTACATCTGACATGCCTATCAGCACTTATATTTGAAATGCCTATCGGCAACCATATCTGGAATGCCTATCGGCACCTATATTTGAAATGCCTATCGGCTTATATATCTGAAATGCCTATCGACACCTATTTTTAAAATGCCAATTGGCAACTATATCTGAAATGCCTATCGGCACCTATATCTGAAATGCCTATCGGCACCTATTTTTGAAATGCCTATCGGCTTCTATATCTGAAATGCCTATCGGCACCTATATTTGAAATGCCTATCGGCAACCATATCTGGAATGCCTATCGGCACCTATATTTAAAATGCCTATCGGCTTCTATATCTGAAATGCCTATCGGCACCTATTTTTAAAATGCCAATCGGCAACTATATCTGAAATGCCTATCGACACCTATATCTGAAATGCCTATCGGCACCTATTTTTAAAATGCCTACCGGAAACTACATCTAAAATGCCTATTAGCTCCTATATTTGAAATGCCTTTCGGTAAACATATCTGAAATGCCTATCGACAATTATATTTGAAATACCTATCGGCTTCTATATCTGGAATGCCTATCGGCACCTATTTTTAAAATGCCAATCGGTGACTATATCTGAAATGCCTATCGGCACCTATATCTGAAATGCCTATCGGCACCAATTTTTGAAATGCCTATCGGAAACTACATCTAAAATGCCTATCAGCACCTATATTTGAAATGCCTATCGGCTACCATATCTGGAATGCCTATCGGCACCTATATTTGAAATGCCTATCGGCTTCTATATCTGAAATGCCTATCCACACCTATTTTCAAAACGCCAATTGGCAACTATATCTGAAATGCCTATCGGCACCTATATCTGAATTGCCTATCGGTACCTATTTTTGAAATACCTATCGGAAACTACATCTGAAATGCCTATCAGCACTTATATTTGAAATGCCTATCGGCAACCATATCTGGAATGCCTATCAGCACCTATATTTGAAATGCCCATCGGCTTATATATCTGAAATGCCTATCGGCACCTATTTTTAAAATGCCAATAGGCAACTATATCTGAAATGCCTATCGGCACCTATATCTGGAATGCCTATCGGCACCTATATTTGAAATGTCTATCGGCTTCTATATCTGAAATGCCTATCGGCACTTATTTTTAAAATGCCAATCGGCAACTATATCTGAAATGCCTATCGGCACCTATATCTGAAATGCCTATCGGCACCTATTTTTGAAATGCCTATCGGAAACTACATGTGAAATGCCTATCAGCACCTATATTTAAATTGCCTATCGGCTTCTATATCTGAAATGCCTATCGGCACCAATTTTTAAAATGCTAATCGGCAACTATATCTGTAATGCCTATCGGCACCTATATCTGAAATGCCTATCGGCACCTACTTTTGAATTGCCTATCGGAAACTACATCTAAAATGCCTATCAGCACCTATATTTGAAATGCCTATCGGCAACCATATCTGAAATGCCTAACGACACCTATATTTGAAATACCTATCGGCTTCTATATCTGAAATGCCTATCGGCACCTATTTTTAAAATGCCAATCGGTAACTATATCTAAAATGCCGATCGGCACCTATATCTGAAATGCCTATCGGCACCAATTTTTGAAATGCCTATCGGAAACTACATCTGGAATGAATATCAGCACCTATATTTGAAATGCCTATCGGCAACCATATCTGGAATGCCTATCGGCACCTATATTTGAAAGGCCTATCGGCTTCTATATCTAAAATGTCTATCGACATATATTTTTAAAATGCCAATCGGCAACTATATCTGAAATGCCTATCGGCACATATATCTGATATGCCGATCGACACCTATTTTTGAAATGCCTATCGGAAACTACATCTGGAATGCCTATCAGCACCTATATTTGAAATGCCTATCGGCAAACATCTGAAATGCCTATCGACACCTATATCTGAAATACCTATCGGCTTCTATATCTGAAATGCCTATCGGCACCTATTTTTAAAATGCCAATCGGAAACTATATCTGAAATGCCTATCAGCACCTATATCTGAAATGCCTATCGGCACCAATTTTTGAAATGCCTATCGGAAACAACATCTGAAATGCCTATCAGCACCTATATTTGAAATGCTTATCGGCAACCATATCTGGGTTGCTTATCGGCACATATATTTGAAATGCCTATCGGCTTCTATATCTGAAATGCCTATTGGCACCTATTTTTAAAATGCCAATCGGCAACTATATCTGAAATGCCTATCGGCACCTATATATGAAATGCCTATCGGCACCAATTTTTGAAATGCCTATCGGAAACTACATCTGAAATGCCTATCAGCACCTATATTTGAAATGCCTACCGGCAACCATATCTGGAATTCCTATCAGCACCTATATTTGAAATGCCTATCGGCTTCTATATCAGAAATGCCTATCGGCACCTATTTTTAAAATTCCAATCGGCAACTATATCTGAAATGCCTATCGGCACCTATATCTGAAATGCCTATCGGCACCTATTTTTGAAATGCCTATCGGAAACTACATCTGAAATGCCTATCAGCACCTATATTTGAAATGCCTATTGGCAACCATATCTGAAATGCCTATCGACACCTCTATTTGAAATACCTATCGGCTTCTATATCTGAAATGCCTATCGGCACCTATTTTTAAAATGCCAATCGGCCACTATATCTGAAATGCCTATCAGCACCTATATCTGAAATGCCTATCGGTACCTATTTTTGAAATGCCTATCGGAAACTACATCTGACATGCCTATCAGCACTTATATTTGAAATGCCTATCGGCAACCATATCTGGAATGCCTATCGGCACCTATATTTGAAATGCCTATCGGCTTATATAACTGAAATGCCTATCGACACCTATTTTTAAAATTCCAATTGGCAACTATATCTGTAAAGCCTATCGGCACCTATATCCGAAATGCCTATCGGTACCTATTTTTGAAATGCCTATCGGAAACTACATCTGACATGCCTATCAGCACTTATATTTGAAATGCCTATCGGCAACCATATCTGGAATGCCTATCGGCACCTATATTTGAAATGCCTATCGGCTTATATATCTGAAATGCCTATCGACACCTATTTTTAAAATGCCAATTGGCAACTATATCTGAAATGCCTATCGGCACCTATATCTGAAATGCCTATCGGCACCTATTTTTGAAATGCCTATCGGCTTCTATATCTGAAATGCCTATCGGCACCTATATTTGAAATGCCTATCGGCAACCATATCTGGAATGCCTATCGGCACCTATATTTGAAATGCCTATCGGCTTCTATATCTGAAATGCCTATCGGCACCTATTTTTAAAATGCCAATCGGCAACTATATCTGAAATGCCTATCGACACCTATACCTGAAATGCCTATCGGCACCTATTTTTGAAATGCCTATCGGAAACTACATCTAAAATGCCTATTAGCACCTATATTTGAAATGCCTATGAGTCAACATATCTGAAATGCCTATCGACACCTATATTTGAAATACCTATCGGCTTCTATATCTGGAATGCCTATCGGCACCTATTTTTTAAATGCCAATCGGTGACTATATCTGAAATGCCTATCGGCACCTATATCTGAAATGCCTATCGGCACCAATTTTTGAAATGCCTATCGGAAACTACATCTGGAATGCCTATCAGCACCTATATTTGAAATGCCTATCGGCTACCATATCTAAAATGCCTATCGGCACCTATATTTGAAATGCCTATCGGCTTCTATATCTGAAATGCCTATCCACACCTATTTTTAAAACACCAATTGGCAACTATATCTGAAATGCCTACCGGCACCTATATCTGAAATGCCTATCGGTACCTATTTTTGAAATGCCTATCGGAAACTACATCTGAAATGCCTGTCAGCACTTAAATTTGAAATGCCTATCGGCAACCATATCTGGATTGCCTATCGGCACCTATATTTGAAATGCCTATCGGCTTATATATCTGAAATGCCTATCGGCACCTATTTTTAAAATGCCAATAGGCAACTATATCTGAAATGCCTATCGGCACCTATATCTGGAATGCCTATCGGCACCTATATTTGAAATGTCTATCGGCTTCTATATCTGAAATGCCTATCGGCATTTATTTTTAAAATGATAATCGGCAACTATATCTGAAATGCCTATCGGCACCTATATCTGAAATGCCTATCGGCACCTATTTTTGAAATGCCTATCGGAAACTACATGTGAAATGCCTATCAGCACCTATATTTGAAATGCCTATCGGCAACCATATCTGGAATGCCTATCGGCACCTATATTTGAAATGCCTATCGGCTTCTATAACTGAAATTCCTATCGGCACCAATTTTTAAAATGCCAATCGGCAACTATATCTGAAATGCCTATCGGCAACTATATCTGAAATGCCTATCGGCACCAATTTTTGAAATGCCTATCGGAAACTACATCTGAAATGCCTATCAGCACCTATATTTGAAATGCCTATCGGCAACCATATTTGGAATGCCTATCGGCACCTATATTTGAAATGTCTATCGGCTTCTATATCTGAAATGCCTATCGGCACTTATTTTTAAAATGCCTATCGGAAACTACATCTGGAATGAATATCAGCACCTATATTTGTAATGCCTATCGGCAACCATATCTGGAATGCCTATCGGCACCTATATTTGAAATGCCTATCGGCTTCTATATCTGAAATGCCTATCGGCACCAATTTTTAAAATGCTAATCGGCAACTATATCTGTAATGCCTATTGGCACCTATATCTGAAAAGCCTATCGGCACCTACTTTTGAATTGCCTATCGGAAACTACATCTGAAATGCCTATCAGCACCTATATTTGAAATGCCTATCGGCAACCATATCTGAAATGCCTATCGACACCTATATTTGAAATACCTATCGGCTTCAATATCTGAAATGCCTATCGGCACCTATTTTTAAAATGCCAATCGGTAACTATATCTGAAATGCCTATCGGCACCTATATCTGAAATGCCTATCGGCATCAATTTTTGAAATGCCTATCGGAAACTACATCTGGAATGAATATCAGCACCTATATTTGAAATGCCTATCGGCAACTATATCCGGAATGCCTATCGGCACCTATATTTGAAATACCTATCATCTTCTATATCTAAAATGCCTATCGACATCTATTTTTAAAATGCCAAACGGCAACTATATCTGAAATGCCTATCGGCACATATATCTGAAATGCCTATCGACACCTATTTTTGAAATGCCTATCAGAAACTACATCTGGAATGCCTATCAGCACCTATATTTGAAATGCCTATCGGCAAACAACTGAAATGCCTATCGACACCTCTATCTGAAATACCTATCGGCTTCTATATCTGAAATGCCTATCGACACCTATATTTGAAATACCTATCGGCTTCTATATCTAAAATGCCTATCGGCATCTATTTTTAAAATGACAATCGGTAACTATATCTGAAATGCCTATCGGCACCAATTTTTGAAATGCCTATCGGAAACAACATCTGAAATGCCTATCAGCACCTATATTTGAAATGCCTATCGGCAAACATATCTGGGTTGCTTATCGGCACCTATATTTGAAATGCCTATCGGCTTCTATATCTGAAATGCCTATCGGCACCTATTTTTAAAATGCCAATCGGCAACTATATCTGAAATGCCTATCGGCACCTATATTTGAAATGCCTATCGGCACCAATTTTTGAAATGCCTATCGGAAACTACATCTGAAATGCCTATCAGCACCTATATTTGAAATGCCTACCGGCAACCATATCTGGAATTCCTATCAGCACCTATATTTGAAATGCCTATCGGCTTCTATATCAGAAATGCCTATCGGCACCTATTTTTAAAATTCCAATCGGCAACTATATCTGAAATGCCTATCGGCACCTATATCTGAAATGCCTATCGGCACCTATTTTTGAAATGCCTATCGGAAACTACATCTGAAATGCCTATCAGCACCTATATTTGAAATGCCTATCGGCAACCATATCTGAAATGCCTATCGACACCTATATTTGAAATACCTATCGGCTTCTATATCTGAAATGCCTATCGGCACCTATTTTTAAAATGCCAATTGGCAACTATATCTGTAAAGCCTATCGGCACCTATATCTGAAATGCCTATCGGTACCTATTTTTGAAATGCCTATCGGAAACTACATCTGACATGCCTATCAGCACTTATATTTGAAATGCCTATCGGCAACCATATCTGGAATGCCTATCGGCACCTTTATTTGAAATGCCTATCGGCTTATATATCTGAAATGCCTATCGACACCTATTTTTAAAATGCCAATTGGCAACTATATCTGAAATGCCTATCGGCACCATTATCTGAAATGCCTATCGGCACCTATTTTTGAAATGCCTATCGGCTTCTATATCTGAAATGCCAATCGGCACCTATATTTGAAATGCCTATCGGCAACCATGTCTGGAATGCCTATCGGCACGTATATTTGAAATGCCTATCGGCTTCTATATCTGAAATGCCTATCGGCACCTATTTTTAAAATGCCAATCGGCAACTATATCTGAAATGCCTATCGACACCTATATCTGAAATGCCTATCGGCACCTATTTTTGAAATGCCTATCGGAAACTAAATCTAAAATGCCTATTAGCACCTATATTTGAAATGCCTATGAGTAAACATATCTGAAATGCCTATCGACACCTATATTTGAAATACCTATCGGCTTCTATATCTGGAATGCCTATCGGCACCTATTTTTAAAATGCCAATCGGTGACTATATCTGAAATGCCTATCGGCACCTATATCTGAAATGCCTATCGGCACCAATTTTTGAAATGCCTATCGGAAACTACATCTGGAATGCCTATCAGCACCTATATTTGAAATGCCTATCGGCAACCATATCTGGAATGCCTATCGGCACCTATATTTGAAATGCCTATCGGCTTCTATATCTGAAATGCCTATCCACACCTATTTTTAAAACGCCAATTGGCAACTACATCTGAAATGCCTATCAGCACTTATATTTGAAATGCCTATCGGCAACCATATCTGGAATGCCTATCGGCACCTATATTTGAAATGTCTATCGGCTTCTATATCTGAAATGCCTATCGGCACTTATTTTTAAAAAGCCTATCGGAAACTACATCTGGAATGAATATCAGCACCTATATTTGTAATGCCTATCGGCAACCATATCTGGAATGCCTATTGGCACCTATATTTGAAATGCCTATCGGCTTCTATATCTGAAATGCCTATCGGCACCAATTTTTAAAATGCTGATCGGCAACTATATCTGTAATGCCTATTGGCACCTATATCTGAAATGCCTATCGGCACCTACTTTTGAATTGCCTATCGGAAACTACATCTGAAATGCCTATCAGCTCCTATATTTGAAATGCCTATCGGCAACCATATCTGAAATGCCTATCGACACCTATATTTGAAATACCTATCGGCTTCTATATCTGAAATGCCTATCAGCACCTATTTTTAAAATGCCAATCGGTAACTATATCTGAAATGCCTATCGGCACCTATATCTGAAATGCCTATCGGCACCAATTTTTGAAATGCCTATCGGAAACTACATCTGGAATGAATATCAGCACCTATATTTGAAATGCCTATCGGCAACCATATCTGGAATGCCTGTCGGCACCTATATTTGAAATGCCTATCGGCTTCTATATCTAAAATGTCTATCGACATCTATTTTTAAAATGCCAATCGGCAACTATATCTGAAATGCCTATCGGCACATATATCTGATATGCCAATAGACACCTATTTTTGAAATGCCTATCGAAAACTACATCTGGAATGCCTATCAGCACCTATATTTGAAATGCCTATCGGCAAACATCTGAAATGCCTATCGACACCTATATCTGAAATACCTATCGGCTTCTATATCTGAAATGCCTATCGGCACCTATTTTTAAAATGCCAATCGGAAACTATATCTGAAATGCCTATCAGCACCTATATCTGAAATGCCTATCGGCACCAATTTTTGAAATGCCTATCGGAAACAACATCTGAAATGCCTATCAGCACCTATATTTGAAATGCCTACCGGCAACCATATCTGGAATTCCTATCAGCACCTATATTTGAAATGCCTATCGGCTTCTATATCAGAAATGCCTATCGGCACCTATTTTTAAAATTCCAATCGGCAAGTATATCTGAAATGCCTATCGGCACCTATATCTGAAATGCCTATCGGCACCTATTTTTGAAATGCCTATCGGAAACTACATCTGAAATGCCTATCAGCACCTATATTTGAAATGCCTATCGGCAACCATATCTGAAATGCCTATCAACACCTATATTTGAAATACCTATCGGCTTCTATATCTGAAATGCCTATCGGCACCTATTTTTAAAATGCCAATCGGCCACTATATCTGAAAGGCCTATCAGCACCTATATCTGAAATGCCTATCGGCATTAATTTTTGAAATGCCTATCGGAAACTACATCTGAAATGCCTATCAGCACCTATATTTGAAATGCCTATCGGCAACCATATCTGGAATGCCTATCGGCTCCTATATTTGAAATGCCTATTAGCTTCTATATCTGAAATGCCTATCGACACCTCTTTTTAAAATGCCAATTGGCAACTATATCTGTAAAGCCTATCGGCACCTATATCTGAAATGCCTATCGGTACCTATTTTTGAAATGCCTATCGGAAACTACATCTGACATGCCTATCAGCACTTATATTTGAAATGCCTATCGGCAACCATATCTGGAATGCCTATCGGCACCTATATTTGAAATGCCTATCCGCTTATATATCTGAAATGCCTATCGACACCTATTTTTAAAATGCCAATTGGCAACTATATCTGAAATGCCTATCGGCACCTATATCTGAAATGCCTATCGGCACCTATTTTTGAAATGCCTATCGGCTTCTAGATCTGAAATGCCTATCGGCACCTATATTTGAAATGCCTATCGGCAACCATATCTGGAATGCCTATCGGCACCTATATTTGAAATGCCTATCGGCTTCTATATCTGAAATGCCTATCGGCACCTATTTTTAAAATGCCAATCGGCAACTATATCTGAAATGCCTATCGACACCTATATCTGAAATGCCTATCGGCACCTATTTTTGAAATGCCTATCGGAAACTTCATCTAAAATGCCTATTAGCACCTATATTTGAAATGCCTATGAGTAAACATATCTGAAATGCCTATCGACACCTATATTTGAAATACCTATCGGCTTCTATATCTGGAATGCCTATCGGCACCTATTTTTAAAATGCCAATCGATGACTATATCTGAAATGCCTATCGGCACCTATATCTGAAATGCCTATCGGCACCAATTTTTGAAATGCCTATCGGAAACTACATCTAAAATGCCTATCAGCACCTATATTTGAAATGCCTATTGGCAACCATATCTGAAATGCCTATCGACACCTATATTTGAAATACCTATCGGCTTCTATATCTGAAATGCCTATCGGCACCTATTTTTAAAATGCCAATCGGTAACTATATCTGAAATGCCTATCGGCACCTATATCTGAAATGCCTATCGGCACCAATTTTTGATATGCCTATCGGAAACTACATCTGGAATGAATATCAGCACCTATATTTGAAATGCCTATTGGCAACCATATCTGGAATGCCTATCGGCACCTATATTTGAAATGCCTATCGGCTTCTATATCTAAAATGCCTATCGACATCTATTTTTAAAATGCCAATCGGCAACTATATCTGAAATGCCTATCGGCACATATATCTGAAATGCCTATCGACACCTATTTTTGAAATGCCTATCGGAAAATACATGTGAAATGCCTATCAGCACCTATATTTGTAATGCCTATCAGCAACCATATCTGAAATGCCTATCAGCACCTATATCTGAAATGCCTATCGGCACCAATTTTTGAAATGCCTATAGGAAACTACATCTGAAATGCCTATCAGCACCTATATTTGAAATGCCTATCGGCAACCATATCTGGGTTGCTTATCGGCACCTATATTTGAAATGCCTATCGGCAACCATATCTGGAATGCCTATCGGCACCTATATTTGAAATGCCTATCGGCTTCTATATCTAAAATGTCTATCGATATCTATTTTTAAAATGCCAATCGGCAACTATATCTGAAATGCCTATCGGCACATATATCTGATATGCCAATCGACACCTATTTTTGAAATGCCTATCGGAAACTACATCTGGAATGCCTTTCAGCACCTATATTTGAAATGCCTATCGGCAAACATCTGAAATGCCTATCGACACCTATATCTGAAATACCTATCAGCTTCTATATCTGAAATGCCTATCGGCACCTATTTTTAAAATGCCAATCGGAAACTATATCTGAAATGCCTATCAGCACCTATATCTGAAATGCCTATCGGCACCAATTTTTGAAATGCCTATCGGAAACAACATCTGAAATGCCTATCAGCACCTATATTTGAAATGCCTATCGGCAACCATATCTGGGTTGCTTATCGGCACCTATATTTGAAATGCCTATCGGCTTCTATATCTGAAATGCCTATCGGCACCTATTTTTAAAATGCCAATCGGCACCTATATCTGAAATGCCTATCGGCACCTATATATGAAAAGCCTATGGGCACTAATTTTTGAAATGCCTATCGGAAACTACATCTGAAATGCCTATCAGCACCTATATTTGAAATGCCTCTCGGCAACCATATCTGGAATTCCTATCAGCACCTATATTTGAAATGCCTATCGGCTTCTATATCAGAAATGCCTATCGGCACCTATTTTTAAAATTCCAATCGGCAACTATATCTGAAATGCCTATCGGCACCTATATCTGAAATGCCTATCGGCACCTATTTTTGAAATGCCTATCGGAAACTACATCTGAAATGCCTATCAGCACCTATATTTGAAATGCCTATCGGCAACCATATCTGAAATGCCTATCGACACCTATATTTGAAATACCTATCGGCTTCTATATCTGAAATGCCTATCGGCACCTATTTTTAAAATGCCAATCGGCCACTATATCTGAAATGCCTATCAGCACCTATATCTGAAATGCCTATCGGCACCAATTTTTGAAATGCCTATCGGAAACTACATCTGAAATGCCTATCAGCACCTATATTTGAAATGCCTATCGGCAACCATATCTTGAATGCCTATCGGCTCCTATATTTGAAATGCCTATTGGCTTCTATATCTGAAATGCCTATCGACACCTATTTTTAAAATGCCAATTGGCAACTATAACTGTAAAGCCTATCGGCACCTATATCTGAAATGCCTATTGGTACCTATTTTTGAAATGCCTATCGGAAACTACATCTGACATGCCTATCAGCACTTATATTTGAAATGCCTATCGGCAACCAAATCTGGAATGCCTATCGGCACCTATATTTGAAATGCCTATCGGCTTATATATCTGAAATGCCTATCGACACCTATTTTTAAAATGCCAATTGGCAACTATATCTGAAATGTCTATCGGCACCTATATCTGAAATGCCTATCGGCACCTATTTTTGAAATGCCTATCGGCTTCTATATCTGAAATGCCTATCGGCACCTATATTTGAAATGCCTATCGGCAACCATATCTGGAATGCCTATCGGCACCTATATTTGAAATGCCTATCGGCTTCTATATCTGAAATGCCTATCGGCACCTATTTTTAAAATGCCAATCGGCAACTATATCTGAAATGCCTATCGACACCTATATCTGAAATGCCTATCGGCTCCTATTTTTGAAATGCCTATCGGAAACTACATCTAAAATGCCTATTAGCACCTATATTTGAAATGCCTATGAGTAAACATATCTGAAATGCCTATCGACACCTATATTTGAAATACCTATCGGCTTCTATATCTGGAATGCCTATCGGCACCTATTTTTAAAATGCCAATCGGTGACTATATCTGAAATGCCTATCGGCACCTATATCTGAAATGCCTATCGGCACCAATTTTTGAAATGCCTATCAGGAACTACATCTGGAATGCCTATCAGCACCTATATTTGAAATGCCTATCGGCAACCATATCTGGAATGCCTATCGGCACCTATATTTGAAATGCCTATCGGCTTCTATATCTGAAACGCCTATCCACGCCTATTTTTAAAACGCCAATTGGCAACTATATCTGAAATGCCTATCGGCACCTATATCTGAAATGCCTATCGGTACCTATTTTTGAAATGCCTATCGGAAACTACATCTGAAATGCCTATCAGCACTTATATTTGTAATGCCTATCGGCAACCATATCTGGAATGCCTATCGGCACCTATATTTGAAATGCCTATCGGCTTCTATATCTGAAATGCCTATCGGCACCTATTTTTAAAATGCCAATCGGTAACTATATCTGAAATGCTTATCGGCACCTATATCTGAAATGCCTATCGGCACCAATTTTTGAAATGCCTATCGGAAACTACATATGGAATGAATATCAGCACCTATATTTGAAATGCCTATCGGCAACCATATCTGGAATGCCTATCGGCACCTATATTTGAAATACCTATCATCTTCTATATCTAAAATGCCTATCGACATCTATTTTTAAAATGCCAATCGGCAACTATATCTGAAATGCCTATCGGCACATATATCTGATATGCCTATCGACACCTATTTTTGAAATGCCTATCGGAAACTACATCTGGAATGCCTATCAGCACCTATATTTGAAATGCCTATCGGCAAACATCTGAAATGCCTATCGACACCTCTATCTGAAATACCTATCGGCTTCTATATCTGAAATGCCTATCGACACCTATATTTGAAATACCTATCGGCTTCTATATCTGAAAAGCCTATCGGCACCTATTTTTAAATTGCCAATCGGTAACTATATCTGAAATGCCTATCGGCACCTATATCTGAAATGCCTATCGGCACCAATTTTTGAAATGCCTATCGGAAACTACATCTGGAATGAATATCAGCACCTATATTTGAAATGCCTATCGGCAACCATATCTGGAATGCCTGTCGGCACCTATATTTGAAATGCCTATCGGCTTCTATATCTAAAATGTCTATCGACATCTATTTTTAAAATGCCAATCTGCAACTATATCTGAAATGCCTATCGGCACATATATCTGATATGCCAATCGACACCTATTTTTGAAATGCCTATCGGAAACTACATCTGGAATGCCTATCAGCACCTATATTTGAAATGCCTATCGGCTTCTATATCTGAAATGCCTATCGGCACCTATTTTTAAAATGCCAATCGGAAACTATATCTGCAATGCCTATCAGCACCTATATCTGAAATGCCTATCGGCACCAATTTTTGAAATGCCTATCGGAAACAACATCTGAAATGCCTATCAGCACCTATATTTGAAATGCCTATCGGCAACCATATCTGGGTTGCTTATCGGCACCTATATTTGAAATGCCTATCGGCTTCTATATCTGAAATGCCTATCGGCACCTATTTTTAAAATGCCAATCGGCAACTATATCTGAAATGCCTATCGGCACCTATATATGAAATGCCTATCGGCACCAATTTTTGAAATGCCTATCGGAAACTACATCTGAAATGCCTATCAGCACCTATATTTGAAATGCCTATCGGCAACCATATCTGGAATTCCTATCAGCACCTATATTTAAAATGCCTATCGGCTTCTATATCAGAAATGCCTATCGGCACCTATTTTTAAAATTCCAATCGGCAACTATATCTGAAATGCCTATCGGCACCTATATCTGAAATGCCTATCGGCACCTATTTTTGAAATGCCTATCGGAAACTACATCTGAAATGCCTATCAGCACCTATATTTGAAATGCCTATCGGCAACCATATCTGAAATGCCTATCGACACCTATATTTGAAATGCCTATTAGCTTCTATATCTGAAATGCCTGTCGACACCTATTTTTAAAATGCCAATTGGCAACTATATCTGTAAAGCCTATCGGCACCTATATCTGAAATGCCTATCGGTACCTATTTTTGAAATGCCTATCGGAAACTACATCTGACATGCCTATCAGCACTTATATTTGAAATGCCTATCGGCAACCATATCTGGAATGCCTATCGGCACCTATATTTGAAATGCCTATCGGCTTATATATCTGAAATGCCTATCGACACCTATTTTTAAAATGCCAATTGGCAACTATATCTGAAATGCCTATCGGCACCTATATCTGAAATGCCTATCGGCACCTATTTTTGAAATGCCTATCGGCTTCTATATCTGAAATGCCTATCGGCACCTATATTTGAAATGCCTATCGGCAACCATATCTGGAATGCCTATCGGCACCTATATTTGAAATGCCTATCGGCTTCTATATCTGAAATGCCTATCGGCACCTATTTTTAAAATGCCAATCGGCAACTATATCTGAAATGCCTATCGACACCTATATCTGAAATGCCTATCGGCACCTATTTTTGAAATGCCTATCGGAAACTACATCTAAAATGCCTATTAGCACCTATATTTGAAATGCCTATGAGTAAACATATCTGAAATGCCTATCGACACCTATATTTGAAATACCTATCGGCTTCTATATCTGGAATGCCTATCGGCACCTATTTTTAAAATGCCAATCGGTGACTATATCTGAAATGCCTATCGGCACCTATATCTGAAATGCCTATCGGCACCAATTTTTGAAATGCCTATCGGAAACTACATCTGGAATGCCTATCAGCACCTATATTTGAAATGCCTATCGGCAACCATATCTGGAATGCCTATCGGCACCTATATTTGAAATGCCTATCGGCTTATATATCTGAAATGCCTATCGGCACCTATTTTTAAAATGCCAATAGGCAACTATATCTGAAATGCCTATCGGCACCTATATCTGGAATGCCTATCGGCACCTATATTTGAAATGTCTATCGGCTTCTATATCTGAAATGCCTATCGGCATTTATTTTTAAAATGCCAATCGGCAACTATATCTGAAATGCCTATCGGCACCTATATCTGAAATGCCTATCGGCACCTATTTTTGAAATGCCTATCGGAAACTACATGTGAAATGCCTATCAGCACCTATATTTGAAATGCCTATCGGCAACCATATCTGGAATGCCTATCGGCACCTATATTTGAAATGCCTATCGGCTTCTATATCTGAAATTCCTATCGGCACCAATTTTTAAAATGCCAATCGGCAACTATATCTGAAATGCCTATCGGCAACTATATCTGAAATGCCTATCGGCACCAATTTTTGAAAGACCTATCGGAAACTACATCTGAAATGCCTATCAGCACCTATATTTGAAATGCCTATCGGCAACCATATCTGGGTTGCTTATCGGCACCTATATTTGAAATGCCTATCGGCTTCTATATCTGAAATGCCTATCGGCACTTATTTTTAAAATGCCTATCGGAAACTACATCTGGAATGAATATCAGCACCTATATTTGTAATGCCTATCGGCAACCATATCTGGAATGCCTATCGGCACCTATATTTGAAATGCCTATCGGCTTCTATATCTGAAATGCCTATCGGCACCAATTTTTAAAATGCTAATCGGCAACTATATCTGTAATGCCTATTGGCACCTATATCTGAAATGCCTATCGGCACCTACTTTTGAATTGCCTATCGGAAACTACATCTGAAATGCCTATCAGCACCTATATTTGAAATGCCTATCGGCAACCTAATCTGAAATGCCTATCGACACCTATATTTGAAATACCTATCGGCTTCTATATCTGAAATGCCTATCGACACCTATTTTTGAAATGCCTATCGGAAACTACATCTGGAATGCCTATCAGCACCTATATTTGAAATGCCTATCGGCAAACATCTGAAATGCCTATCGACACCTCTATCTGAAATACCTATCGGCTTCTATATCTGAAATGCCTATCGACACTTATATTTGAAATACCTATCGGCTTCTATATCTGAAATGCCTATCGGCACCAATTTTTAAAATGCTAATCGGCAACTATATCTGTAATGCCTATTGGCAACTATATCTGAAATGCCTATCGGCACATATATCTGATATGCCAATCGACACCTATTTTTGAAATGCCTATCGGAAACTACATCTGGAATGCCTATCAGCACCTATATTTGAAATGCCTATCGGCAAACATCTGAAATGCCTATCGACACCTATATCTGAAATACCTATCGGCTTCTATATCTGAAATGCCTATCGGCACCTATTTTTAAAATGCCAATCGGAAATTATATCTGAAATGCCTATCAGCACCTATATCTGAAATGCCTATCAGCACCAATTTTTGAAATGCCTATCGGAAACAACATCTGAAATGCCTAACAGCACCTATATTTGAAATGCCTACCGGCAACCATATCTGGAATTCCTATCAGCACCTATATTTGAAATGCCTATCGGCTTCTATATCAGAAATGCCTATCGGCACCTATTTTTAGAATTCCAATCGGCAAATATATCTGAAATGCCTATCGGCACCTATATCTGAAATGCCTATCGGCACCTATTTTTGAAATGCCTATCGGAAACTACATCTGAAATGCCTATCAGCACCTATATTTGAAATGCCTATCGGCAACCATATCTGAAATGCCTATCAACACCTATATTTGAAATACCTATCGGCTTCTATATCTGAAATGCCTATCGGCACCTATTTTTAAAATGCCAATCGGCCACTATATCTGAAATGCCTATCAGCACCTATATCTGAAATGCCTATCGGCACCAATTTTTGAAATGCCTATCGGAAACTACGTCTGAAATGCCTATCAGCACCTATATTTGAAATGCCTATCGGCAACCATATCTGGAATGCCTATCGGCTTCTATATTTGAAATGCCTATTGGCTTCTATATCTGAAATGCCTATCGACACCTATTTTTAAAATGCCAATTGGCAACTATATCTGTAAAGCCTATCGGCACCTATATCTGAAATGCCTATCGGTACCTATTTTTGAAATGCCTATCGGAAACTACATCTGACATGCCTATCAGCACTTATAATTGAAATGCCTATCGGCAACCATATCTGGAATGCCTATCGGCACCTATATTTGAAATGCCTATCGGCTTATATATCTGAAATGCCTATCGACACCTATTTTTAAAATGCCAATTGGCAACTATATCTGAAATGCCTATCGGCACCTATATCTGAAATGCCTATCGGCACCTAATTTTGAAATGCCTATCGGCTTCTATATCTGAAATGCCTATCGGAACCTATATTTGAAATGCCTATCGGCAACCATATCTGGAATGCCTATCGGCACCTATATTTGAAATGCCTATCGGCTTCTATATCTGAAATGCCTATCGGCACCTATATTTGAAATGCCTATCGGCAACCATATCTGGAATGCCTATCGGCACCTATATTTGAAATGCCTATCGGCTTTTATATCTGAAATGCCTATCGGCACCTATTTTTAAAATGCCAATAGGCAACTATATCTGAAATGCCTATCGGCACCTATATCTGGAATGCCTATCGGCACCTATATTTGAAATGTCTATCGGCTTCTATATCTGAAATGCCTATCGGCATTTATTTTTAAAATGCCAATCGGCAACTATATCTGAAATGCCTATCGGCACCTATATCTGAAATGCCTATCGGCACCTATTTTTGAAATGCCTATCGGAGACTACATGTGAAATGCCTATCAGCACCTATATTTGAAATGCCTATCGGCAACCATATCTGGAATGCCTATCGGCACCTATATTTGAAATGCCTATCGGCTTCTATATCTGAAATTCCTATCGGCACCAATTTTTAAAATGCCAATCGGCAACTATATCTGAAATGCCTATCGGCAACTATATCTATAATGCCTATCGGCACCAATTTTTGAAATGCCTATCGGAAACTACATCTGAAATGCCTATCAGCACCTATATTTGAAATGCCTATCGGCAACCATATCTGGAATGCCTATCGGCACCTATATTTGAAATGTCTATCGGCTTCTATATCTGAAATGCCTATCGGCACTTATTTTTAAAATGCCAATCGGCAACTATATCTGAAATGCCTATCGGCACCTATATCTGAAATGCCTATCGGCACCTATTTTTGAAATGCCTATCGGAAACTACATGTGAAATGCCTATCAGCACCTATATTTGTATTGCCTATCGGCAACCATATCTGGAATGCCTATCAGCACCTATATTTGAAATGCCTATCGGCTTCTATATCTGAAATGCCTATCGGCACCAATTTTTAAAATGCTAATCGGCAACTATATCTGTAATGCCTATTGGCACCTATAACTGAAATGCCTATCGGCACCTACTTTTGAATTGCCTATCGGAAACTACATCTGAAATGCCTATCATCACCTATATTTGAAATGCCTATCGGCAACCATATCTGAAATGCCTATTGACACCTATATTTAAATACCTATCGGCTTCTATATCTAAAATGCCTATCGGCACCAATTTTTGAAATGCCTATCGGAAACTACATCTGGAATGAATATCAGCACCTATATTTGAAATGCCTATCGGCAACCATATCTGGAATGCCTATCGGCACCTATATTTGAAACGCCTATCATCTTCTATATCTAAAATGCCTATCGACATCTATTTTTAAAATGCCAATCGGCAACTATATCTGAAATGCCTATCGGCACATATATCTGAAATGCCTATCGACACCTATTTTTGAAATGCCTATCGGAAACTACATCTGGAATGCCTATCAGCACCTATATTTGAAATGCCTATCGGCAAACATCTGAAATGCCTATCGACACCTCTATCTGAAATACCTATCGGCTTCTATATCTGAAATGCCTATCGGCACCTATTTTTAAAATGCCAATCGGAAACTATATCTGCAATGCCTATCAGTACCTATATCTGAAATGCCTATCGGCACCAATTTTTGAAATGCGTATCGGAAACTACATCTGAAATGCCTATCAGCACCTATATTTGAAATGCCTATCGGCAACCATATCTGGGTTGCTTATCGGCACCTATATTTGAAATGCCTATCGGCTTCTATATCTGAAATGCCTATCGGCACCTATTTTTAAAATGCCAATCGGCAACTATATCTGAAATGCCTATCGGCACCTATATATGAAATGCCTATCGGCACCAATTTTTGAAAAGCCTATCGGAAACTACATCTGAAATGCCTATCAGCACCTATATTTGAAATGCCTACCGGCAAACATATCTGGAATTCCTATCAGCACCTATATTTGAAATGCCTATCGGCTTCTATATCTGAAATGCCTATTGGCACCTATTTTTAAAATTCCAATCGGCGACTATATCTGAAATGCCTATCGGCACCTATATCTGAAATGCCTATCGGCACCTATATCTGAAATGCCTATCGGCACCTATTTTTGAAATGCCTATCGGAAACTACATCTGAAATGCCTATCAGCACCTATATTTGAAATGCCTATCGGCAACCATATTTGGAATGCCAATCGGGACCTATATTTGAAATGCCTATCGGCAACCACATCAGAAATGCCTATCGGCACCTATATCTGAAATGTCTTTCGGCATTTATATCTGAAATGCCTATCTACACCTATATTTGAAATGCCTATCGGCACCTATATTTTAAATGCCTATCGGCATCTGTATCTGATATGCCTATCGGCACATATATCTGAAATGCCTATCGGCACCTATTTTTGAAATGCCTATCGGAAACTACATCTGAAATGCCTATCAGCACCTATATTTGAAATGCCTATCGGCAACCATATCTGAAATGCCTATTGACACCTATATTTGAAATACCTATCGGCTTCTATATCTGAAATGCCTATCGGCACCTATTTTTAAAATGCCAACCGGCCACAATATCTGAAATGCCTATCAGCACCTATATCTGAAATGCCTATCGGCACCTATTTTTGAAATGCCTATCGGCTTCTATATCTGAAATGCCTATCGGAAACTACATCTGAAATGCCTATCAGCACCTATATTTGAAATGCCTATCGGCAACCATATCTGAAATGCCTATCGACACCTATATTTGAAATACCTATCGGCTTCTATATCTGAAATGCCTATCGGCACCTATTTTTAAAATGCCAATCGGCCACTATAACTGAAATGCCTATCAGCACCTATATCTGAAATGCCTATCGGCATCTATTTTTGAAATGCCTATCGGCTTCTATATCTGAAATGCCTATCGGCACCTATATTTGAAATGCCTATCGGCAACCATATCTGGAATGCCTATCTGCACCTATAATTGAAATGCCTATCGGCTTCTATATCTGAAATGCCTATCGGCACCTATTTTTAAAATGCCAATCGGCAACTATATCTGAAATGCCTATCGACACCTATATCTGAAATGCCTATCGGCACCTATTTTTGAAATGCCTATCGGAAACTACATCTGAAATGCCTATCAGCACCTATATTTGAAATGCCTATCGGCAACCATATCTGAAATGCCTATCGACACCTATATTTGAAATACCTATCGGCTTCTATATCTGAAATGCCTATCGGCACCTATTTTTAAAATGCCAATCGACAACTCTATCTGAAAAGCCTATCGGCACCTATATCTGAAATGCCTATCGGCACCTATTTTTGAAATGCCTATCGGAAACTACATCTGAAATGCCTATCAGCACCTATATTTGAAATGCCTATCGGCAACCATATCTGAAATGCCTATCGACACCTATATTTGAAATACCTATCGGCTTCTATATCTGAAATGCCTATCGGCACCTATTTTTAAAATGCCAATCGGCCACTATATCTGAAATGCCTATCAGCACCTATATCTGAAATGCCTATCGGCACCTATTTTTGAAATGCCTATCGGCTTCAATATCTGAAATGCCTATCGGCACCTATATTTGAAATGCCTATCGGCAACCATATCTGGAATGTCTATCGGCACCTATATTTGAAATGCCTATCGGCTTCTATATCTGAAATGCCTATCGGCACCTATTTTTAAAATGCCAATCGGCAACTATATCTGAAATGCCTATCGACACCTATATCTGAAATGCCTATCGGCACCTATTTTTGAAATGCCTATCGGAAACTACATCTAAAATGCCTATTAGCACCTATATTTGAAATGCCTATCGGTAAACATATCTGAAATGCCTATCGACACCTATATTTGAAATACCTATCGGCTTCTATATCTGAAATGCCTATCGGCACCTATTTTTAAAATGCCAATCGGTGACTATATCTGAAATGCCTATCGGCACCTATATCTGAAATGCCTATCGGCACCAATTTTTGAAATGCCTATCGGAAACTACATCTGGAATGCCTATCAGCACCTATATTTGAAATGCCTATCGGCAACCATATCTTGAATGCCTATCGGCACCTATATTTGAAATGCCTATCGGCTTCTATATCTGAAATGCCTATCCACACCTATTTTCAAAACGCCAATTGGCAACTATATCTGATATGCCTATCGGCACCTATATCTGAAATGCCTATCGGCACCTATATTTGAAATGCCTATCGGCTTATATATCTGAAATGCCTATCGACACCTCTATCTGAAATACCTATCGGCTTCTATATCTGAAATGCCTATCGGCACCTATTTTTAAAATGCCAATCGGCCACTATATCTGAAATGCCTATCAGCACCTATATCTGAAATGCCTATCGGCACCTATTTTTGAAATGCCTATCGGCTTCTATATCTGAAATGCCTATCGGAAAATACATCTGAAATGCCTATCAGCACCTATATTTGAAATGCCTATCGGCAACCATATCTGAAATGCCTATCGGCACCTATTTTTGAAATGCCTATCGGCTTCTATATCTGAAATGCCTATCGGCACCTATATTTGAAATGCCTATCGGCAACCATATCTGGAATGCCTATCGGCACCTATATTTGAAATGCCTATCGGCTTCTATATCTGAAATGCCTATCGGCACCTATTTTTAAAATGCAAATCGGCAACTATATCTGAAATGCCTATCGACACCTATATCTGAAATGCCTATCGGCACCTATTTTTGAAATGCCTATCGGAAACTACATCTAAAATGCCTATTAGCACCTATATTTGAAATGCCTATCGGTAAACATATCTGAAATGCCTATCGACACCTATATTTGAAATACCTATCGGCTTCTATATCTGAAATGCCTATCGGCACCTATTTTTAAAATGCCAATCGGTGACTATATCTGAAATGCCTATCGGCACCTATATCTGAAATGCCTATCGGCACCAATTTTTGAAATGCCTATCGGAAACTACATCTAGAATGCCTATCAGCACCTATATTTGAAATGCCTATCGGCAACCATATCTGGAATGCCTATCGGCACCTATATTTGAAATGCCTATCGGCTTCTATTTCTGAAATGCCTATCCACATCTATTTTCAAAACGCCAATTGGCAACTATATCTGATATGCCTATCGGCACCTATATCTGAAATGCCTATCGGTACCTATTTTTGAAATGCCTATCGGAAACTACATCTGAAATGCCTATCAGCACTTATATTTGAAATGCCTATCGGCAACCATATCTGGAATGCCTATCGGCACCTATATTTGAAATGCCTATCGGCTTATATATCTTAAATGCCTATCGGCACCTATATTTGAAATGCCTATCGGCTTCTATATCTAAAATGCCTATCGACATCTATTTTTAAAATGCCAATCGGCAACTATATCTGAAATGCCTATCGGCACTTATATCTGAAATGCCTATCGGCACCAATTTTTGAAATGCCTATCGGAAACTACATCTGAAATGCCTATCAGCACCTATATTTGAAATGCCTACCGGCAACCATATCTGGAATTCCTATCAGCACCTATATTTGAAATGCCTATCGGCTTCTATATCTGAAATGCCTATCGGCACCTATTTTTAAAATTCCAATCGGCAACTATATCTGAAATGCCTATCGGCACCTATATCTGAAATGCCTATCGGCACCTATTTTTGAAAGCCTATCGGTAACTACATCTGAAATGCCTATCAGCACCTATATTTGAAATGCCTATCGGCAACCATATCTGGAATGCCTATCGGCACCTATATTTGAAATGCCTATCGGCTTCTATATCTGAAATGCCTATCCACACCTATTTTTAAAACGCACATTGGCAACTATATCTGAAATGCCTATCGGCACCTATATCTGAAATGCCTATCGGTACCTATTTTTGAAATGCCTATCGGAAACTACATCTGAAATGCCTACCAGCACTTATATTTGAAATGCCTATCGGCAACCATATCTGGAATGCCTATCGGCACATATATTTGAAATGCCTATCGGCTTATATATCTGAAATGCCTATCGACACCTATTTTTAAAATGTTAATAGGCAACTATATCTGAAATGCCTATCGGCACCTATATCTGGAATGCCTATCGGCACCTATATTTGAAATGTCTATCGGCTTCTATATCTGAAATGCCTATCGGCATTTATTTTTAAAATGCCAATCGGCAACTCTATCTGAAATGCCTATCGGCACCTATATCTGAAATGCCTATCGGCACCTATTTTTTAAATGCCTATCGGAAACTACATGTGAAATGCCTATCAGCACCTATATTTGAAATGCCTATCGGCAACCATATCTGGAATGCCTATCGGCACCTATATTTGAAATGCCTATCGGCTTCTATATCTGAAATTCCTATCGGCACCAATTTTTAAAATGCCAATCGGCAACTATATCTGAAATGCCTATCGGCAACTATATCTGAAATGCCTATCGGCACCAATTTTTGAAATGCCTATCGGAAACTACATCTGAAATGCCTATCAGCACCTATATTTGAAATGCCTATTGGCAACCATATCTGGAATGCCTATCGGCACCTATATTTGAAATGTCTATCGGCTTCTATATCTGAAAGGCCTATCGGCACTTATTTTTAAAATGCCAATCGGCAACTATATCTGAAATGCCTATTGGCACCTATATCTGAAATGCCTATCGGCACCTATTTTTGAAATGCCTATCGGAAACTACATGTGAAATGCCTATCAGCAACTATATTTGTAATGCCTATCGGCAACCATATCTGGAATGCCTATCAGCACCTATATTTGAAATGCCTATCGGCTTCTATATCTGAAATGCCTATCGGCACCAATTTTTAAAATGCTAATCGGCAATTATATCTGTAATGCCTATTGGCACCTATATCTGAAATGCCTATCGGCACCTACTTTTGAATTGCCTATCGGAAACTACATCTGAAATGCCTATCAGCACCTATATTTGAAATGCCTATCGGCAACCATATCTGAAATGCCTATCGACACCTATATTTGAAATACCTATCGGCTTCTATATCTGAAATGCCTATCGGCACCTATTTTTAAAATCCCAATCGGTAACTATATCTGAAATGCCTATCGGCACCTATATCTGAAATGCCTATCGGCACCAATTTTTGAAATGCCTATCGGAAACTACATCTGGAATGAATATCAGCACCTATATTTGAAATGCCTATCGGCAACCATATCTGGAATGCCTATCGGCACCTATATTTGAAATACCTATCATCTTCTATATCTAAAATGCCTATCGACATCTATTTTTAAAATGGCAATCGGCAACTATATCTGAAATGCCTATCGGCACATATATCTGAAATGCCTATCGACACCTATTTTTGAAATGCCTATCGGAAACTACATCTGGAATGCCTATCAGCACCTATATTTGAAATGCCTATCGGCAAACAGCTGAAATGCCTATCGACACCTCTATCTGAAATACCTATCAGCTTCTATATCTGAAATGCCTATCGGCACCTATTTTTAAAATGCCAATCGGAAACTATATCTGAAATGCCTATCAGTACCTATATCTAAAATGCCTATCGGCACCAATTTTTGAAATGCGTATCGGAAACTACATCTGAAATGCCTATCAGCACCTATATTTGAAATGCCTATCGGCAACCATATCTGGGTTGCTTATCGGCACCTATATTTGAAATGCCTATCGGCTTCTATATCTGAAATGCCTATCGGCACCTATTTTTAAAATGCCAATCGGCAACTATATCTGAAATGCCTATCGGCACCTATATATGAAATGCCTATCGGCACCAATTTTTGAAATGCCTATCGGAAACTACATCTGAAATGCCTATCAGCACCTATATTTGAAATGCTTACCGGCAACCATATCTGGAATTCCTATCAGCACCTATATTTGAAATGCCTATCGGCTTCTATATCTGAAACGCCTATTGGCACCTATTTTTAAAATTCCAATCGGCGACTATATCTGAAATGCCTATCGGCACCTATATCTAAATTGCCTATCGGCACCTATTTTTGAAATGCCTATCGGAAACTACATCTGAAATGCCTATCAGCACCTATATTTGAAATGCCTATCGGCAACCATATTTGGAATGCCAATCAGGACCTATATTTGAAATGCCTATCGGCAACCACATCAGAAATGCCTATCGGCACTTATATCTGAAATGTCTTTCGGCATTTATATCTGAAATGCCTATCGACACCTATATTTGAAATGCCTATCGGCACCTATATTTTAAATGCCTATCGGCATCTAAATCTGATATGCCTATCGGCACCTATATCTGAAATGCCTATCGGCACCTATTTTTGAAATGCCTATCGGAAACTACATCTGAAATGCCTATCAGCACCTATATTTGAAATGCCTATCGGCAACCATATCTGAAATGCCTATTGACACCTATATTTGAAATACCTATCGGCTTCTATATCTGAAATGCCTATCGGCACCTATTTTTAAAATGCCAATCGGCCACTATATCTGAAATGCCTATCAGCACCTATATCTGAAATGCCTATCGGCACCTCTTTTTGAAATGCCTATCGGCTTCTATATCTGAAATGCCTATCGGAAACTACATCTGAAATGCCTATCAGCACCTATATTTGAAATGCCTATCGGCAAACATATCTGAAATGCCTATCGGCACCTATTTTTGAAATGCCTATCGGCTTCTATATCTGAAATGCCTATCGGCACCTATATTTGGAATGCCTATCGGCAACCATATCTGGAATGCCTATCGGCACCTATATTTGAAATGCCTATCGGCTTCTATATTTAAAATGCCTATCGGCACCTATTTTTAAAATGCAAATCGGCAACTATATCTGAAATGCCTATCGACACCTATATCTGAAATGCCTATCGGCACCTATTTTTGAAATGCCTATCGGAAACTACATCTAAAATGCCTATTAGCACCTATATTTGAAATGCCTATCGGTAAACATATCTGAAATGCCTATCGACACCTATATTTGAAATACCTATCGGCTTCTATATCTGAAATGCCTATCGGCACCTATTTTTAAAATGCCAATCGGTGACTATATCTGAAATGCCTATCGGCACCTATATCTGAAATGCCTATCGGCACAAATTTTTGAAATGCCTATCGGAAACTACATCTGGAATGCCTATCGGCACCTATATTTGAAATGCCTATCGGCTTCTATTTCTGAAATGCCTATCGGCACCTATTTTTAAAATGCCAATCGGAAACTATATCTGAAATGCCTATCAGTACCTATATCTGAAATGCCTATCGGCACCAATTTTTGAAATGCCTATCGGAAACTACATCTGAAATGCCTATCAGCACCTATATTTGAAATGTCTATCGGCAACCATATCTGGGTTGCTTATCGGCACCTATATTTGAAATGCCTATCGGCTTCTATATCTGAAATGCCTATCGGCACCTATTTTTAAAATGCCAATCGGCAACTATATCTGAAATGCCTATCGGCAACTATATATGAAATGCCTATCGGCACCATTTTTTGAAATGTCTATCGGAAACTACATCTGAAATGCCTATCAGCACCTATATTTGAAATGCCTACCGGCAACCATATCTGGAATTCCTATCAGCACCTATATTTTAAATGCCTATCGGCTTCTATATCTGAAATGCCTATTGGCACCTATTTTTAAAATTCCAATCGGCAACTATATCTGAAATGCCTATCGGCACTTATATCTGAAATGCCTATCGGCACCTATTTTTAAAATGCCTATCGGAAACTACATCTGAAATGCCTATCAGCACCTATATTTGAAATGCCTATCGGCAACCATATTTCGAATGCCAATCGGGACCTATATTTGAAATGCCTATCGGCAGCCACATCAGAAATGCCTATCGGCACCTATATCTGAAATGTCTTTCGGCATTTATATCTGAAATGCCTATCGACACCTATATTTGAAATGCCTATCGGCACCTATATTTTAAATGTCTATCGGCATCTATATCTGATATGCCTAGCGGCACCTATATCTAAAATGCCTATCGGCACCTATTTTTGAAATGCCTATCGGAAACTACATCTGAAATGCCTATCAGCACCTATATTTGAAATGCCTATCGGCAACCATATCTGAAATGCCTATCGACACCAATATTTGAAATACCTATCGGCTTCTATATCTGAAATGCCTATCGGCACCTATTTTTAAAATGCCAATTGGCCACTATATCTGAAATGCCTATCAGCACCTATATCTGAAATGCCTATCGGCACCTATTTTTGAAATGCCTATCGGCTTCTATATCTGAAATGCCTATCGGCACCTATATTTGAAATGCCTATCGGCAACCATATCTGGAATGCCTATCGGCACCTATAATTGAAATGCCTATCGGGTTCTATATCTGAAATGCCTATTGGCACCTATTTTTAAAATGCCAATCGGCAACTATATCTAAAATGCCTATCGACACCTATATCTGAAATGCCTATCGGCACCTATTTTTGAAATGCCTATCGGAAACTACATCTGAAATACCTATCAGCACCTATATTTGAAATGCCTATCGGCAACCATATCTGAAATGCCTATCGACACCTATATTTGAAATACCTATCGGCTTCTATATCTGAAATGCCTATCGGCACCTATTTTTAAAATGCCAATCGCCAACTCTATCTGAAAAGCCTATCGGCACCTATATCTGAAATGCCTATCGGCACCTCTTTTTGAAATGCCTATCGGAAACTACATCTGAAATGCCCATCAGCACCTATATTTAACATGCCTATCGGCAACCATATCTGAAATGCCTATCGACACCTATATTTGAAATACCTATCGGCTTCTATATCTGAAATGCCTATCGGCACCTATTTTTAAAATGCCAATCGGCCACTATATCTGAAATGCCTATCAGCACCTATATCTGAAATGCCTATCGGCACCTATTTTTGAAATGCCTATCGGCTTCTATATCTGAAATGCCTATCGGCACCTATATTTGAAATGCCTATCGGCAACCATATCTGGAATGCCTATCGGCACCTATATTTGAAATGCCTATCGGCTTCTATATCTGAAATGCCTATCGGCACCTATTTTTAAAATGCCAATCGGCAACTATATCTGAAATGCCTATCGACACCTATATCTGAAATGCCTATCGGCACCTATTTTTGAAATGCCTATCGGAAACTACATCTAAAAAGCCTATTAGCACCTATATTTGAAATGCCTATCGGTAAACATATCTGAAATGCCTATCGACACCTATATTTGAAATACCTATCAGCTTCTATATCTGAAATGCCTATCGGCACCTATTTTTAAAATGCCAATCGGTGACTATATCTGAAATGCCTATCGGCACCTCTATCTGAAATGCCTATCGGCACCAATTTTTGAAATGCCTATCGGAAACTTCATCTGGAATGCCTATCAGCACCTATATTTGAAATGCCTATCGGCAACCATATCTGGAATGCCTATCGGCACCTATATTTGAAATGCCTATCGGCTTCTATATCTGAAATGCCTATCCACACCTATTTTCAAAACGCCAATTGGCAACTATATCTGATATGCCTATCGGTACCTATATCTGAAATGCCTATCGATACCTATTTTTGAAATGCCTATCGGAAACAACATCTGAAATGCCTATCAGCACTTATATTTGAAATGCCTATCGGCAACCATATCTGGAATGCTTATCGGCACCTATATTTGAAATGCCTATCGGCTTATATATCTGAAATGCCTATCGGCACCTATTTTTAAAATGCCAATAGGCAACTATATCTGAAATGCCTATCGGCACCTATATCTGGAATGCCTATCGGCACCTATATTTGAAATGTCTATCGGCTTCTATATCTAAAAGGCCTATCGGCACTTATTTTTAAAATGCCAATCGGCAACTATATCTGAAATGCCTATCGGCACCTATATCTGAAATGCGTATCGGCACCAATTTTTGAAATGCCTATCGGAAACTACATCTGAAATGCCTATCAGCACCTATATTTGAAATGCCTATCGGCAACCATATCTGGAATGCCTATCAGCACCTATATTTGAAATGCCTATCGGCTTCTATATCTGAAATGCCTATCGGCACCAATTTTTAAAATGCTAATCGGCAACTATATCTGTAATGCCCATTGGCACCTATATCTGAAATGCCTATCGGCACCTATTTTTGAAATGCCTATCGGAAACTACATGTGAAATGCCTATCAGCAACTATATTTGTAATGCCTATCGGCAACCATATCTGGAATGCCTATCAGCACCTATATTTGAAATGCCTATCGGCTTCTATATCTGAAATGCCTATCGGCACCAATTTTTAAAATGCTAATCGGCAATTATATCTGTAATGCCTATTGGCACCTATATCTGAAATGCCTATCGGCACCTACTTTTGAATTGCCTATCGGAAACTACATCTGAAATGCCTATCAGCACCTATATTTGAAATGCCTATCGGCAACCATATCTGAAATGCCTATCGACACCTATATTTGAAATACCTATCGGCTTCTATATCTGAAATGCCTATCGGCACCTATTTTTAAAATCCCAATCGGTAACTATATCTGAAATGCCTATCGGCACCTATATCTGAAATGCCTATCGGCACCAATTTTTGAAATGCCTATCGGAAACTACATCTGGAATGAATATCAGCACCTATATTTGAAATGCCTATCGGCAACCATATCTGGAATGCCTATCGGCACCTATATTTGAAATACCTATCATCTTCTATATCTAAAATGCCTATCGACATCTATTTTTAAAATGGCAATCGGCAACTATATCTGAAATGCCTATCGGCACATATATCTGAAATGCCTATCGACACCTATTTTTGAAATGCCTATCGGAAACTACATCTGGAATGCCTATCAGCACCTATATTTGAAATGCCTATCGGCAAACATCTGAAATGCCTATCGACACCTCTATCTAAAATACCTATCGGCTTCTATATCTGAAATGCCTATCGGCACCTATTTTTAAAATGCCAATCGGAAACTATATCTGAAATGCCTATCAGTACCTATATCTAAAATGCCTATCGGCACCAATTTTTGAAATGCGTATCGGAAACTACATCTGAAATGCCTATCAGCACCTATATTTGAAATGCCTATCGGCAACCATATCTGGGTTGCTTATCGGCACCTATATTTGAAATGCCTATCGGCTTCTATATCTGAAATGCCTATCGGCACCTATTTTTAAAATGCCAATCGGCAACTATATCTGAAATGCCTATCGGCACCTATATATGAAATGCCTATCGGCACCAATTTTTGAAATGCCTATCGGAAACTACATCTGAAATGCCTATCAGCACCTATATTTGAAATGCTTACCGGCAACCATATCTGGAATTCCTATCAGCACCTATATTTGAAATGCCTATCGGCTTCTATATCTGAAATGCCTATTGGCACCTATTTTTAAAATTCCAATCGGCGACTATATCTGAAATGCCTATCGGCACCTATATCTAAATTGCCTATCGGCACCTATTTTTGAAATGCCTATCGGAAACTACATCTGAAATGCCTATCAGCACCTATATTTGAAATGCCTATCGGCAACCATATTTGGAATGCCAATCAGGACCTATATTTGAAATGCCTATCGGCAACCACATCAGAAATGCCTATCGGCACTTATATCTGAAATGTCTTTCGGCATTTATATCTGAAATGCCTATCGACACCTATATTTGAAATGCCTATCGGCACCTATATTTTAAATGCCTATCGGCATCTAAATCTGATATGCCTATCGGCACCTATATCTGAAATGCCTATCGGCACCTATTTTTGAAATGCCTATCGGAAACTACATCTGAAATGCCTATCAGCACCTATATTTGAAATGCCTATCGGCAACCATATCTGAAATGCCTATTGACACCTATATTTGAAATACCTATCGGCTTCTATATCTGAAATGCCTATCGGCACCTATTTTTAAAATGCCAATCGGCCACTATATCTGAAATGCCTATCAGCACTTATATCTGAAATGCCTATCGGCACCTCTTTTTGAAATGCCTATCGGCTTCTATATCTGAAATGCCTATCGGAAACTACATCTGAAATGCCTATCAGCACCTATATTTGAAATGCCTATCGGCAAACATATCTGAAATGCCTATCGGCACCTATTTTTGAAATGCCTATCGGCTTCTATATCTGAAATGCCTATCGGCACCTATATTTGGAATGCCTATCGGCAACCATATCTGGAATGCCTATCGGCACCTATATTTGAAATGCCTATCGGCTTCTATATTTAAAATGCCTATCGGCACCTATTTTTAAAATGCAAATCGGCAACTATATCTGAAATGCCTATCGACACCTATATCTGAAATGCCTATCGGCACCTTTTTTTGAAATGCCTATTGGAAACTACATCTAAAATGCCTATTAGCACCTATATTTGAAATGCCTATCGGTAAACATATCTGAAATGCCTATCGACACCTATATTTGAAATACCTATCGGCTTCTATATCTGAAATGCCTATCGGCACCTATTTTTAAAATGCCAATCGGTGACTATATCTGAAATGCCTATCGGCACCTATATCTGAAATGCCTATCGGCACAAATTTTTGAAATGCCTATCGGAAACTACATCTGGAATGCCTATCGGCACCTATATTTGAAATGCCTATCGGCTTCTATTTCTGAAATGCCTATCGGCACCTATTTTTAAAATGCCAATCGGAAACTATATCTGAAATGCCTATCAGTACCTATATCTGAAATGCCTATCGGCACCAATTTTTGAAATGCCTATCGGAAACTACATCTGAAATGCCTATCAGCACCAATATTTGAAATGCCTATCGGCAACCATATCTGGGTTGCTAATCGGCACCTATATTTGAAATGCCTATCGGCTTCTATATCTGAAATGCCTATCGGCACCTATTTTTAAAATGCCAATCGGCAACTATATCTGAAATGCCTATCGGCACCTATATATGAAATGCCTATCGGCACCATTTTTTGAAATGTCTATCGGAAACTACATCTGAAATGCCTATCAGCACCTATATTTGAAATGCCTACCGGCAACCATATCTGGAATTCCTATCAGCACCTATATTTTAAATGCCTATCGGCTTCTCTATCTGAAATGCCTATTGGCACCTATTTTTAAAATTCCAATCGGCAACTATATCTGAAATGCCTATCGGCACCTATATCTGAAATGCCTATCGGCACCTATTTTTAAAATGCCTATCGGAAACTACATCTGAAATGCCTATCAGCACCTATATTTGAAATGCCTATCGGCAACCATATTTGGAATGCCAATCGGGACCTATATTTGAAATGCCTATCGGCAACCACATCAGAAATGCCTATCGGCACCTATATCTGAAATGTCTTTCGGCATTTATATCTGAAATGCCTATCGACACCTATATTTGAAATGCCTATCGGCACCTATATTTTAAATGTCTATCGGCATCTATATCTGATATGCCTAGCGGCACCTATATCTAAAATGCCTATCGGCACCTATTTTTGAAATGCCTATCGGAAACTACATCTGAAATGCCTATCAGCACCTATATTTGAAATGCCTATCGGCAACCATATCTGAAATGCCTATCGACACCAATATTTGAAATACCTATCGGCTTCTATATCTGAAATGCCTATCGGCACCTATTTTTAAAATGCCAATTGGCCACTATATCTGAAATGCCTATCAGCACCTATATCTGAAATGCCTATCGGCACCTATTTTTGAAATGCCTATCGGCTTCTATATCTGAAATGCCTATCGGCACCTATATTTGAAATGCCTATCGGCAGCCATATCTGGAATGCCTATCGGCACCTATAATTGAAATGCCTATCGGGTTCTATATCTGAAATGCCTATCGGCACCTATTTTTAAAATGCCAATCGGCAACTATATCTGAAATGCCTATCGACACCTATATCTGAAATGCCTATCGGCACCTATTTTTGAAATGCCTATCGGAAACTACATCTGAAATGCCTATCAGCACCTATATTTGAAATGCCTATCGGCAACCATATCTGAAATGCCTATCGACACCTATATTTGAAATACCTATCGGCTTCTATATCTGAAATGCCTATCGGCACCTATTTTTAAAATGCCAATCGCCAACTCTATCTGAAAAGCCTATCGGCACCTATATCTGAAACGCCTATCGGCACCTCTTTTTGAAATGCCTATCGGAAACTACATCTGAAATGCCCATCAGCACCTATATTTAAAATGCCTATCGGCAACCATATCTGAAATGCCTATCGACACCTATATTTGAAATACCTATCGGCTTCTATATCTGAAATGCCTATCGGCACCTATTTTTAAAATGCCAATCGGCCACTATATCTGAAATGCCTATCAGCACCTATATCTGAAATGCCTATCGGCACCTATTTTGGAAATGCCTATCGGCTTCTATATCTGAAATGCCTATCGGCACCTATATTTGAAATGCCTATCGGCAACCATATCTGGAATGCCTATCGGCACCTATATTTGAAATGCCTATCGGCTTCTATATCTGAAATGCCTATCGGCACCTATTTTTAAAATGCCTATCGACACCTATATCTGAAATGCCTATCGGCACCTATTTTTGAAATGCCTATCGGAAACTACATCTGAAATGCCTATCAGCACCTATATTTGAAATGCCTATCGGCAACCATATCTGAAATGCCTATCGACACCTATATTTGAAATACCTATCGGCTTCTATATCTGAAATGCCTATCGGCACCTATTTTTAAAATGCCAATCGCCAACTCTATCTGAAAAGCCTATCGGCACCTATATCTGAAATGCCTATCGGCACCTCTTTTTGAAATGCCTATCGGAAACTACATCTGAAATGCCCATCAGCACCTATATTTAAAATGCCTATCGGCAACCATATCTGAAATGCCTATCGACACATATATTTGAAATACCTATCGGCTTCTATATCTGAAATGCCTATCGGCACCTATTTTTAAAATGCCAATCGGCCACTATATCTGAAATGCCTATCAGCACCTATATCTGAAATGCCTATCGGCACCTATTTTGGAAATGCCTATCGGCTTCTATATCTGAAATGCCTATCGGCACCTATATTTGAAATGCCTATCGGCAACCATATCTGGAATGCCTATCGGCACCTATATTTGAAATGCCTATCGGCTTCTATATCTGAAATGCCTATCGGCACCTATTTTTGAAATGCCTATCGGAAACTACATCTAAAATGCCTATTAGCACCTATATTTGAAATGCCTATCGGTAAACATATCTGAAATGCCTATCGACACCTATATTTGAAATACCTATCAGCTTCTATATCTGAAATGCCTATCGGCACCTATTTTTAAAATGCCAATCGGTGACTATATCTGAAATGCCTATCGGCACCTCTATCTGAAATGCCTATCGGCACCAATTTTTGAAATGCCTATCGGCACCAATTTTTGAAATGCCTATCGGAAACTACATCTGGAATGCCTATCAGCACCTATATTTGAAATGCCTATCGGCAACCATATCTGGAATGCCTATCGGCACCTATATTTGAAATGCCTATCGGCTTATATATCTGAAATGCCTATCGGCACCTATTTTTAAAATGCCAATAGGCAACTATATCTGAAATGCCTATCGGCACCTATTTTTAAAATGCCAATCGGCCACTATATCTGAAATGCCTATCCACACCTATTTTCAAAACGCCAATTGGCAACTATATCTGATATGCCTATCGGTACCTATATCTGAAATGCCTATCGATACCTATTTTTGAAATGCCTATCGGAAACAACATCTGAAATGCCTATCAGCACTTATATTTGAAATGCCTATCGGCAACCATATCTGGAATGCTTATCGGCACCTATATTTGAAATGCCTATCGGCTTATATATCTGAAATGCCTATCGGCACCTATTTTTAAAATGCCAATAGGCAACTATATCTGAAATGCCTATCGGCACCTATATCTGGAATGCCTATCGGCACCTATATTTGAAATGTCTATCGGCTTCTATATCTAAAAGGCCTATCGGCACTTATTTTTAAAATGCCAATCGGCAACTATATCTGAAATGCCTATCGGCACCTATATCTGAAATGCCTATCGGCACCTATTTTTGAAATGCCTATCGGAAACTACATGTGAAATGCCTATCAGCACCTATATTTGAAATGCCTATCGGCAACCATATCTGGAATGCCTATCGGCATCTATATTTGAAATGCCTATCGGCTTCTATATCTGAAATTCCTATCGGCACCAATTTTTAAAATGCCAATCGGCAACTATATCTGAAATGCCTATCGGCAACTCTATCTGAAATGCCTATCGGCACCAATTTTTGAAATGCCTATCGGAAACTACATCTGAAATGCCTATCAGCACCTATATTTGAAATGCCTATCGGCAACCATATCTGGAATGCCTATCGGCACCTATATTTGAAATGTCTATCGGCTTCTATATCTGAAATGCCTATCGGCACCTATTTTTAAAATGCCAATCGGCAACTATATCTGAAATGCCTATCGGCACCTATATCTGAAATGCCTATCGGCACCTATTTTTGAAATGCCTATCGGAAACTACATGTGAAATGCCTATCAGCACCTATATTTGTAATGCCTATCGGCAACCATATCTGGAATGCCTATCAGCACCTATATTTGAAATGCCTATCGGCTTCTATATCTGAAATGCCTATCGGCACCAATTTTTAAAATGCTAATCGGCAACTATATCTGTAATGCCCATTGGCACCTATATCTGAAATGCCTATCGGCACCTACTATTGAATTGCCTATCGGAAACTACATCTGAAATGCCTATCAGCACCTATATTTGAAATGCCTATCGGAAACCATATCTCAAATGCCTATCGACACCTATATTTGAAATACCTATCGGCTTCTATATCTGAAATACCTATCGGCACCTATTTTTAAAATCCCAATCGGTAACTATATCTGAAATGCCTATCGGCACCTATATCTGAAATGCCTATCGGCACCAATTTTTGAAATGCCTATCGGAAACTACATCTGGAATGAATATCAGCACCTATATTTGAAATGCCTATCGGCAACCATATCTGGAATGCCTATCGGCACCTATATTTGAAATACCTATCATCTTCTATATCTAAAATGCCTATCGACATCTATTTTTAAAATGACAATCGGCAACTATATCTGAAATGCCTATCGGCACATATATCTGAAATGCCTATCGACACCTATTTTTGAAATGCCTATCGGAAACTACATCTGGAATGCCTATCAGCACCTATATTTGAAATGCCTATCGGCAAAAATCTGAAATGCCTATCGACACCTCTATCTGAAATACCTATCGGCTTCTATATCTGAAATGCCTATCGGCACCTATTTTTAAAATGCCAATCGGAAACTATATCTGAAATGCCTATCGGTACCTATATCTGAAATGCCTATCGGCACCAATTTTTGAAATGCGTATCGGAAACTACATCTGAAATGCCTATCAGCACCTATATTTGAAATGCCTATCGGCAACCATATCTGGGTTGTTTATCGGCACCTATATTTGAAATGCCTATCGGCTTCTATATCTGAAATGCCTATCGGCACCTATTTTTAAAATGCCAATCGGCAACTATATCTGAAATGCCTATCGGCACCTATATATGAAATGCCTATCGGCACCAATTTTTGAAATGCCTATCGGAAACTACATCTGAAATGCCTATCAGCACCTATATTTGAAATGCCTACCGGCAACCATATCTGGAATTCCTATCAGCACCTATATTTGAAATGCCTATCGGCTTCTATATCTGAAATGCCTATTGGCACCTATTTTTAAAATTCCAATCGGCGACTAAATCTGAAATGCCTATCGGCACCTATATCTGAAATGCCTATCGGCACCTATTTTTGAAATGCCTATCGGAAACTACATCTGAAATGCCTATCAGCACCTATATTTGAAATGCCTATCGGCAACCATATTTGGAATGCCAATCGGGACCTATATTTGAAATGCCTATCGGCAACCACATCAGAAATGCCTATCGGCACCTATATCTGAAATGTCTTTCGGCATTTATATCTGAAATGCCTATCGACACCTATATTTGAAATGCCAATCGGAAACTATATCTGAAATGCCTATCAGTACCTATATCTGAAATGCCTATCGGCACCAATTTTTGAAATGCCTATCGGAAACTACATCTGAAATGCCTATCAGCACCTATATTTGAAATGCCTATCGGCAACCATATCTGGGTTGCTTATCGGCACCTATATTTGAAATGCCTATCGGCTTCTATATCTGAAATGCCTATTGGCACCTATTTTTTAAATTCCAATCGGCAACTATATCTGAAATGCCTATCGGCACCTATATCTGAAATGCCTATCGGCACCTATTTTTGAAATGCCTATCGGAAACTACATCTGAAATGCCTATCAGCACCTATATTTGAAATGCCTACCGGCAACCATATCTGGAATTCCTATCAGCACCTATATTTGAAATGCCTATCGGCTTCTATATCTGAAATGCCTATTGGCACCTATTTTTAAAATTCCAATCGGCAACTATATCTGAAATGCCTATCGGCACCTATATCTGAAATGCCTATCGGCACCTATTTTTGAAATGCCTATCGGAAACTACATCTGAAATGCCTATCGGCACCTATATCTGAAATGTCTTTCGGCATTTATATCTGAAATGCCTATCGACACCTATATTTGAAATGCCTATCGGCACCTATATTTTAAATGCCTATCGGCATCTATATCTGATATGCCTAGCGGCACCTATATCTAAAATGCCTATCGGCACCTATTTTTGAAATGCCTATCGGAAACTACATCTGAAATGACTATCAGCACCTATATTTGAAATGCCTATCGGCAACCATATCTGAAATGCCTATCGACACCAATATTTGAAATACCTATCGGCTTCTATATCTGAAATGCCTATCGGCACCTATTTTTAAAATGCCAATTGGCCACTATATCTGAAATGCCTATCAGCACCTATATCTGAAATGCCTATCGGCACCTATTTTTGAAATGCCTATCGGCTTCTATATCTGAAATGCCTATCGGCACCTATATTTGAAATGCCTATCGGCAACCATATCTGGAATGCCTATCGGCACCTATATTTGAAATGCCTATCGGCAACCATATTTGGAATGCCAATCGGGACCTATATTTGAAATGCCTATCGGCAACCACATCAGAAATGCCTATCGGCACCTATATCTGAGATGTCTTTCGGCATTTATATCTGAAATGCCTATCGACACCTATATTTGAAATGCCTATCGGCACCTATATTTTAAATGCCTATCGGCATCTATATCTGATATGCCTAGCGGCACCTATATCTAAAATGCCTATCGGCACCTATTTTTGAAATGCCTATCGGAAACTACATCTGAAATGCCTATCAGCACCTATATTTGAAATGCCTATCGGCAACCATATCTGAAATGCCTATCGACACCAATATTTGAAATACCTATCGGCTTCTATATCTGAAATGCCTATCGGCACCTATTTTTAAAATGCCAATTGGCCACTATATCTGAAATGCCTATCAGCACCTATATCTGAAATGCCTATCGGCACCTATTTTTGAAATGCCTATCGGCTTAAATATCTGAAATGCCTATCGGCACCTATATTTGAAATGCCTATCGGCAACCATATCTGGAATGCCTATCGGCACCTATAATTGAAATGCCTATCGGCTTCTATATCTGAAATGCCTATCGGCACCTATTTTTAAAATGCCAATCGGCAACTATATCTGAAATGCCTATCGACACCTATATCTTAAATGCCTATCGGCACCTATTTTTGAAATGCCTATCGGAAACTACATCTGAAATGCCTATCAGCACCTATATTTGAAATGCCTATCGGCAACCATATCTGAAATGCCTATCGACACCTATATTTGAAATACCTATCGGCTTCTATATCTGAAATGCCTATCGGCACCTATTTTTAAAATGCAAATTGCCAACTCTATCTGAAAAGCCTATCGGCCCCTATATCTGAAATGCCTATCGGCACCTCTTTTTTAAATGCCTATCGGAAACTACATCTGAAATGCCTATCAGCACCTATATTTGAAATGCCTATCGGCAACCATATCTGAAATGCCTATCGACACCTATATTTGAAATACCTATCGGCTTCTATATCTGAAATGCCTATAGGCACCTATTTTTAAAATGCCAATCGGCCACTATATCTGAAATGCCTATCAGCACCTATATCTGAAATGCCTATCGGCACCTATTTTTGAAATGCCTATCGGCTTCTATATCTGAAATGCCTATCGGCACCTATATTTGAAATGCCTATCGGCAACCATATCTGGAATGCCTATCGGCACCTATATTTGAAATGCCTATCGGCTTCTATATCTGAAATGCCTATCGGCACCTATTTTTAAAATGCCAATCGGTGACTATATCTGAAATGCCTATCGACACCTATATCTGAAATGCCTATCGGCACCAATTTTTGAAATGCCTATCGGAAACTACATCTGGAATGCCTATCAGCACCTATATTTGAAATGCCTATCGGCAACCATATCTGGAATGCCTATCGGCACCTATATTTGAAATGCCTATCGGCTTCTATATCTGAAATGCCTATCCACACCTATTTTCAAAACGCCAATTGGCAACTATATCTGATATGCCTATCGGTACCTATATCTGAAATGCCTATCGGTACCTATTTTTGAAATGCCTATCGGAAACAACATCTGAAATGCCTATCGGAAACAACATCTGAAATGCCTATCAGCACTTATATTTGAAATGCCTATCGGCAACCATATCTGGAATGCCTATCGGCACCTATATTTGAAATGCCTATCGGCTTATATATCTGAAATGCCTATCGGCACCTATTTTTAAAATGCCAATAGGCAACTATATCTGAAATGCCTATCGGCACCTATATCTGGAATGCCTATCGGCACCTATATTTGAAATGTCTATCGGCTTCTATATCTAAAAGGCCTATCGGCACTTATTTTTAAAATGCCAATCGGCAACTATATCTGAAATGCCTATCGGCACCTATATCTGAAATGCCTATCGGCACCTATTTTTGAAATGCCTATCGGAAACTACATGTGAAATGCGTATCAGCACCTATATTTGTAATGCCTATCGGCAACCATATCTGGAATGCCTATCGGCACCTATATTTGAAATGCCTATCGGCTTCTATATCATAAATGCCTATCGGCACCAATTTTTAAAATGCTAATCGGCAACTATATCTGTAATGCCTATCGGCACCTATATCTGAAATGCCTATCAGCACCTACTTTTGAATTGCCTATCGGAAACTACATCTAAAATGCCTATCAGCACCTATATTTGAAATGCCTATCGGCAACCATATCTGAAATGCCTATCGACACCTATATTTGAAATACCTATCGGCTTCTATATCTGAAATGCCTATCGGCACCTATTTTTAAAATGCCAATCGGTAACTATATCTGAAATGCCTATCAGCACCTATATCTGAAATGCCTATCGGCACCAATTTTTGAAATGCCAATCGGAAACTACATCTGGAATGAATATCAGCACCTATATTTGAAATGCCTATCGGCAACCATATCTGGAATGCCTATCGGCACCTATATTTGAAATGCCTATCGGTTTCTATATCTAAAATGCCTATCGACATCTATTTTTAAAATGCCAATCGGCAACTATATCTGAAATGCCTATCGGCACATATATCTGAAATGCCTATTGACACCTATTTTTGAAATGCCTATCGGAAACTACATCTGGAATGCCTATCAGCACCTATATTTGAAATGCCTATCGGCAAACATCTGAAATGCCTATCGACACCTATATCTGAAATACCTATCGGCTTCTATATCTGAAATGCCTATCGGCACCTATTTTTAAAATGCCAATCGGAAACTATATCTGAAATGCCTATCAGCACCTATATCTGAAATGCCTATCGGCACCAATTTTTGAAATGCCTATCGGAAACTACATCTGAAATGCCTATCAGCACCTATATTTGGAATGCCTATCGGCAACCATATCTGGGTTGCTTATCGGCACCTATATTTGAAATGCCTATCGGCTTCTATATCTGAAATGCCTATCGGCAGCTATTTTTAAAATGCCAATCGGCAACTATATCTGAAATGCCTATCGGCACCTATATATTAAATGCCTATCGGAAACTACATCTGAAATGCCTATCAGCACCTATATTTGAAATGCCTACCGGCAACCATATCTGGAATTCCTATCAGCACCTATATTTGAAATGCCTATCGGCTTCTATATCTGAAATGCCTATCGGCACCTATTTTTAAAATTCCAATCGGCAACTATATCTGAAATGCCTATCGGCACCTATATCTGAAATGCCTATCGGCACCTATTTTTGAAATGCCTATCGGAAACTACATCTGAAATGCCTATCAGCACCTATATTTGAAATGCCTATCGGCAACCATATCTGAAATGCCTATCGACACCTATATTTGAAATACCTATCGGCTTCTATATCTGAAATGCCTATCGGCACCTATTTTTAAAATGCCAATCGGCCACTATATCTGAAATGCCTATCAGCACCTATATCTGAAATGCCTATCGGCACCAATTTTTGCATTTCAGATATAGTTGCCAATTGGCGTTTCAAAAATAGGTGTGGATAGGCATTTCAGATATAGAAGCCGATAGGCATTTCAAATATAGGTGCCGATAGGCATTCCAGATATGGTTGCCGATAGGCATTTCAAATATAGGTGCTGATAGGCATTTCAGATGTAGTTACCGATAGGCATTTCAAAAATAGGTGCCGATAGGCATTTCAGATATAGGTGCCGATAGGCATTTCAGATATAGTTGCCGATTGGAATTTTAAAAATAGGTGCCGATAGGCTTTTCAGATATAGAAGCCGATAGGCATTTCAAATATAAGTGCTGATAGGAATTCCAGATATGGTTGCCGATAGGCATTTCAAATATAGGTGCTGATAGGCATTTCAGATGTAGTTTCCGATAGGCATTTCAAAAATAGGTGTCGATAGGCATTTCAGATATATGTGCCGATAGGCATTTCAGATATAGTTGCAGATTGGCATTTTAAAAATAGATGTCGATAGGCATTTTAGATATAGAAGCCGATAGGCATTTCAAATATAGGTGCCGATAGGCATTCCAGATATGGTTGCCGATAGGCATTTCAAATATAGGTGCTGATATTCATTCCAGATGTAGTTTCCGATAGGCATTTCAAAAATTGGTGCCGATAGGCATTTCAGATATAGGTGCCGATAGGCATTTCAATTATAGTTACCGATTGGCATTTTAAAAATAGGTGCCGATAGGCATTTCAGATATAGAAGCCGATAGGTATTTCAAATATAGGTGTCGATAGGCATTTCAGATATGGTTGCCGATAGGCATTTCAAATATAGGTGCTGATAGGCATTTTAGATGTAGTTTCCGATAGGCAATTCAAAAGTAGGTGCTGATAGGCATTTCAGATATAGGTGCCAATAGGCATTACAGATATAGTTGCCGATTAGCATTTTAAAAATTGGTGCCGATAGGCATTTCAGATATAGAAGCCGATAGGCATTTCAAATATAGGTGCCGATAGGCATTCCAGATATGGTTGCCGATAGGCATTACAAATATAGGTGCTGATAGGCATTTCACATGTAGTTTCCGATAGGCATTTCAAAAATAGGTGCCGATAGGCATTTCAGATATAGGTGCCGATAGGCATTTCAGATATAGTTGCCGATTGGCATTTTAAAAATAAGTGCCGATAGGCCTTTTAGATATAGAAGCCGATAGACATTTCAAATATAGGTGCCGATAGGCATTCCAGATATAGGTGCCGATAGGCATTTCAGATATAGTTGCCTATTGGCATTTTAAAAATAGGTGCCGATAGGCATTTCAGATATATAAGCCGATAGGCATTAAAATATAGGTGCCGATAGGCATTCCAGATATGGTTGCCGATAGGCATTTCAAATATAAGTGCTGATAGGCATTTCAGATGTTGTTTCCGATAGGCATTTCAAAAATAGGTACCGATAGGCATTTCAGATATAGGTACCGATAGGCATATCAGATATAGTTGCCAATTTGCGTTTTGAAAATAGGTGTGGATAGGCATTTCAGATATAGAAGCCGATAGGCATTTCAAATATAGGTGCCGATAGGCATTCCAGATATGGTTGCCGATAGGCATTTCAAATATAGGTGCTGATAGGCATTCCAGATGTAGTTTCCGATAGGCATTTCAAAAATTGGTGCCGATAGGCATTTCAGATATAGGTGCCGATAGGCATTTCAGATATAGTCACCGATTGGCATTTTAAAAATAGGTGCCGATAGGCATTTCAGATATAGAAGCCGATAGGTATTTCAAATATAGGTGTCGATAGGCATTTCAGATATGTTTACCGATAGGCATTTCAAATATAGGTGCTAATAGGCATTTTAGATGTAGTTTCCGATAGGCATTTCAAAAATAGGTGCCGATAGGCATTTCAGATATAGGTGTCGATAGGCATTTCAGATATAGTTGCCGATTTGCATTTTAAAAATAGGTGCCGATAGGCATTTCAGATATAGAAGCCGATAGGCATTTCAAATATAGGTGCCGATAGGCATTCCAGATATGGTTGCCGATAGGCATTTCAAATATAGGTGCCGATAGGCATTTGAGATATAGAAGCCGATAGGCATTTCAAAAATAGGTGCCGATAGGCATTTCAGATATAGGTGCTGATAGGCATTTCAGATATAGTGGCCGATTGGCATTTTAAAAATAGGTACCGATAGGCATTTCAGATATAGAAGCCGATAGGTATTTCAAATATAGGTGTCGATAGGCATTTCAGATATGGTTGCCGATAGGCATTTCAAATATAGGTGCTGATAGGCATTTCAGATGTAGTTTCCGATAGGCATTTCAGATATAGAAGCCGATAGGCATTTCAAAAATAGGTGCCGATAGGCATTTCAGATATAGGTGCTGATAGGCATTTCAGATATAGTGGCCGATTGGCATTTTAAAAATAGGTGCCGATAGGCATTTCAGATATAGAAGCCGATAGGTATTTCAAATATAGGTGTCAATAGGCATTTCAGATATGGTTGCCGATTGGCATTTCAAATATAGGTGCTGATAGGCATTTCAGATGTAGTTTCCGATAGGCATTTCAAAAATAGGTGCCGATAGGCATTTCAGATATAGGTGCCGATAGGCATATCAGATATAGATGCCGATAGGCATTTAAAATATAGGTGCCGATAGGCATTTCAAATATAGGTGTCGATAGGCATTTCAGATATAAATGCCGAAAGACATTTCAGATATAGGTGCCGATAGGCATTTCTGATGTGGTTGCCTAAAGGCATTTCAAATATAGGTCCCGATTGGCATTCCAAATATGGTTGCCGATAGGCATTTCAAATATACACGCTGATAGGCATTTCAGATGTAGTTTCCGATAGGCATTTCAAAAATAGGTGCCGATAGGCATTTCAGATATAGGTGCCGATAGGCATTTCAGATATAGTCGCCGATTGGAATTTTAAAAATAGGTGCCAATAGGCATTTCAGATATAGAAGCCGATAGGCATTTCAAATATAGGTGCTGATAGGAATTCCAGATATGGTTGCCGGTAGGCATTTCAAATATAGGTGCTGATAGGCATTTCAGAAGTAGTTTCCGATAGGCATTTCAAAAATTGGTGCCGATAGGCATTTCATATATAGGTGCCGATAGGCATTTCAGATATAGTTGCCGATTGGCATTTTAAAAATTGGTGCCGATAGGCATTTCAGATATAGAAGCCGATAGGCATTTCAAATATAGGTGCCGATAAGCAACCCAGATATGGTTGCCGATAGGCATTTCAAATATAGGTGCTGATAGGCATTCCAGATGTAGTTTCCGATAGGCATTTCAAAAATTGGTGCCGATAGGCATTTCAGATATAGGTGCCGATAGGCATTTCAGATATAGTTACCGATTGGGATTTTAAAAATAGGTGCCGATAGGCATTTCAGATATAGAAGCCGATAGGTATTTCAAATATAGGTGTCGATAGGCATTTGAGATATGGTTTCCGATAGGCATTTCAAATATAGGTGCTGATAGGCATTTCAGATTTAGTTTAAGATAGGCAATTCAAAAGTAGGTGCCGATAGGCATTTCAGATATAGGTGCCAATAGGCATTACAGATATAGTTGCCGATTAGCATTTTAAAAATTGGTGCCGATAGGCATTTCAGATATAGAAGCCGATAGGCATTTCAAATATAGGTGCTGATAGGCATTCCAGATATGGTTGCCGATAGGCATTACAAATATAGGTGCTGATAGGCATTTCACATGTAGTTTCCGATAGGCATTTAAAAAATAGGTGCCGATAGGCATTTCAAATATAGGTGCCGATAGGCATTTCAGATATAGTTGCCGATTGGCATTTTAAAAATAAGTGCTGATAGGCATTTCAGATATAGAAGCCGATAGACATTTCAAATATAGGTGCCGATAGGCATTCCAGATATGGTTGCCGGTAGGCATTTCAAATATAGGTGCTGATAGGCATTTCAGATGTAGTTTCCGATAGGCATTTCAAAAATTGGTGCCGATAGGCATTTCAGATATAGTTGCCGATAGGCATTTCAGATATAATTGCCGATTGGCATTTTAAAAATTGGTGCCGATAGGAATTTCAGATATAGAAGCCGATAGGCATTTCAAATATAGGTGCCGATAGGCATTCCAGATATGGTTGCCGATAGGCATTTCAAATATAGGTGCTGATAGGCATTTCACATGTAGTTTCCGATAGGCATTTTAAAAATAGGTGCCGATAGGCATTTCAGATATAGGTGCCGATAGGCATTTCAGATATAGTTGCCGATTGGCATTTTAAAAATAAATGCCGATAGGCATTTCAGATATAGAAGCCGATAGACATTTCAAATATAGGTGCCGATAGGCATTCCAGATATAGGTGCCGATAGGCATTTCAGATATAGTTGCCTATTGGCATTTTAAAAATAGGTGCCGATAGGCATTTCAGATATATAAGCCGATAGGCATTTCAAATATAGGTGCCGATAGGCATTCCAGATATGGTTGCCGATAGGCATTTCAAATATAAGTGCTGATAGGCATTTCAGATGTAGTTTCCGATAGGCATTTCAAAAATAGGTACCGATAGGCATTTCAGATATAGGTGCCGATAGGCATTTCAGATATAGTTGCCAATTGGCGTTTTAAAAATAGGTGTGGATAGGCATATCAGATATAGATGACGATAGGCATTTAAAATATGGGTGCCGATAGGCATTTCAAATATAGGTGTCGATAGGCATTTCAGATATAAATGCCGAAAGACATTTCAGATATAGGTGCCGATAGGCATTTCTGATGTGGTTGCCTAAAGGCATTTCAAATATAGGTTCCGATTGGCATTCCAAATATGGTTGCCGATAGGCATTTTAAATATAGGTGCTGATAGGCATTTCAGATGTAGTTTCCGATAGGCATTTCAAAAATAGGTGCCGATAGGCATTTCAGATATAGGTGCCGATAGGCATTTCAGATATAGTCGCCGATTGGAATTTTAAAAATAGGTGCCAATAGGCATTTCAGATATAGAAGCCGATAGGCATTTCAAATATAGGTGCTGATAGGAATTCCAGATATGGTTGCCGGTAGGCATTTCAAATATAGGTGCTGATAGGCATTTCAGATGTAGTTTCCGATAGGCATTTCAAAAATTGGTGCCGATAGGCATTTTATATATAGGTGCCGATAGGCATTTCAGATATAGTTGCCGATTGGCATTTTAAAAATAGGTGCCGATAGGCATTTCAGATATAGAAGCCGATAGGCATTTCAAATATAGGTGCCGATAAGCAACCCAGATATGGTTGCCGATAGGCATTTCAAATATAGGTGCTGATAGGCATTTCAGATGTAGTTTCCGATACGCATTTCAAAAATTGGTGCCTATAGGCATTTCAGATATAGGTACTGATAGGCATTTCAGATATAGTTTCCGATTGGCATTTTAAAAATAGGTGCCGATAGGCATTTCAGATATAGAAGCCGATAGGTATTTCAGATAGAGGTGTCGATAGGCATTTCAGATGTTTGCCGATAGGCATTTCAAATATAGGTGCTGATAGGCATTCCAGATGTAGTTTCCGATAGGCATTTCAAAAATAGGTGTCGATAGGCATTTCAGATATATGTGCCGATAGGCATTTCAGATATAGTTGCCGATTGGCATTTTAAAAATAGATGTCGATAGGCATTTTAGATATAGAAGATGATAGGTATTTCAAATATAGGTGCCGATAGGCATTCCAGATATGGTTTCCGATAGGCATTTCAAATATAGGTGCTGATATTCATTCCAGATGTAGTTTCCGATAGGCATTTCAAAAATTGGTGCCGATAGGCATTTCAGATATAGGTGCCGATAGGCATTTCAGATATAGTTACCGATTGGGATTTTAAAAATAGGTGCCGATAGGCATTTCAGATATAGAAGCCGATAGGTATTTCAAATATAGGTGTCGATAGGCATTTGAGATATGGTTTCCGATAGGCATTTCAAATATAGGTGCTGATAAGCATTTCAGATGTAGTTTCCGATAGGCAATTCAAAAGTAGGTGCCGATAGGCATTTCAGATATAGGTGCCAATAGGCATTACAGATATAGTTGCCGATTAGCATTTTAAAAATTGGTGCCGATAGGCATTTCAGATATAGAAGCCGATAGGCATTTCAAATATAGGTGCTGATAGGCATTCCAGATATGGTTGCCGATAGGCATTACAAATATAGGTGCTAATAGGCATTTCACATGTAGTTTCCGATAGGCATTTAAAAAATAGGTGCCGATAGGCATTTCAGATATAGGTGCCGATAGGCATTTCAGATATAGTTGCCGATTGGCATTTTAAAAATAAGTGCCGATAGGCATTTCAGATATAGAAGCCGATAGACATTTTAAATATAGGTGCCGATAGGCATTCCAGATATGGTTGCCGGTAGGCATTTCAAATATAGGTGCTGATAGGCATTTCAGATGTAGTTTCCGATAGGCATTTCAAAAATTGGTGCCGATAGGCATTTCAGATATAGTTGCCGATAGGCATTTCAGATATAATTGCCGATTGGCATTTTAAAAATTGGTGCCGATAGGAATTTCAGATATAGAAGCCGATAGGCATTTCAAATATAGGTGCCGATAGGCATTCCAGATATGGTTGCCGATAGGCATTTCAAATATAGGTGCTGATAGGCATTTCACATGTAATTTCCGATAGGAATTTCAAAAATAGGTGCCGATAGGCATTTCAGATATAGGTGCCGATAGGCATTTCAGATATAGTTGCCGATTGGCATTTTAAAAATAAATGCCGATAGGCATTTCAGATATAGAAGCCGATAGACATTTCAAATATAGGTGCCGATAGGCATTCCAGATATAGGTGCCGATAGGCATTTCAGATATAGTTGCCTATTGGCATTTTAAAAATAGGTGCCGATAGGCATTTCAGATATATAAGCCGATAGGCATTTCAAATATAGGTGCCGATAGGCATTCCAGATATGTTTGCCGATAGGCATTTCAAATATAAGTGCTGATAGGCATTTCAGATGTAGTTTCCGATAGGCATTTCAAAAATAGGTACCGATAGGCATTTCAGATATAGGTGCCGATAGGCATTTCAGATATAGTTGCCAATTGGCGTTTTAAAAATAGGTGTGGATAGGCATTTCAGATATAGAAGCCGATAGGCATTTCAAATATAGGTGCCGATAGGCATTCCAGATATGGTTGCCGATAGGCATTTCAAATATAGGTGCTGATAGGCATTTCAGATGTAGTTACCGATAGGCATTTCAAAAATAGGTGCCGATAGGCATTTCAGATATAGGTGCCGATAGGCATTTCAGATATAGTTGCCGATTGGAATTTTAAAAATAGGTGCCGATAGGCTTTTCAGATATAGAAGCCGATAGGCATTTCAAATATAAGTGCTGATAGGAATTCCAGATATGGTTGCCGATAGGCATTTCAAATATAGGTGCTGATAGGCATTTCAGATGTAGTTCCTGATAGGCATTTCAAAAATAGGTGTCGATAGGCATTTCAGATATATGTGCCGATAGGCATTTCAGATATAGTTGCAGATTGGCATTTTAAAAATAGATGTCGATAGGCATTTTAGATATAGAAGCCGATAGGCATTTCAAATATAGGTGCCGATAGGCATTCCAGATATGGTTGCCGATAGGCATTTCAAATATAGGTGCTGATATTCATTCCAGATGTAGTTTCCGATAGGCATTTCAAAAATTGGTGCCAATAGGCATTTCAGATATAGGTGCCGATGGGCATTTCAGATATAGTTACCGATTGGCATTTTAAAAATAGGTGCCGATAGGCATTTCAGATATAGAAGCCGATAGGTATTTCAAATATAGGTGTCGATAGGCATTTCAGATATGGTTGCCGATAGGCATTTCAAATATAGGTGCTGATAGGCATTTTAGATGTAGTTTCCGATAGGCAATTCAAAAGTAGGTGCTGATAGGCATTTCAGATATAGGTGCCAATAGGCATTACAGATATAGTTGCCGATTAGCATTTTAAAAATTGGTGCCGATAGGCATTTCAGATATAGAAGCCGATAGGCATTTCAAATATAGGTGCCGATAGGCATTCCAGATATGGTTGCCGATAGGCATTACAAATATAGGTGCTGATAGGCATTTCACATGTAGTTTCCGATAGGCATTTCAAAAATAGGTGCCGATAGGCATTTCAGATATAGGTGCCAATAGGCATTTCAGATATAGTTGCCGATTGGCATTTTAAAAATAAGTGCCGATAGGCCTTTTAGATATAGAAGCCGATAGACATTTCAAATATAGGTGCCGATAGGCATTCCAGATATAGGTGCCGATAGGCATTTCAGATATAGTTGCCTATTGGCATTTTAAAAATAGGTGCCGATAGGCATTTCAGATATATAAGCCGATAGGCATTTCAAATATAGGTGCCGATAGGCATTCCAGATATGGTTGCCGATATGCATTTCAAATATAAGTGCTGATAGGCATTTCAGATGTTGTTTCCGATAGGCATTTCAAAAATAGGTACCGATAGGCATTTCAGATATAGGTACCGATAGGCATATCAGATATAGTTGCCAATTGGCGTTTTGAAAATATGTGTGGATAGGCATTTCAGATATAGAAGCCGATAGGCATTTCAAATATAGGTGCCGATAGGCATTCCAGATATGGTTGCCGATAGGCATTTCAAATATAGGTGCTGATAGGCATTCTAGATGTAGTTTCCGATAGGCATTTCAAAAATTGGTGCCGATAGGCATTTCAGATATAGGTGCCGATAGGCATTTCAGATATAAGTGCCGATAGGCATTTTAGATATAGTCACCGATTGGCATTTTAAAAATAGGTGCCGATAGGCATTTCAGATATAGAAGCTGATAGGTATTTCAAATATAGGTGTCGATAGGCATTTCAGATATGTTTACCGATAGGCATTTCAAATATAGGTGCTAATAGGCATTTTAGATGTAGTTTCCGATAGGCATTTCAAAAATAGGTGCCGATAGGCATTTCAGATATAGGTGTCGATAGGCATTTCAGATATAGTTGCCGATAGGCATTTCAAATATAGGTGCCGATAGGCATTTCAGATATAGAAGCCGATAGGCATTTCAAAAATAGGTGCCGATAGGCATTTCAGATATAGGTGCTGATAGGCATTTCAGATATAGTGGCCGATTGGCATTTTAAAAATAGGTGCCGATAGGCATTTCAGATATAGAAGCCGATAGGTATTTCAAATATAGGTGTCGATAGGCATTTCAGATATGGTTGCTGATAGGCATTTCAAATATAGGTGCTGATAGGCATTTCAGATGTAGTTTCCGATAATCATTTCAAAAAGAGGTGCCGATAGGCATTTCAGATATAGGTGCCGATAGGCTTTTCAGATAGAGTTGGCGATTGGCATTTTAAAAATAGGTGCCGATAGGCATTTCAGATATAGAAGCCGATAGGTATTTCAAATATAGGTGTCGATAGACATTTCAGATATGGTTGCCGATAGGCATTTCAAATATAGGTGCTGATAGGCATTTCAGATGTAGTTTCCGATAGGCATTTCAAAAATAGGTGCCGATAGGCATTTCAGATATAGGTGTCGATAGGCATTTCAGATATAGTTGCCGATTGGCATTTTAAAAATAGGTGCCGATAGGCATTTCAGATATAGAAGCCGATAGGCATTTCAATTATAGGTGCCGATAGGCATTCCAGATATGGTTGCCGATAGGCATTTCAAATATAGGTGCCGATAGGCATTTCAGATATAGAAGCCGATAGGCATTTCAAAAATAGGTGCCGATAGGCATTTCAGATATAGGTGCTGATAGGCATTTCAGATATAGTGGCCAATTGGCATTTTAAAAATAGGTGCCGATAGGCATTTCAGATATAGAAGCCGATAAGTATTTCAAATATTGGTGTCGATAGGCATTTCAGATATGGTTGCCGATAGGCATTTCAAATATAGGTGCTGATAGGCATTTCAGATGTAGTTTCCGATAGGCATTTCAAAAATAGGTGCCGATAGGCATTTAAGATATAGGTGCCGCTAGGCATATCAGATATAGATGCCGATAGACATTTAAAATATAGGTGCCGATAGGCATTTCAAATATAGGTGTCGATAGGCATTTCAGATATAAATGCCGAAAGACATTTCAGATATATGTGCCGATAGGCATTTCTGATGTGGTTGCCGATAGGCATTTCAAATATAGGTCCCGATTGGCATTCCAAATATGGTTGCCGATAGGCATTTCAAATATAGGTGCTGATAGGCATTTCAGATGTAGTTTTCGATAGGCATTTCAAAAATAGGTGCCGATAGGCATTTCAGATATAGGTGCCGATAGGCATTTCAGATATAGTTGCCGATTGGAATTTTAAAAATAGGTGCCAATTGGCATTTCAGATATAGAAGCCGATAGGCATTTAAAATATAGGTGCTGATAGGAATTCCAGATATGGTTGCCGGTAGGCATTTCAAATATAGGTGCTGATAGGCATTTCAGATGTAGTTTCCGATAGGCATTTCAAAAATTGGTGCCGATAGGCATTTCATATATAGGTGCCGATAGGCATTTCAGATATAGTTGCCGATTGGCATTTTAAAAATAGGTGCCGATAGGCATTTCAGATATAGAAGCCGATAGGCATTTCAAATATAGGTGCCGATAAGCAACCCAGATATGGTTGCCGATAGGCATTTCAAATATAGGTGCTGATAGGCATTTCAGATGTAGTTTCCGATAGGCATTTCAAAAATTGGTGCCGATAGGCATTTCAGATATAGGTGCTGATAGGCATTTCAGATATAGTTTCCGATTGGCATTTTAAAAATAGGTGCCGATAGGCATTTCAGATATAGAAGCCGATAGGTATTTCAGATATAGGTGTCGATAGGCATTTCAGATGTTTGCCGATAGGCATTTCAAATATAGGTGCTGATAGGCATTCCGGATGTAGTTTCCGATAGGCATTTTAAAAATAGGTGTCGATAGGCATTTCAGATATATGTGCCGATAGGCATTTCAGATATAGTTGCCGATTGGCATTTTAAAAATAGATGTCGATAGGCATTTTAGATATAGAAGCCGATAGGCATTTTAAATATAGGTGCCGATAGGCATTCCAGATATGGTAGCCGATAGGCATTTTAAATATAGGTGCTAATATTCATTCCAGATGTAGTTTCCGATAGGCATTTCAAAAATTGGTGCCGATAGGCATTTCAGATATAGGTGCCGATAGGCAGTTCAGATATAGTTACCGATTGACATTTTAAAAATAGGTGCCGATAGGCATTTCAGATATAGAAGCCGATAGGTATTTCAAATATAGGTGTCTATAGGCATTTCAGATATGGTTGCCGATAGGCATTTCAAATATAGGTGCTGATAGGCATTTTAGATGTAGTTTCCGATAGGCAATTCAAAAGTAGGTGCCGATAGGCATTTCAGATATAGGTGCCGATAGGCATTACAGATATAGTTGTTGATTAGCATTTTAAAAATTGGTGCCGATAGGCATTTCAGATATAGAAGCCGATAGGCATTTCAAATATAGGTGCCGAATGGCATTCCAGATATGGTTGCCGATAGGCATTACAAATATAGGTGCTGATAGGCATTTCACATGTAGTTTCCGATAGGCATTTCAAAAATAGGTGCCGATAGGCATTTCAGATATAGGTGCCGATAGGCATTTCAGATATAGTTGCCGATTGGCATTTTAAAAATAAGTGCCGATAGGCATTTCAGATATAGAAGCCGATAGACATTTCAAATATAGGTGCCGATAGGCATTCCAGATATGGTTGCCGATAGGCATTTCAAATATAGGTGCTGATAGGCATTTTAGATGTAGTTTCCGATAGGCATTTCAAAAATTGGTGCCGATAGGCATTTCAGATATAGTTGCCGATAGGCATTTCAGATATATTTGCCGATTGGCATTTTAAAAATTGGTGCCGATAGGAATTTCAGATATAGAAGCCGATAGGCATTTCAAATATAGGTGCCGATAGGCATTTCAGATATAGGTGCCGATAGGCATTTCAGATATAGTTGCCTATTGGCATTTTAAAAATAGGTGCCGATAGGCATTTCAGATATATAAGCCGATAGGCATTTCAAATATAGGTGCTGATAGGCATTTCACATGTAGTTTCCGATAGTCATTTCAAAAATAGGTGCCGATAGGCATTTCAGATATAGGTGCCGATAGGCATTTCAGATATAGTTGCCTATTGGCATTTTAAAAATAGGTGCCGATAGGCATTTCAGATATATAAGCCGATAGGCATTTCAAATATAGGTGCCGATAGGCATTCCAGATATGGTTGCCGATAGGCATTTCAAATATAAGTGCTGATAGGCATTTCAGATGTAGTTTCCGATAAGCATTTCAAAAATAGGTACCGATAGGCATTTCAGATATAGGTGCCGATAGGCATTTCAGATATAGTTGCCAATTGGCGTTTTAAAAATAGGTGTGGATAGGCATTTCAGATATAGAAGCCGATAGGCATTTCAAATATAGGTGCCGATAGGCATTCCAGATATGGTTACCGATAGGCATTTCAAATATAGGTGCTGATAGGCATTCCAGATGTAGTTTCCGATAGGCATTTCAAAAATTGGTGCCGATAGGCATTTCAGATATAGGTGCCGATAGGCATTTCAGATATAGAAGCCGATAGGAATTTCAAATATAGGTGTCGATAGGCATTTCAGATATGTTTACCGATAGGCATTTCAAATATAAGTGCTAATAGGCATTTTAGATGTAGTTTCCGATAGGCATTTCAAAAATAGGTGCCGATAGTCATTTCAGATATAGGTGTCGATAGGCATTTCAGATATAGTTGCCGATTGGCATTTTAAAAATAGGTGCCGATAGGCATTTCAGATATAGAAGCCTATAGGCATTTCAAATATAGGTGCCGATAGGCTTTCCAGATATGGTTGCCGATAGGCATTTCAAATATAGGTGCCGATAGGCATTTCAGATATAGAAGCCGATAGGCATTTCAAAAATAGGTGCCGATAGGCATTTCAGATATAGGTGCCGATAGGCATTTCAGATATAGTTGCCAATTGGCATTTTGAAAATAGGTGTCGATAGGCATTTCAGATATATAAGCCGATAGGCATTTCAAATATAGGTGCCGATAGGCATTCCAGATATGGTTGCCGATAGGCATTTCAAATATAAGTGCTGATAGGCATTTCAGATGTAGTTTCCGATTGGCATTTCAAAAATAGGTACCGATAGGCATTTCAGATATAGGTGCCGATAGGCATATCAGATATAGTTGCCAATTGGCGTTTTGAAAATAGGTGTGGATAGGCATTTCAGAAATAGAAGCCGATAGGCATTTCAAATATAGGTGCCGATAGGCATTCCAGATATGGTTGCCGATAGGCATTTCAAATATAGGTGCTGATAGGCATTCCAGATGTAGTTTCCGATAGGCATTTCAAAAATTGGTGCCGATAGGCATTTCAGATATAGGTGCCGATAGGCATTTCAGATATAATCACCGATTGGCATTTAAAAAATAGGTGCCGATAGGCATTTCAGATATAGAAGCCGATAGGTATTTCAAATATAGGTGTCGATAGGCATTTCAGATATGTTTACCGATAGGCATTTCAAATATAGGTGCTAATAGGCATTTTAGATGTAGTTTCCGATAGGCATTTCAAAAATAGGTTCCAATAGGCATTTCAGATATAGGTGTCGATAGGCATTTCAGATATAGTTGCCGATTTGCATTTTAAAAATAGGTGCCGATAGGCATTTCAGATATGGTTGCCGATAGGCATTTCAAATATAGGTGCTGATAGGCATTTCAGATGTAGTTTCCGATAGGCATTTCAGATATAGAAGCCGATAGGCATTTCAAAAATAGGTGCCGATAGGCATTTCAGATATAGGTGCTGATAGGCATTTCAGATATAGTGGCCGATTGGCATTTTAAAATAGGTGCCGATAGGCATTTCAGATATAGAAGCCGATAGGTATTTCAAATATAGGTGTCAATAGGCATTTAAGATATGGTTGCCGATAGGCATTTCAAATATAGGTCCCGATTGGCATTCCAAATATGGTTGCCGATAGGCATTTCAAATATAGGTGCTGATAGGCATTTCAGATGTAGTTTCCGATAGGCATTTCAAAAATAGGTGCCGATAGGCATTTCAGATATAGGTGCCGATAGGCATTTCAGATATAGTCGCCGATTGGAATTTTAAAAATAGGTGCCAATAGGCAATTTAGATATAGAAGCCGATAGGCATTTCAAATATAGGTGCTGATAGGAATTCCAGATATGGTTGCCGGTAAGCATTTCAAATATAGGTGCTGATAGGCATTTCAGATGTAGTTTCCGATAGGCATTTCAAAAATTGGTGCCGATAGGCATTTTATATATAGGTGCCGATAGGCATTTCAGATATAGTTGCCGATTGGCATTTTAAAAATAGGTGCCGATAGGCATTTCAGATATAGAAGCCGATAGGCATTTCAAATATAGGTGCCGATAAGCAACCCAGATATGGTTGCCGATAGGCATTTCAAATATAGGTGCTGATAGGCATTTCAGATGTAGTTTCCGATACGCATTTCAAAAATTGGTGCCAATAGGCATTTCAGATATAGGTACTGATAGGCATTTCAGATATAGTTTCCGATTGGCATTTTAAAAATAGGTGCCGATAGGCTTTTCAGATATAGAAGCCGATAGGTATTTCAGATAGAGGTGTCGATAGGCATTTCAGATGTTTGCCGATAGGCATTTCAAATATAGGTGCTGATAGGCATTCCAGATGTAGTTTCCGATAGGCATTTCAAAAATAGGTGTCGATAGGCATTTCAGATATATGTGCCGATAGGCATTTCAAATATAGTTGCCGATTGGCATTTTAAAAATAGATGTCGATAGGCATTTTAGATATAGAAGATGATAGGTATTTCAAATATAGGTGCCGATAGGCATTCCAGATATGGTTGCCGATAGGCATTTCAAATATAGGTGCTGATATTCATTCCAGATGTAGTTTCCGATAGGCATTTCAAAAATTGGTGCCGATAGGCATTTCAGATATAGGTGCCGATAGGCATTTCAGATATAGTTACCGATTGGGATTTTAAAAATAGGTGCCGATAGGCATTTCAGATATAGAAGCCGATAGGTATTTCAAATATAGGTGTCGATAGGCATTTCAGATATGGTTGCCGATAGGCATTTCAAATATAGGTGCTGATAGGCATTTCAGATGTAGTTTCCGATAGGCAATTCAAAAGTAGGTGCCGATAGGCATTTCAGATATAGGTGCCAATAGGCATTACAGATATAGTTGCCGATTAGCATTTTAAAAATTGGTGCCGATAGGCATTTCAGATATAGAAGCCGATAGGCATTTAAAATATAGGTGCTGATAGGAATTCCAGATATGGTTGCCGGTAGGCATTTCAAATATAGGTGCTGATAGGCATTTCAGATGTAGTTTCCGATAGGCATTTCAAAAATTGGTGCCGATAGGCATTTCATATATAGGTGCCGATAGGCATTTCAGATATAGTTGCCGATTGGCATTTTAAAAATAGGTGCCGATAGGCATTTCAGATATAGAAGCCGATAGGCATTTCAAATATAGGTGCCGATAAGCAATCCAGATATGGTTGCCGATAGGCATTTCAAATATAGGTGCTGATAGGCATTTCAGATGTAGTTTCCGATAGGCATTTCAAAAATTGGTGCCGATAGGCATTTCAGATATAGGTGCTGATAGGCATTTCAGATATAGTTTCCGATTGGCATTTTAAAAATAGGTGCCGATAGGCATTTCAGATATAGAAGCCGATAGGTATTTCAGATATAGGTGTCGATAGGCATTTCAGATGTTTGCCGATAGGCATTTCAAATATAGGTGCTGATAGGCATTCCGGATGTAGTTTCCGATAGGCATTTTAAAAATAGGTGTCGATAGGCATTTCAGATATATGTGCCGATAGGCATTTCAGATATAGTTGCCGATTGGCATTTTAAAAATAGATGTCGATAGGCATTTTAGATATAGAAGCCGATAGGCATTTTAAATATAGGTGCCGATAGGCATTCCAGATATGGTTGCCGATAGGCATTTTAAATATAGGTGCTAATATTCATTCCAGATGTAGTTTCCGATAGGCATTTCAAAAATTGGTGCCGATAGGCATTTCAGATATAGGTGCCGATAGGCAGTTCAGATATAGTTACCGATTGACATTTTAAAAATAGGTGCCGATAGGCATTTCAGATATAGAAGCCGATAGGTATTTCAAATATAGGTGTCTATAGGCATTTCAGATATGGTTGCCGATAGGCATTTCAAATATAGGTGCTGATAGGCATTTTAGATGTAGTTTCCGATAGGCAATTCAAAAGTAGGTGCCGATAGGCATTTCAGATATAGGTGCCGATAGGCATTACAGATATAGTTGTTGATTAGCATTTTAAAAATTGGTGCCGATAGGCATTTCAGATATAGAAGCCGATAGGCATTTCAAATATAGGTGCCGAATGGCATTCCAGATATGGTTGCCGATAGGCATTACAAATATAGGTGCTGATAGGCATTTCACATGTAGTTTCCGATAGGCATTTCAAAAATAGGTGCCGATAGGCATTTCAGATATAGGTGCCGATAGGCATTTCAGATATAGTTGCCGATTGGCATTTTAAAAATAAGTGCCGATAGGCATTTCAGATATAGAAGCCGATAGACATTTCAAATATAGGTGCCGATAGGCATTCCAGATATGGTTGCCGATAGGCATTTCAAATATAGGTGCTGATAGGCATTTTAGATGTAGTTTCCGATAGGCATTTCAAAAATTGGTGCCGATAGGCATTTCAGATATAGTTGCCGATAGGCATTTCAGATATATTTGCCGATTGGCATTTTAAAAATTGGTGCCGATAGGAATTTCAGATATAGAAGCCGATAGGCATTTCAAATATAGGTGCCGATAGGCATTTCAGATATAGGTGCCGATAGGCATTTCAGATATAGTTGCCTATTGGCATTTTAAAAATAGGTGCCGATAGGCATTTCAGATATATAAGCCGATAGGCATTTCAAATATAGGTGCTGATAGGCATTTCACATGTAGTTTCCGATAGTCATTTCAAAAATAAGTGCCGATAGGCATTTCAGATATAGGTGCCGATAGGCATTTCAGATATAGTTGCCTATTGGCATTTTAAAAATAGGTGCCGATAGGCATTTCAGATATATAAGCCGATAGGCATTTCAAATATAGGTGCCGATAGGCATTCCAGATATGGTTGCCGATAGGCATTTCAAATATAAGTGCTGATAGGCATTTCAGATGTAGTTTCCGATAAGCATTTCAAAAATAGGTACCGATAGGCATTTCAGATATAGGTGCCGATAGGCATTTCAGATATAGTTGCCAATTGGCGTTTTAAAAATAGGTGTGGATAGGCATTTCAGATATAGAAGCCGATAGGCATTTCAAATATAGGTGCCGATAGGCATTCCAGATATGGTTACCGATAGGCATTTCAAATATAGGTGCTGATAGGCATTCCAGATGTAGTTTCCGATAGGCATTTCAAAAATTGGTGCCGATAGGCATTTCAGATATAGGTGCCGATAGGCATTTCAGATATAGAAGCCGATAGGAATTTCAAATATAGGTGTCGATAGGCATTTCAGATATGTTTACCGATAGGCATTTCAAATATAAGTGCTAATAGGCATTTTAGATGTAGTTTCCGATAGGCATTTCAAAAATAGGTGCCGATAGTCATTTCAGATATAGGTGTCGATAGGCATTTCAGATATAGTTGCCGATTGGCATTTTAAAAATAGGTGCCGATAGGCATTTCAGATATAGAAGCCTATAGGCATTTCAAATATAGGTGCCGATAGGCTTTCCAGATATGGTTGCCGATAGGCATTTCAAATATAGGTGCCGATAGGCATTTCAGATATAGAAGCCGATAGGCATTTCAAAAATAGGTGCCGATAGGCATTTCAGATATAGGTGCCGATAGGCATTTCAGATATAGTTGCCAATTGGCATTTTGAAAATAGGTGTCGATAGGCATTTCAGATATATAAGCCGATAGGCATTTCAAATATAGGTGCCGATAGGCATTCCAGATATGGTTGCCGATAGGCATTTCAAATATAAGTGCTGATAGGCATTTCAGATGTAGTTTCCGATTGGCATTTCAAAAATAGGTACCGATAGGCATTTCAGATATAGGTGCCGATAGGCATATCAGATATAGTTGCCAATTGGCGTTTTGAAAATAGGTGTGGATAGGCATTTCAGAAATAGAAGCCGATAGGCATTTCAAATATAGGTGCCGATAGGCATTCCAGATATGGTTGCCGATAGGCATTTCAAATATAGGTGCTGATAGGCATTCCAGATGTAGTTTCCGATAGGCATTTCAAAAATTGGTGCCGATAGGCATTTCAGATATAGGTGCCGATAGGCATTTCAGATATAATCACCGATTGGCATTTAAAAAATAGGTGCCGATAGGCATTTCAGATATAGAAGCCGATAGGTATTTCAAATATAGGTGTCGATAGGCATTTCAGATATGTTTACCGATAGGCATTTCAAATATAGGTGCTAATAGGCATTTTAGATGTAGTTTCCGATAGGCATTTCAAAAATAGGTTCCGATAGGCATTTCAGATATAGGTGTCGATAGGCATTTCAGATATAGTTGCCGATTTGCATTTTAAAAATAGGTGCCGATAGGCATTTCAGATATGGTTGCCGATAGGCATTTCAAATATAGGTGCTGATAGGCATTTCAGATGTAGTTTCCGATAGGCATTTCAGATATAGAAGCCGATAGGCATTTCAAAAATAGGCGCCGATAGGCATTTCAGATATAGGTGCTGATAGGCATTTCAGATATAGTGGCCGATTGGCATTTTAAAATAGGTGCCGATAGGCATTTCAGATATAGAAGCCGATAGGTATTTCAAATATAGGTGTCAATAGGCATTTCAGATATGGTTGCCGATAGGCATTTCAAATATAGGTCCCGATTGGCATTCCAAATATGGTTGCCGATAGGCATTTCAAATATAGGTGCTGATAGGCATTTCAGATGTAGTTTCCGATAGGCATTTCAAAAATAGGTGCCGATAGGCATTTCAGATATAGGTGCCGATAGGCATTTCAGATATAGTCGCCGATTGGAATTTTAAAAATAGGTGCCAATAGGCAATTTAGATATAGAAGCCGATAGGCATTTCAAATATAGGTGCTGATAGGAATTCCAGATATGGTTGCCGGTAAGCATTTCAAATATAGGTGCTGATAGGCATTTCAGATGTAGTTTCCGATAGGCATTTCAAAAATTGGTGCCGATAGGCATTTTATATATAGGTGCCGATAGGCATTTCAGATATAGTTGCCGATTGGCATTTTAAAAATAGGTGCCGATAGGCATTTCAGATATAGAAGCCGATAGGCATTTCAAATATAGGTGCCGATAAGCAACCCAGATATGGTTGCCGATAGGCATTTCAAATATAGGTGCTGATAGGCATTTCAGATGTAGTTTCCGATACGCATTTCAAAAATTGGTGCCAATAGGCATTTCAGATATAGGTACTGATAGGCATTTCAGATATAGTTTCCGATTGGCATTTTAAAAATAGGTGCCGATAGGCTTTTCAGATATAGAAGCCGATAGGTATTTCAGATAGAGGTGTCGATAGGCATTTCAGATGTTTGCCGATAGGCATTTCAAATATAGGTGCTGATAGGCATTCCAGATGTAGTTTCCGATAGGCATTTCAAAAATAGGTGTCGATAGGCATTTCAGATATATGTGCCGATAGGCATTTCAAATATAGTTGCCGATTGGCATTTTAAAAATAGATGTCGATAGGCATTTTAGATATAGAAGATGATAGGTATTTCAAATATAGGTGCCGATAGGCATTCCAGATATGGTTGCCGATAGGCATTTCAAATATAGGTGCTGATATTCATTCCAGATGTAGTTTCCGATAGGCATTTCAAAAATTGGTGCCGATAGGCATTTCAGATATAGGTGCCGATAGGCATTTCAGATATAGTTACCGATTGGGATTTTAAAAATAGGTGCCGATAGGCATTTCAGATATAGAAGCCGATAGGTATTTCAAATATAGGTGTCGATAGGCATTTCAGATATGGTTGCCGATAGGCATTTCAAATATAGGTGCTGATAGGCATTTCAGATGTAGTTTCCGATAGGCAATTCAAAAGTAGGTGCCGATAGGCATTTCAGATATAGGTGCCAATAGGCATTACAGATATAGTTGCCGATTAGCATTTTAAAAATTGGTGCCGATAGGCATTTCAGATATAGAAGCCGATAGGCATTTAAAATATAGGTGCTGATAGGAATTCCAGATATGGTTGCCGGTAGGCATTTCAAATATAGGTGCTGATAGGCATTTCAGATGTAGTTTCCGATAGGCATTTCAATAATTGGTGCCGATAGGCATTTCATATATAGGTGCCGATAGGCATTTCAGATATAGTTGCCGATTGGCATTTTAAAAATAGGTGCCGATAGGCATTTCAGATATAGAAGCCGATAGGCATTTCAAATATAGGTGCCGATAAGCAACCCAGATATGGTTGCCGATAGGCATTTCAAATATAGGTGCTGATAGGCATTTCAGATGTAGTTTCCGATAGGCATTTCAAAAATTGGTGCCGATAGGCATTTCAGATATAGGTGCTGATAGGCATTTCAGATATAGTTTCCGATTGGCATTTTAAAAATAGGTGCCGATAGGCATTTCAGATATAGAAGCCGATAGGTATTTCAGATATAGGTGTCGATAGGCATTTCAGATGTTTGCCGATAGGCATTTCAAATATAGGTGCTGATAGGCATTCCGGATGTAGTTTCCGATAGGCATTTTAAAAATAGGTGTCGATAGGCATTTCAGATATATGTGCCGATAGGCATTTCAGATATAGTTGCCGATTGGCATTTTAAAAATAGATGTCGATAGGCATTTTAGATATAGAAGCCGATAGGCATTTTAAATATAGGTGCCGATAGGCATTCCAGATATGGTTGCCGATAGGCATTTTAAATATAGGTGCTAATATTCATTCCAGATGTAGTTTCCGATAGGCATTTCAAAAATTGGTGCCGATAGGCATTTCAGATATAGGTGCCGATAGGCAGTTCAGATATAGTTACCGATTGGCATTTTAAAAATAGGTGCCGATAGGCATTTCAGATATAGAAGCCGATAGGTATTTCAAATATAGGTGTCTATAGGCATTTCAGATATGGTTGCCGATAGGCATTTCAAATATAGGTGCTGATAGGCATTTTAGATGTAGTTTCCGATAGGCAATTCAAAAGTAGGTGCCGATAGGCATTTCAGATATAGGTGCCGATAGGCATTACAGATATAGTTGTTGATTAGCATTTTAAAAATTGGTGCCGATAGGCATTTCAGATATAGAAGCCGATAGGCATTTCAAATATAGGTGCCGAATGGCATTCCAGATATGGTTGCCGATAGGCATTACAAATATAGGTGCTGATAGGCATTTCACATGTAGTTTCCGATAGGCATTTCAAAAATAGGTGCCGATAGGCATTTCAGATATAGGTGCCGATAGGCATTTCAGATATAGTTGCCGATTGGCATTTTAAAAATAAGTGCCGATAGGCATTTCAGATATAGAAGCCGATAGACATTTCAAATATAGGTGCCGATAGGCATTCCAGATATGGTTGCCGATAGGCATTTCAAATATAGGTGCTGATAGGCATTTTAGATGTAGTTTCCGATAGGCATTTCAAAAATTGGTGCCGATAGGCATTTCAGATATAGTTGCCGATAGGCATTTCAGATATATTTGCCGATTGGCATTTTAAAAATTGGTGCCGATAGGAATTTCAGATATAGAAGCCGATAGGCATTTCAAATATAGGTGCCGATAGGCATTTCAGATATAGGTGCCGATAGGCATTTCAGATATAGTTGCCTATTGGCATTTTAAAAATAGGTGCCGATAGGCATTTCAGATATATAAGCCGATAGGCATTTCAAATATAGGTGCTGATAGGCATTTCACATGTAGTTTCCGATAGTCATTTCAAAAATAGGTGCCGATAGGCATTTCAGATATAGGTGCCGATAGGCATTTCAGATATAGTTGCCTATTGGCATTTTAAAAATAGGTGCCGATAGGCATTTCAGATATATAAGCCGATAGGCATTTCAAATATAGGTGCCGATAGGCATTCCAGATATGGTTGCCGATAGGCATTTCAAATATAAGTGCTGATAGGCATTTCAGATGTAGTTTCCGATAAGCATTTCAAAAATAGGTACCGATAGGCATTTCAGATATAGGTGCCGATAGGCATTTCAGATATAGTTGCCAATTGGCGTTTTAAAAATAGGTGTGGATAGGCATTTCAGATATAGAAGCCGATAGGCATTTCAAATATAGGTGCCGATAGGCATTCCAGATGTGGTTACCGATAGGCATTTCAAATATAGGTGCTGATAGGCATTCCAGATGTAGTTTCCGATAGGCATTTCAAAAATTGGTGCCGATAGGCATTTCAGATATAGGTGCCGATAGGCATTTCAGATATAGAAGCCGATAGGAATTTCAAATATAGGTGTCGATAGGCATTTCAGATATGTTTACCGATAGGCATTTCAAATATAGGTGCTAATAGGCATTTAAGATGTAGTTTCCGATAGGCATTTCAAAAATAGGTGCCGATAGTCATTTCAGATATAGGTGTCGATATGCATTTCAGATATAGTTGCCGATTGGCATTTTAAAAATAGGTGCCGATAGGCATTTCAGATATAGAAGCCTATAGGCATTTCAAATATAGGTGCCGATAGGCTTTCCAGATATGGTTGGGGATAGGCATTTCAAATATAGGTGCCGATAGGCATTTCAGATATAGAAGCCGATAGGCATTTCAAAAATAGGTGCCGATAGGCATTTCAGATATAGTTGCCAATTGGCATTTTGAAAATAGGTGTCGATAGGCATTTCAGATATATAAGCCGATAGGCATTTCAAATATAGGTGCCGATAGGCATTCCAGATATGGTTGCCGATAGGCATTTCAAATATAAGTGCTGATAGGCATTTCAGATGTAGTTTCCGATTGGCATTTCAAAAATAGGTACCGATAGGCATTTCAGATATAGGTGCCGATAGGCATATCAGATATAGTTGCCAATTGGCGTTTTGAAAATAGGTGTGGATAGGCATTTCAGAAATAGAAGCCGATAGGCATTTCAAATATAGGTGCCGATAGGCATTCCAGATATGGTTGCCGATAGGCATTTCAAATATAGGTGCTGATAGGCATTCCAGATGTAGTTTCCGATAGGCATTTCAAAAATTGGTGCCGATAGGCATTTCAGATATAGGTGCCGATAGGCATTTCAGATATAGTCACCGATTGGCATTTAAAAAATAGGTGCCGATAGGCATTTCAGATATAAAAGCCGATAGGTATTTCAAATATAGGTGTCGATAGGCATTTCAGATATGTTTACCGATAGGCATTTCAAATATAGGTGCTAATAGGCATTTTAGATGTAGTTTCCGATAGGCATTTCAAAAATAGGTTCCGATAGGCATTTCAGATATAGGTGTCGATAGGCATTTCAGATATAGTTGCCGATTTGCATTTTAAAAATAGGTGCCGATAGGCATTTCAGATATGGTTGCCGATAGGCATTTCAAATATAGGTGCTGATAGGCATTTCAGATGTAGTTTCCGATAGGCATTTCAGATATAGAAGCCGATAGGCATTTCAAAAATAGGTGCCGATAGGCATTTCAGATATAGGTGCTGATAGGCATTTCAGATATAGTGGCCGATTGGCATTTTAAAATAGGTGCCGATAGGCATTTCAGATATAGAAGCCGATAGGTATTTCAAATATAGGTGTCAATAGGCATTTCAGATATGGTTGCCGATAGGCATTTCAAATATAGGTCCCGATTGGCATTCCAAATATGGTTGCCGATAGGCATTTCAAATATAGGTGCTGATAGGCATTTCAGATGTAGTTTCCGATAGGCATTTCAAAAATAGGTGCCGATAGGCATTTCAGATATAGGTGCCGATAGGCATTTCAGATATAGTCGCCGATTGGAATTTTAAAAATAGGTGCCATAAGGCAATTTAGATATAGAAGCCGATAGGCATTTCAAATATAGGTGCTGATAGGAATTCCAGATATGGTTGCCGGTAAGCATTTCAAATATAGGTGCTGATAGGCATTTCAGATGTAGTTTCCGATAGGCATTTCAAAAATTGGTGCCGATAGGCATTTTATATATAGGTGCCGATAGGCATTTCAGATATAGTTGCCGATTGGCATTTTAAAAATAGGTGCCGATAGGCATTTCAGATATAGAAGCCGATAGGCATTTCAAATATAGGTGCCGATAAGCAACCCAGATATGGTTGCCGATAGGCATTTCAAATATAGGTGCTGATAGGCATTTCAGATGTAGTTTCCGATACGCATTTCAAAAATTGGTGCCAATAGGCATTTCAGATATAGGTACTGATAGGCATTTCAGATATAGTTTCCGATTGGCATTTTAAAAATAGGTGCCGATAGGCATTTCAGATATAGAAGCCGATAGGTATTTCAGATAGAGGTGTCGAAAGGCATTTCAGATGTTTGCCGATAGGCATTTCAAATATAGGTGCTGATAGGCATTCCAGATGTAGTTTCCGATAGGCATTTCAAAAATAGGTGTCGATAGGCATTTCAGATATATGTGCCGATAGGCATTTCAAATATAGTTGCCGATTGGCATTTTAAAAATAGATGTCGATAGGCATTTTAGATATAGAAGATGATAGGTATTTCAAATATAGGTGCCGATAGGCATTCCAGATATGGTTGCCGATAGGCATTTCAAATATAGGTGCTGATATTCATTCCAGATGTAGTTTCCGATAGGCATTTCAAAAATTGGTGCCGATAGGCATTTCAGATATAGATGCCGATAGGCATTTCAGATATAGTTACCGATTGGGATTTTAAAAATAGGTGCCGATAGGCATTTCAGATATAGAAGCCGATAGGTATTTCAAATATAGGTGTCGATAGGCATTTCAGATATGGTTGCCGATAGGCATTTCAAATATAGGTGCTGATAGGCATTTCAGATGTAGTTTCCGATAGGCAATTCAAAAGTAGGTGCCGATAGGCATTTCAGATATAGGTGCCAATAGGCATTACAGATATAGTTGCCGATTAGCATTTTAAAAATTGGTGCCGATAGGCATTTCAGATATAGAAGCCGATAGGCATTTCAAATATAGGTGCTGATAGGCATTCCAGATATGGTTGCCGATAGGCATTACAAATATAGGTGCTGATAGGCATTTCACATGTAGTTTCCGATAGGCATTTCAAAAATAGGTGCCGATAGGCATTTCAGATATAGGTGCCGATAGGCATTTCAGATATAGTTGCCGATTGGCATTTTAAAAATAAGTGCCGATAGGCATTTCAGGAATAGAAGCCGATAGACATTTCAAATATAGGTGCCGATAGGCATTCCACATATGGTTGCCGATAGGCATTTCAAATATAGGTGTTGATAGGCATTTCAGATGTAGTTTCCGATAGGCATTTCAAAAATTGGTGCCGATAGGCATTTCAGATATAGTTGCCGATAGGCATTTCAGATATAGTTGCCGATTGGCATTTTAAAAATTGGTGCCGATAGGAATTTCAGATATAGAAGCCGATAGGCATTTCAAATATAGGTGCCGATAGGCATTCCAGATATGGTTGCCGATAGGCATTTCAAATATAGGTGCTGATAGGCATTTCACATGTAGTTTCCGATAGGCATTTCAAAAATAGGTGCCGATAGGCATTTCAGATATAGGTGCCGATAGGCATTTCAGATATAGTTGCCGATTGGCATTTTAAAAATAAATGCCGATAGGCATTTCAGATATAGAAGCCGATAGACATTTCAAATATAGGTGCCGATAGGCATTCCAGATATAGGTGCCGATAAACATTTCAGATATAGTTGCCTATTGGCATTTTAAAAATAGGTGCCGATAGGCATTTCAGATATATAAGCCGATAGGCATTACAAATATAGGTGCCGATAGGCATTCCAGATATGGTTGCCGATAGGCATTTCAAATATAAGTGCTGATAGGCATTTCAGATGTAGTTTCCGATAGGCATTTCAAAAATAGGTACCGATAGGCATTTCAGATATAGGTGCCGATAGGCATTTCAGATATAGTTGCCAATTGGCTTTTTAAAAATAGGTGTGGATAGGCATTTCAGATATAGAAGCCGATAGGCATTTCAAATATAGGTGCCGATAGGCATTCCAGTTATGGTTGCCGATAGGCATTTCAAATATAGGTGCTGATAGGCATTTCAGATGTAGTCACAGATAGGCATTTCAAAAATAGGTGCCGATAGGCATTTCAGATATAGGTGCCGATAGGCATTTCAGATATAGTTGCCGATTGGCATTTTAAAAATAGATGTCGATAGGCATTTTAGATATAGAAGCCGATAGGCATTTCAAATATAGGTGCCGATAGGCATTCCAGATATGGTTGCCGATAGGCATTTCAAATATAGGTGCTGATATTCATTCCAGATGTAGTTTCCGATAGGCATTTCAAAAATTGGTGCCGATAGGCATTTCAGATATAGGTGCCGATAGGCATTTCAGATATAGTTGCCGATTAGCATTTTAAAAATTGGTGCCGATAGGCATTTCAGATATAGAAGCCGATAGGCATTTCAAATATAGGTGCCGATAGGCATTCCAGATATAGTTGCCGATAGGCATTACAAATATAGGTGCTGATAGGCATTTCACATGTAGTTTCCGATAGGCATTTCAAAAATAGGTGCCGATAGGCATTTCAGATATAGGTGCCGATAGGCATTTCAGATATAGTTGCCGATTGGCATTTTAAAAATAAGTGCCGATAGGCCTTTTAGATATAGAAGCCGATAGACATTTCAAATTAAGGTGCCGATAGGCATTCCATATATAGGTGCCGATAGGCATTTCAGATATATTTGACTATTGGCATTTTAAAAATAGGTGCCGGTAGGCATTTCAGATATATAAGCCGATAGGCATTTCAAATATAGGTGCCGATAGGCATTCCAGATATGGTTGCCGATAGACATTTCAAATATAAGTGCTGATAGGCATTTCAGATGTTGTTTCCGATAGGCATTTCAAAAATAGGTACCGATAGGCATTTCAGATATAGGTACCGATAGGCATATCAGATATAGTTGCCAATTGGCGTTTTGAAAATAGGTGTGGATAGGCATTTCAGATATAGAAGCCGATAGGCATTTCAAATATAGGTGCCGATAGGCATTCCAGATATGGTTGCCGATAGGCATTTCAAATATAGGTGCTGATAGGCATTCCAGAAGTAGTTTCCGATAGGCATTTCAAAAATTGGTGCCGATAGGCATTTCAGATATAGGTGCCGATAGGCATTTCAGATATAGTCACCGATTGGCATTTTAAAAATAGGTGCCGATAGGCATTTCAGATATAGAAGCTGATAGGTATTTCAAATATAGGTTTCGATAGGCATTTCAGATATGTTTACCGATAGGCATTTCAAATATAGGTGCTAATAGGCATTTTAGATGTAGTTTCCGATAGGCATTTCAAAAATAGGTGCCGATAGGCATTTCAGATATAGGTGTCGATAGGCATTTCAGATATAGTTGCCGATTGGCATTTTAAAAATAGGTGCCGATAGGTATTTCAGATATAGAAGCCGATAGGCATTTCAAATATAGGTACCGATAGGCATTCCAGATATGGTTGCCGATAGGCATTTCAAATATAGGTGCCGATAGGCATTTCAGATATAGAAGCCGATAGGCATTTCAAAAAAAGGTGCCGATAGGCATTTCAGATATAGGTGTCGATAGGCATTTCAGTTATAGTTGCCGATTGGCATTTTAAAAATAGGTGCCGATAGGCATTTCAGATATAGAAGCCGATAGGTATTTCAAATATAGGTGTCGATAGGCATTTCAGATATGGTTGCCGATAGGCATTTCAAATATAGGTGCTGATAGGCATTTCAGATGTAGTTTCCGATAGGCATTTCAAAAATAGGTGCCGATAGGCATTTCAGATATAGGTGCCGATAGGCTTTTCAGATAGAGTTGGCGATTGGCATTTTAAAAATAGGTGCCGATAGGCATTTCAGATATAGAAGCCGATAGGTATTTCAAATAAAGGTGTCGATAGGCATTTCAGATATGGTTGCCGATAGGCATTTCAATAATAGGTGCTGATAGGCATTTCAGATGTGGTTTCCAATAGGCATTTCAAAAATAGGTGCCGATAGGCATTTCAGATATAGCTGTCGATAGGCATTTCAGATATAGTTGCCGATTGGCATTTTAAAAATAGGTGCCGATAGGCATTTCAGATATAGAAGCCGATAGGCATTTCAATTATAGGTGCCGATAGGCATTCCAGATATGGTTGCCGATGGGCATTTCAAATATAGGTGCCGATAGGCATTTCAGATATGGAAGCCGATAGGCATTTCAAAAATAGGTGCCGATAGGCATTTCAGATATAGGTGCTGATAGGCATTTCAGATATAGTGGTCAATTGGCATTTTAAAAATAGGTGCCGATAGGCATTTCAGATATAGAAGCCGATAGGTATTTCATATATTGGTGTCGATAGACATTTCAGATATGGTTGCCGATAGGAATTTCAAATATAGGTGCTGATAGGCATTTCAGATGTAGTTTCCGATAGGCATTTCAAAAATAGGTGCCGATAGGCATTTTAGATATAGGTGCCGCTAGGCATATCAGATATAGATGCCGATAGGCATTTAAAATATAGGTGCGGATAGGCATTTCAAATATAGGTGTCGATAGGCATTTCAGATATAAATGCCGAAAGACATTTCAGATATAGGTGCCGATAGGCATTTCTGATCTGGTTGCCGATAGGCATTTCAAATATAGGTCCCGATTGGCATTCCAAATATGGTTGCCGATAGGCATTTTAAATATAGGTGCTGATAAGCTTTTCAGATGTAGTTTCCGATAGGCATTTCAAAAATAGGTGCCGATAAGCATTTCAGATATAGGTGCCGATAGGCATTTCAGATATAGTTGCCGATTGGAATTTTAAAAATAGGTGCCAATAGGCATTTCAGATATAGAAGCCGATAGGCATTTAAAATATAGGTGCTGATAGGAATTTCAGATATGGTTGCCGGTAGGCATTTCAAATATAGGTGCTGATAGGCATTTCAGATGTAGTTTCCGATAGGCATTTCAAAAATTGGTGCCGATAGGCATTTCATATATAGGTGCCGATAGGCATTTTAGATATAGTTGCCGATTGGCATTTTAAAAATAGGTGCCGATAGGCATTTCAGATATAAAAGCCGATAGGCATTTCAAATATAGGTGCCGATAAGCAACCCAGATATGGTTGCCGATAGGCATTTCAAATATAGGTGCTGATAGGCATTTCAGATGTAGTTTCCGATAGTCATTTCAAAAATTGGTGCCGATAGGCATTTCAGATATAGGTACTGATAGGCATTTCAGATATAGTTTCCGATTGGCATTTTAAAAATAGGTGCCGATAGGCATTTCAGATATAGAAGCCGATAGGTATTTCAGATAGAGGTGTCGATAGGCATTTCAGATATATAAGCCGATAGGCATTTCAAATATAGGTGCCGATAGGCATTCCAGATATGGTTGCCGATAGACATTTCAAATATTAGTGCTGATAGGCATTTCAAAAATAGGTACCGATAGGCATTTCAGATATAGGTACCGATAGGCATATCAGATATAGTTGCCAATTGGCGTTTTGAAAATAGGTGTGGATAGGCATTTCAGATATAGAAGCCGATAGGCATTTCAAATATAGGTGCCGATAGGCATTCCAGATATGGTTGCCGATAGGCATTTCAAATATAGGTGCTGATAGGCATTCCAGATGTAGTTTCCGATAGGCATTTCAAAAATTGGTGCCGATAGGCATTTCAGATATAGGTGCCGATAGGCATTTCAGATATAGTCACCGATTGGCATTTTAAAAATAGGTGCCGATAGGCATTTCAGATATAGAAGCTGATAGGTATTTCAAATATAGGCGTCGATAGGCATTTCAGATATGTTTACCGATAGGCATTTCAAATATAGGTGCTATTAGGCATTTTAGATGTAGTTTCCGATAGGCATTTCAAAAATAGGTGCCGATAGGCATTTCAGATATAGGTGTCGATAGGCATTTCAGATATAGTTGCCGATTGGCATTTTAAAAATAGGTGCCGATAGGCATTTCTGATATAGAAGCCGATAGGCATTTCAAATATAGGTGCCGATAGGCATTCCAGATATGGTTGCCGATAGGCATTTCAAATATAGGTGCCGATAGGCATTTCAGATATAGAAGCCGATAGGCATTTCAAAAATAGGTGCCGATAGGCATTTCAGATATAGGTGTCGATAGGCATTTCAGATATAGTTGCCGATTGGCATTTTAAAAATAGCTGCCGATAAGCATTTCAGATATAGAAGCCGATAGGTATTCAAATATAGGTGTCGATAGGCATTTCAGATATGGTTGCCGATAGGCATTTCAAATATAGGTGCTGATAGGCATTTCAGATGTAGTTTCCGATAGGCATTTCAAAAATAGGTGCCGATAGGCATTTCAGATATAGGTGCCGGTAGGCTTTTCAGATAGAGTTGGCGATTGGCATTTTAAAAATAGGTGCCGATAGGCATTTCAGATATAGAAGCCGATAGGTATTTCAAATATAGGTGTCGATAGGCATTTCAGATATGGTTGCCGATAGGCATTTCAATAATAGGTGCTGATAGGCATTTCAGATGTGGTTTCCGATAGGCATTTCAAAAAAAGGTGCCGATAGGCATTTCAGATATAGGTGTCGATAGGCATTTCAGATATAGTTGCCAATTGGCATTTTAAAAATAGGTGCCGATAGGCATTTCAGATATAGAAGCCGATAGGCATTTCAATTATAGGTGCTGATAGGCATTCCAGATATGGTTGCCGATGGGCATTTCAAATATAGGTGCCGATAGGCATTTCAGATATGGAAGCCGATAGGCATTTCAAAAATAGGTGAAGATAGGCATTTCAGATATAGGTGCTGATAGGCATTTCAGATATAGTGGTCAATTGGCATTTTAAAAATAGGTGCCGATAGGCATTTCAGATATAGAAGCCGATAGGTATTTCAAATATTGGTGTCGATAGACATTTCAGATATGGTTGCCGATAGGCATTTCAAATATAGGTGCTGATAGGCATTTCAGATGTAGTTTCCGATAGGCATTTCAAAAATAGGTGCCGATAGGCATTTTAGATATAGGTGCCGCTAGGCATATCAGATATAGATGCCGATAGGCATTTAAAATATAGGTGCGGATAGGCATTTCAAATATAGGTGTCGATAGGCATTTCAGATATAAATGCCGAAAGACATTTCAGATATAGGTGCCGATAGGCATTTCTGATGTGGTTGCCGATAGGCATTTCAAATATAGGTCCCGATTGGCATTCCAAATATGGTTGCCGATAGGCATTTTAAATATAGGTGCTGATAGGCTTTTCAGATGTAGTTTCCGATAGGCATTTCAAAAATAGGTGCCGATAGGCATTTCAGATATAGGTGCCGATAGGCATTTCAGATATAGTTGCCGATTGGAATTTTAAAAATAGGTGCCAATAGGCATTTCAGATATAGAAGCCGATAGGCATTTAAAATATAGGTGCTGATAGGAATTTCAGATATGGTTGCCGGTAGGCATTTCAAATATAGGTGCTGATAGGCATTTCAGATGTAGTTTCCGATAGGCATTTCAAAAATTGGTGCCGATAGGCAATTTATATATAGGTGCCGATAGGCATTTCAGATATAGTTGCCGATTGGCATTTTTAAAATAGGTGCCGATAGGCATTTCAGATATAGAAGCCGATAGGCATTTTAAATATAGGTGCCGATAAGCAACCCAGATATGGTTGCCGATAGGCATTTCAAATATAGGTGCTGATAGGCATTTCAGATGTAGTTTCCGATAGGCATTTCAAAAATTGGTGCCGATAGGCATTTCAGATATAGGTACTGATAGGCATTTCAGATATAGTTTCCGATTGGCATTTTAAAAATAGGTGCTGATAGGCATTTCAGATATAGAAGCCGATAGGTATTTCAGATAGAGGTGTCGATAGGCATTTCAGATATATAAGCCGATAGGCATTTCAAATATAGGTGCCGATAGGCATTCCAGATATGGTTGCCGATAGGCATTTCAAATATAAGTGCTGATAGGCATTTCAGATGTAGTTTCCGATAGGCATTTCAAAAATAGGTACCGATAGGCATTTCAGATATAGGTGCCGATAGGCATATCAGATATAGTTGCCAATTGGCGTTTTGAAAATAGGTGTGGATAGGCATTTCAGATATAGGAGCCGATAGGCATTTCAAATATAGGTGCCGATAGGCATTCAAGATATGGTTGCCGATAGGCATTTCAAATATAGGTGCTGATAGGCATTCCAGATGTAGTTTCCGATAGGCATTTTAAAAATTGGTGCCGATAGGCATTTCAAATATAGGTGCCGATAGGCATTTCAGATATAGTCACCGATTGGCATTTTAAAAATAGGTGCCGATAGGCATTTCAGATATAGAAGCCGATAGGTATTTCAAATATAGGTGTCGATAGGCATTTCAGATATGTTTACCGATAGGCATTTCAAATATAGGTGCTAATAGGCATTTAAGATGTAGTTTCCGATAGGCATTTCAAAAATAGGTGCCGATAGGCATTTCAGATATAGGTGTCGATAGGCATTTCAGATATAGTTGCCGATTGGCATTTTAAAAATAGGTGCCGATAGGCATTTCAGATATAGAAGCCGATAGGCATTTCAAATATAGGTGCCGATAGGCATTCCAGATATGGTTGCCGATAGGCATTTCAAATATAGGTGCCGATAGGCATTTCAGATATAGAAGCCGATAGGCATTTCAAAAATAGGTGCCGATAGGCATTTCAGATATAGGTGCTGATAGGCATTTCAGATATAGTGGCCGATTGGCATTTTAAAAATAGGTGCCGATAGGCATTTCAGATATAGAAGCCGATAGGTATTTCAAATATAGGTGTCGATAGGCATTTCAGATATGGTTGCCGATAGGCATTTCAAATATAGGTGCTGATAAGCATTTCAGATGTAGTTTCCGATAGGCATTTCAAAAATAGGTGCCGATAGGCATTTCAGATATAGGTGCCGATAGGCTTTTCAGATAGAGTTGCCGATTGGCATTTTAAAAATATGTGCCGATAGGCATTTCAGATATAGAAGCCGATAGGTATTTCAAATATAGGTGTCGATAGGCATTTCAGATATGGTTGCCGATAGGCATTTCAAATATAGGTGCTGATAGGCATTTCAGATGTGGTTTCCTATAGGCATTTCAAAAATAGGTGCCGATAGGCATTTCAGATATAGGTGTCGATAGGCATTTCAGATATAGTTGCCGATTGGCATTTTAAAAATAGGTGCCGATAGGCATTTCAGATATAGAAGCCGATAGGCATTTCAATTATAGGTGCCGATAGGCATTCCAGATATGGTTGCCGATAGGCATTTCAAATATAGGTGCCGATAGGCATTTCAGATATAGAAGCCGATAGGCATTTCAAAAATAGGTGCCGATAGGCATTTCAGATATAGGTGCTGATAGGCATTTCAGTTATAGTGGCCGATTGGCATTTTAAAAATAGGTGCCGATAAGCATTTCAGATATAGAAGCCGATAGGTATTTCAAATATAGGTGTCGATAGGCATTTCAGATATGGTTGCCGATAGGCATTTCAAAAATAGGTGCCGATAGGCATTTCAGATATAGGTGCTGATAGGCATTTCAGATATAGTGGCCGATTGGCATTTTAAAAATAGGTGCCGATAGGCATTTCAGATATAAAAGCCGATAGGTATTTCAAATATAGGTGTCAATAGGCATTTCAGATATGGTTGCCGATAGGCATTTCAAATATAGGTGCTGATAGGCATTTCAGATGTAGTTTCCGATAGGCATTTCAAAAATAGGTGCCGATAGGCATTTCAGATATAGGTACTGATAGGCATTTCAGATATAGTTTCCGATTGGCATTTTAAAAATAGGTGCCGATAGGCATTTCAGATATAGAAGCCGATAGGTATTTCAGATAGAGGTGTCGATAGGCATTTCAGATGTTAACCGATAGGCATTTCAAATATAGGTGCTGATAGGCATTCCAGATGTAGTTTCCGATAGGCATTTCAAAAATAGGTGTCGATAGGCATTTCAGATATATGTGCCGATAGGCATTTCAGATATAGTTGCCGATTGGCATTTTAAAAATTGGTGCCGATAGGAATTTCAGATATAGAAGCCGATAGGCATTTCAAATATAGGTGCCGATAGGCATTCCAGATATGGTTGCCGATAGGCATTTCAAATATAGGTGCTGATAGGCATTTCAGATGTAGTTTCCGATAGGCATTTCAAAAATTGGTGCCGATAGGCATTATAGATATAGTTGCCGATAGGCATTTCAGATATAGTTGCCGATTGGCATTTTAAAAATTGGTGCCGATAGGCATTTCAGATATAGGTGCCGATAGGCATTTCAGATATAGTTACCGATTGGGATTTTAAAAATAGGTGCCGATAGGCATTTCAGATATAGAAGCCGATAGGTATTTCAAATATAGGTGTCGATAGGCATTTCAGATATGGTTGCCGATAGGCATTTCAAATATAGGTGCTGATAGGCATTTCAGATGTAGTTTCCGATAGGCAATTCAAAAGTAGGTGCCGATAGGCATTTCAGATATAGGTGCCAATAGGCATTACAGATATAGTTGCCGATTAGAATTTTAAAAATTGGTGCCGATAGGCATTTCAGATATAGAAGCCGATAGGCATTTCAAATATAGGTGCTGATAGGCATTCCAGATATGGTTGCCGATAGGCAATACAAATATAGGTGCTGATAGGCATTTCACATGTAGTTTCCGATAGGCATTTCAAAAATAGGTGCCGATAAGCATTTCAGATATAGGTGCCGATAGGCATTTCAGATATAGTTGCCGATTGGCATTTTAAAAATAAGTGCCGATAGGCATTTCAGATATAGAAGCCGATAGACATTTCAAATATAGGTGCCGATAGGCATTCCAGATATGGTTGCCGATAGGCATTTCAAATAAAGGTGCTGATAGGCAATATAGATGTAGTTTCCGATAGGCATTTCAAAAATTGGTGCCGATAGGCATTATAAATATAGTTGCCGATAGGCATTTCAGATATAGTTGCCGATTGGCATTTTAAAAATTGGTGCCGATAGGAATTTCAGATATAGAAGCCGATAGGCATTTCAAATATAGGTGCCGATAGGCATTCCAGATATGGTTGCCGATAGGCATTTCAAATATAGGTGCTGATAGGCATTTCACATGTAGTTTTTGATAGGCATTTCAAAAATAGGTGCCGATAGGCATTTTAGATATAGGTGCCGATAGGCATTTTAGATATAGTTGCCGATTGGCATTTTAAAAATAAATGCCGATAGGCATTTCAGATATAGAAGCCGATAGACATTTCAAATATAGGTGCCGATAGGCATTCCAGATATAGGTGCCGATAGGCATTTCAGATATAGTTGCCTATTGGCATTTTAAAAATAGGTGCCGATAGGCATTTCAGATATATAAGCCGATAGGCATTGCAAATATAGGTGCCGATAGGCATTCCAGATATGGTTGCCGATAGGCATTTCAAATATAAGTGCTGATAGGCATTTCAGATGTAGTTTCCGATAGGCATTTCAAAAATAGGTACTGATAGGCATTTCAGATATAGGTGCCGATAGGCATTTCAGATATAGTTGCCAATTGGCGTTTTAAAAATAGGTGTGGATAGGCATTTCAGATATAGAAGACGATAGGCATTTCAAATATAGGTGCCGATAGGCATTCCAGATATGGTTGCCGATAGGCATTTCAAATATAGGTGCTGATAGGCATTTCAGATGTAGTTACCGATAGGCATTTCAAAAATAGGTGCCGATAGGCATTTCAGATATAGAAGCCGATAGGCATTTCAGATATAGTTGCCGATTGGAATTTTAAAAATAGGTGCCGATAGGCATTTCACATATAGAAGCCGATAGGTATTTCAAATATAGGTGCTGATAGGAATTCCAGATATGGTTGCCGGTAGGCATTTCAAATATAGGTGCTGATAGGCATTTCAGATGTAGTTTCCGATAGGCATTTCAAAAATTGGTGCCGATAGGCATTTCATATATAGGTGCCGATAGGCATTTCAGATATAGTTGCCGATTGGCATTTTAAAAATAGGTGCCGATAGGCATTTCAGATATAGAAGCCGATAGGCATTTCAAATATAGGTGCCGATAAGCAACCCAGATATGGTTGCCGATAGGCATTTCAAATATAGGTGCTGATAGGCATTTCAGATGTAGTTTCCGATAGGCATTTCAAAAATTTGTGCCGATAGGCATTTCAGATATAGGTGCTGATAGGCATTTCAGATGTAGTTTCCGATAGGCATTTTAAAAATAGGTGCCGATAGGCATTTCAGATATAGGTGCCGATAGGCATTTCAGATATAGTTACCGATTGGCATTTTAAAAATAGGTGCCGATAGGCATTTCAGATATAGAAGCCGATAGGTATTTCAAATATAGGTGTCGATAGGCATTTCAGATATGGTTGCCAATAGGCATTTCAAATATAGGTGCTGATAGGCATTTTAGATGTAGTTTCCGATAGGCAATTCAAAAGTAGGTGCCGATAGGCATTTCAGATATAGGTGCCGATAGGCATTACAGATATAGATGCCGATTAGCATTTTAAAAATTGGTGCCGATAGGCATTTCAGATATAGAAGCCGATAGGCATTTCAAATATAGGTGCCGATAGGCATTCCAGATATGGTTGCTGATAGGCATTACAAATATAGGTGCTGATAGGCATTTCACATGTAGTTTCCGATAGGCATTTCAAAAATTGGTGCCGATAGGCATTTCAGATATAGGTGCTGATAGGCATTTCAGATATAGTGGCCGATTGGCATTTTAAAAATAGGTGCCTATAGGCATTTCAGATATAGAAGCCGATAGGTATTTCAAATATAGGTGTCGATAGGCATTTCAGATATGGTTGCCGATAGGCATTTCAAATATAGGTGCTGATAGGCATTTTAGATGTAGTTTCCGATAGGCATTTCAAAAATAGCTGCCGATAGGCATTTCAGATATAGGTGCCGATAGGCATTTCAGATATAGTTGCCGATTGGAATTTTAAAAATAGGTGCCGATAGGCATTTCAGATATAGAAGCCGATAGGCATTTCAAATATAGGTGCTGATAGGAATTCCAGATATGGTTGCCGGTAGGCATTTCAAATATAGGTACTGATAGGCATTTCAGATGTAGTTTCCGATAGGCATTTCAAAAATTGGTGCCGATAGGCATTTCATATATAGGTGCCGATAGGCATTTCAAATATAGAAGCCGATAGGCGTTTCAAATATAGGTGCCGATAAGCAGCCCAGATATGGTTGCCGATAGGCATTTCAAATATAGGTGCTTATAGGCATTTTAGATGTCGTTTCCGATAGGCATTTCAAAAATTGGTGCCGATAGGCATTTCAGATATAGGTGCTGATAGGCATTTCAGATATAGTTTCCGAATGGCATTTTAAAAGTAGGTGCCGATAGGCATTTCAGATATAGAAGCCGATAGGTATTTCAGATATAGGTGTCGGTAGGCATTTCAGATGTTTGCCGATAGGCATTTCAAATATAGGTGCTGATAGGCATTTCAGATGTAGTTTCCGATAGGCATTTCAAAAATAGGTGTCGATAGGCATTTCAGATATATGTGCCGATAGGCATTTCAGATATAGTTGCCGATTGGCATTTTAAAAATAGATGTCGATAGGCATTTTAGATATAGAAGCCGATAGGCATTTCAAATATAGGTGCCGATAGGCATTCCAGATATGGTTGCCGATAGGCATTTCAAATATAGGTGCTGATATTCATTCCAGATGTAGTTTCCGATAGGCATTTCAAAAATTGGTGCCGATAGGCATTTCAGATATAGGTGCCGATAGGCATTTCAGATATAGTTACCGATTGGCATTTTAAAAATAGGTGCCGATAGGCATTTCAGATATAGAAGCCGATAGGTATTTCAAATATAGGTGTCGATAGGCATTTCAGATATGGTTGCCGATAGGCATTTCAAATATAGGTGCTGATAGGCATTTTAGATGTAGTTTCCGATAGGCAATTCAAAAGTAGGTGCCGATAGGCATTTCAGATATAGGTGCCGATAGGCATTACAGATATAGTTGCCGATTAGCATTTTAAAAATTGGTGCCGATAGGCAATTCAGATATAGAAGCCGATAGGCATTTCAAATATAGGTGCCCATAGGCATTCCAGATATGGTTGCCGATAGGCATTACAAATATAGGTGCTGATAGGCATTTCACATGTAGTTTCCGATAGGCATTTCAAAAATAGGTGCCGATAGGCATTTCAGATATAGGTGCCGATAGGCATTTCAGATATAGCTGCCGATTGGCATTTTAAAAATAAGTGCCGATAGGCATTTCAGCTGATATAGAAACCGATAGACATTTCAAATATAGGTGCCGATAGGCATTCCAGATATAGGTGCCGATAGGCATTTCAGATATAGTTGCCTATTGGCATTTTAAAAATAAGTGCCGATAGGCATTTCAGATATATAAGCCGATAGGCATTTCAAATATAGGTGCTGATAGGCATTCCAGATGTAGTTTCCGATAGGCATTTCAAAAATAGGTGTCGATAGGCATTTTAGATATATGTGCCGATAGGCATTTCAGATATAGTTGCCGATTGGCATTTTAAAAATAGATGTCGATAGGCATTTTAGATATAGAAGCCGATAGGCATTTCAAATATAGGTGCCGATAGGCATTCCAGATATGGTTGCCGATAGGCATTTCAAATATAAGTGCTGATAGGCATTTCAGATGTAGTTTCCGATAGGCATTTCAAAAATTGGTGCCGATAGGCATTTCAGATATAGGTGCCGATAGGCATTTCAGATATAGTCACCGATTGGCATTTTAAAAATAGGTTCCGATAGGCATTCCAGATATAGAAGCCGATAGGTATTTCAAATATAGGTGTCGATAGGCATTTCAGATATGTTTACCGATAGGCATTTCAAATATAGGTGCTAATAGGCATTTTAGATGTAGTTTCCGATAGGCATTTCAAAAATAGGTGTCGATAGGCATTTCAGATATAGGTGTCGATAGGCATTTCAGATATAGTTGCCGATTGGCATTTTAAAAATATGTGCCGATAGGCATTTCAGATATAGAAGCCGATAGGCATTTCAAATATAGGTGCCGATAGGCATTCCAGATATGGTTGCCGATAGGCATTTCAAATATAGGTGCCGATAGGCATTTCAGATATAGAAGCCGATAGGCATTTCAAAAATAGGTGCCGATAGGCATTTCAGATATAGTTGCCAATTGGCATTTTAAAAATAGGTGTCGATAGGCATTTCAGACATATAAGCCGATAGGCATTTCAAATATAGGTGCCGATAGGCATTCCAGATATGGTTGCCGATAGGCATTTCAAATATAAGTGCTGATAGGCATGTCAGTGGTAGTTTCCGATAGGCATTTCAAAAATAGGTACCGATAGGCATTTCAGATATAGGTGCCGATAGGCATTACAGATATAGTTGCCAATTGGCATTTAAAAAATAGGTGTCGATAGGCATTTCAGATATAGAAGCCAATAGGCATTTCAAATATAGGTGCCGATAGGCATTCCAGAATGGTTGCCGATAGGCATTTCAAATATAGGTGCTGATAGGCATTTCAGATGTAGTTTCCGATAGGCATTTCAAAAATTGGTGCCGATAGGCATTTCATATATAGGTGCCGATAGGCATTTCAGATATAGTTGCCATTTGGCATTTTAAAAATAGGTGCCGATAGGCATTTCAGATATAGAAGCCGATAGGCATTTCAAATATAGGTGCCGATAAGCAACCCAGATATGGTTGCCGATAGGCATTTCATATATAGGTGCTGATAGGCATTTCAGATATAGTTACCGATTGGCATTTTAAAAATAGGTGCCGATAGGCATTTCAGATATAGAAGCCGATAGGTATTTCAAATATAGGTGTCGATAGGCATTTCAGATATGGTTGCCGATAGGCATTTCAAATATAGGTGCTGATAGGCATTTTAGATGTAGTTTTCGATAGGCAATTCAAAAGTAGGTGCCGATAGGCATTTCAGATATAGGTGCCGATAGGCATTACAGATATAGTTGCCGATTAGCATTTTAAAAATTGGTGCCGATAGGCAATTCAGATATAGAAGCCGATAGGCATTTCAAATATAGGTGCCCATAGGCATTCCAGATATGGTTGCCGATAGGCATTACAAATATAGGTGCTAATAGGCATTTCACATGTAGTTTCCGATAGGCATTTCAAAAATAGGTGCCGATAGGCATTTCAGATATAGGTGCCGATAGGCATTTCAGATATAGCTGCCGATTGGCATTTTAAAAATAAGTGCCGATAGGCATTTCAGCTGATATAGAAACCGATAGACATTTCAAATATAGGTGCCGATAGGCATTCCAGATATAGGTGCCGATAGGCATTTCAGATATAGTTGCCTATTGGCATTTTAAAAATAAGTGCCGATAGGCATTTCAGATATATAAGCCGATAGGCATTTCAAATATAGGTGCTGATAGGCATTCCAGATGTAGTTTCCGATAGGCATTTCAAAAATAGGTGTCGATAGGCATTTTAGATATATGTGCCGATAGGCATTTCAGATATAGTTGCCGATTGGCATTTTAAAAATAGATGTCGATAGGCATTTTAGATATAGAAGCCGATAGGCATTTCAAATATAGGTGCCGATAGGCATTCCAGATATGGTTGCCGATAGGCATTTCAAATATAAGTGCTGATAGGCATTTCAGATGTAGTTTCCGATAGGCATTTCAAAAATAGGTACCGATAGGCATTTCAGATATAGGTGCGGATAGGCATATCAGATATAGTTGCCAATTGGCGTTTTAAAATAGGTGTGAATAGGCATTTCAGATATAGAAGCCGATAGGCATTTCAAATATAGGTGCTGATAGGCATTCCAGATGTAGTTTCCGATAGGCATTTCAAAAATTGGTGCCGATAGGCATTTCAGATATAGGTGCCGATAGGCATTTCAGATATAGTCACCGATTGGCATTTTAAAAATAGGTTCCGATAGGCATTCCAGATATAGAAGCCGATAGGTATTTCAAATATAGGTGTCGATAGGCATTTCAGATATGTTTACCGATAGGCATTTCAAATATAGGTGCTAATAGGCATTTTAGATGTAGTTTCCGATAGGCATTTCAAAAATAGGTGCCGATAGGCATTTCAGATATAGGTGTCGATAGGCATTTCAGATATAGTTGCCGATTGGCATTTTAAAAATATGTGCCGATAGGCATTTCAGATATAGAAGCCGATAGGCATTTCAAATATAGGTGCCGATAGGCATTCCAGATATGGTTGCCGATAGGCATTTCAAATATAGGTGCCGATAGGCATTTCAGATATAGAAGCCGATAGGCATTTCAAAAATAGGTGCCGATAGGCATTTCAGATATAGTTGCCAATTGGCATTTTAAAAATAGGTGTCGATAGGCATTTCAGACATATAAGCCGATAGGCATTTCAAATATAGGTGCCGATAGGCATTCCAGATATGGTTGCCGATAGGCATTTCAAATATAAGTGCTGATAGGCATGTCAGATGTAGTTTCCGATAGGCATTTCAAAAATAGGTACCGATAGGCATTTCAGATATAGGTGCCGATAGGCATTACAGATATAGTTGCCAATTGGCATTTAAAAAATAGGTGTCGATAGGCATTTCAGATATAGAAGCCAATAGGCATTTCAAATATAGGTGCCGATAGGCATTCCAGATATGGTTGCCGATAGGCATTTCAAATATAGGTGCTGATAGGCATTTCAGATGTAGTTTCCGATAGGCATTTCAAAAATTGGTGCCGATAGGCATTTCATATATAGGTGCCGATAGGCATTTCAGATATAGTTGCCATTTGGCATTTTAAAAATAGGTGCCGATAGGCATTTCAGATATAGAAGCCGATAGGCATTTCAAATATAGGTGCCGATAAGCAACCCAGATATGGTTGCCGATAGGCATTTCATATATAGGTGCTGATAGGCATTTCAGATGTATTTTCCGATAGGCATTTCAAAAATTGGTGCCGATAGGCATTTCAGATATAGGTGCTGATAGGCATTTCAGATATAGTTTCCGATTGGCATTTTAAAAATAGGTGCCGATAGGCATATCAGATATAGAAGCCGATAGGCATTTCAAATATAGGTGCCGATAGGCATTCCAGATATGGTTGCCGATAGGCATTTCAAATATAGGTGCCGATAGGCATTTCAGATATAGAAGCCGATAGGCATTTTAAAAATAGGTGCCGATAGGCATTTCAGATATAGGTGCCGATAGGCATTTCAGATATAGTTGCCAATTGGCATTTTAAAAATAGGTGCCGATAGGCATTTCAGATATAGAAGCCGATAGGTATTTCAAATATAGGTGTCGATAGGCATTTCAGATATGGTTGCCGATAGGCATTTCAAATATAGGTGCTGATAGGCATTTCTGATGTAGTTTCCGATAGGCATTTCAAAAATAGGTGCCGATAGGCATTTCAGATATAGGTGCCGATAGGCATTTCAGATATAGTTGCCAATTGGCGTTTTGAAAATAGGTGTGGATAGGCATTTCAGATATAGAAGCCGATAGGCATTTCAAATATAGGTGCTGATAGGAATTCCAGATATGGTTGCCGGTAGGCATTTCAAATATAGGTGCTGATAGGCATTTCAAATGTAGTTTCCGATAGGCATTTCAAAAATTGGTGCCGATAGGCATTTCATATATAGGTGCCGATAGGCATTTCAGATATAGTTGCCGATTGGCATTTTAAAAATAGGTGCCGATAGGCATTTCAGATATAGAAGCCGATAGGCATTTCAAATATAGGTGCCGATAAGCAACCCAGATATGGTTGCCGATAGGCATTTCAAATATAGGTGCTGATAGGCATTTCAGATGTAGTTTCCGATAGGCATTTCAAAAATAGGTGCCGATAGGCATTTCAGATATAGGTGCCGATAGGCATTTCAGATATAGTTGCCGATTGGCATTTTAAAAATAGGTGCCGATAGTCATTTCAGATATAGAAGCCGATAGGTATTTCAAATATAGGTGCCGATAGGCATTCCAGATATGGTTGCCGATAGGCATTTCAAATATAAGTGCTGATAGGCATTTCAGATGTAGTTTCCGATAGGCATTTTAAAAATAGGTGAAGATAGGCATTTTAGATATAGAAGCCAATAGGTATTTCAGATATAGGTGTCGATAGGCATTTCAGATGTTTGCCGATAGGCATTTCAAATATAGGTGCTGATAGGCATTCCGGATGTAGTTTCCGATAGGCATTTCAAAAATAGGTGTCGATAGGCATTTCAGCTGATATAGAAGCCGATAGACATTTCAAATATAGGTGCCGATAGGCATTCCAGATATAGGTGCCGATAGGCATTTCAGATATAGTTGCCTATTGGCATTTTAAAAATTAGTGCCGATAGGCATTTCAGATATATAAGCCGATAGGCATTTCAAATATAGGTGCTGATAGGCATTCCAGATGTAGTTTCCGATAGGCATTTCAAAAATAGGTGTCGATAGGCATTTTAGATATATGTGCCGATAGGCATTTCAGATATAGTTGCCGATTGGCATTTTAAAAATAGATGTCGATAGGCATTTTAGATATAGAAGCCGATAGGCATTTCAAATATAGGTGCCGATAGGCATTCCAGATATGGTTGCCGATAGGTTTTTCAATTATAAGTGCTGATAGGCATTTCAGATGTAGTTTCCGATAGGCATTTCAAAAATAGGTACCGATAGGCATTTCAGATATAGGTGCGGATAGGCATATCAGATATAGTTGCCAATTGGCGTTTTGAAAATAGGTGTGGATAGGCATTTCAGATATAGAAGCCGATAGGCATTTCAAATATAGGTGCCGATAGGCATTCCAGATATGGTTGCCGATAGGCATTTCAAATATAGGTGTTGAAAGGCATTCCAGTTGTAGTTTTCGATAGGCATTTTAGATATAGTCACCGATTGGCATTTTAAAAATAGGTGCCGATAGGCATTTCAGATATAGAAGCCGATAGGTATTTCAAATATAGGTGTCGATAGGCATTTCAGATATGTTTACCGATAGGCATTTCAAATATAGGTGCTAATAGGCATTTTAGATATAGTTTCCGATAGGCATTTTAAAAATAGGTGCCGATAGGCATTTCAGATATAGGTGTCGATAGGCATTTCAGATATAGTTGCCGATTGGCATTTTAAAAATAGGTGCCGATAGGCATTTCAGATATAGAAGCCGATAGGCATTTCAAATATAGGTGCCGATAGGCATTCCAGATATGGTTGCCGATAGGCATTTCAAATATAGGTGCTGATAGGCATTTCAGATGTAGTTTCCGATAGGCATTTCAAAAATAGGTGCCGATAGGCATTTCAGATATAGGTGCCTATAGGCTTTTTAGATAGATTTGCCGATTGGCATTTTAAAAATAGGTGCCGATAGGCATTTCAGATATAGAAGCCGATAGGTATTTCAAATATAGGTGTCGATAGGCATTTCAGATATGGTTGCCGATAGGCATTTCAAATATAGGTGCTGATAGGCATTTCAGATGTAGTTTCCGATAGGCATTTCAAAAATAGGTGCCGATAGGCATTTCAGATATAGGTGTCGATAGGCATTTCAGATATAGTTGCCGATTTGCATTCTAAAAATAGGTGCCGATAGGCATTTCAGATATAGAAGCCGATAGATATTTCAATTATAGGTGCCGATAGGCATTCCAGATATGGTTGCCGATAGGCATTTCAAATATAGGTGCTGATAGGCATTCCAGATGTAGTTTCCGATAGGCAATTCAAAAGTAGGTGCCGATAGGCATTTCAAATATAGGTGCCGATAGGCATTACAGATATAGTTGCCGATTAGCATTTTAAAAATTGGTGCCGATAGGCATTTCAGATATAGAAGCCTATAGGCATTTCAAATATAGGTGCCGATAGGCATTCCAGATATGGTTGCCGATAGGCATTTCAAATATAGGTGCTGATAGGCATTTCACATGTAGTTTCCGATAGGCATTTCAAAAATAGGTGCCGATAGGCATTTCAGATATAGGTGCCGATAGGCATTTCAGATATAGTTGCCGATTGGCATTTTAAAAATAAGTGCCGATAGGCATTTCAGATATAGAAGCCGATAGACATTTCAAATATAGGTGCCGATAGGCATTCCAGATATAGGTGCCGATAGGCATTTCAGATATAGTTGCCTATTGGCATTTTAAAAATAGGTGCCGATAGGCATTTCAGATATATAAGCCGATAGGCATTTCAAATATAGGTGCCGATAGGCATTCCAGATATGGCTGCCGATAGGCATTTCAAATATAAGTGCTGATAGGCATTTCAGATGTAGTTTCCGATAGGCATTTCAAAAAAAGGTACCGATAGGCATTTCAGATATAGGTGCCGATAGGCATTTCAGATATAGTTGCCAATTGGCGTTTTAAAAATAGGTGTGGATAGGCATTTCAGATATAGAAGCCGATAGGCATTTCAAATATAGGTGCCGATAGGCATTCCAGATATGGTTGCCGATAGGCATTTCAAATATAGGTGCTGATAGGAATTCCATATTTACTTTCCGATAGGCATTTCAAAAATAGGTGCCGATAGGCATTTCAGATATAGGTGCCGATAGGCATTTCAGATATAGTTGCCGATTGGCATTTTAAAAATAAGTGCCGATAGGCATTTCAGATATATAAGCCGATAGACATTTCAAATATAGGTGCCGATAGGCAATCAAGATATGGTTGCCGATAGGCATTTCAAATATAGGTGCTGATAGGCATTTCAGATGTAGTTTCCGATAGGCATTTCAAAAATTGGTGCCGATAGGCATTTCAGATATAGTTGCCGATAGGCATTTCAGATATAGTTGCCGATTGGCATTTTAAAAATTGGTGCCGATAGGAATTTCAGATATAGAAGCCGATAGGCATTTCAAATATAGGTGCCGATAGGCATTCCAGATATGGTTGCATATAGGCATTTCAAATATAGGTGCTGATAGGCATTCCAGATGTAGTTTCCGATAGGCATTTCAAAAAGTGGTGCCGATAGGCGTTTCAGATATAGGTGCCGATAGGCATTTCAGATATAGTTACCGATTAGCATTTTAAAAACAGGTGCCGATAGGCATTTCAGATATAGAAGCCGATAGGAATTTCAAATATAGGTGTCGATAGGCATTTCAGCTATGGCTGCCGATAGGCATTTCAAATATAGGTGCTGATAGGCATTTCAGATATAGTTGCCTATTGGCATTTTAAAAATAGATGCCGATAGGCATTTCAGATATATAAGCCGATAGGCATTTCAAATATAGGTGCCGATAGGCATTCCAGATATAGGTGCCGATAGGCATTTCAGATATAGTTGCCTATGGGCATTTTAAAAATAGGTGCCGATAGGCATTTCAGATATATAAGCCGATAGGCATTTTAAATATAGGTGCCGATAGGCATTCCAGATATGGTTGCCGATAGGCATTTCAAATATAAGTGCTGATAGGCATTTTAGATGTAGTTTCCGATAGGCATTTCAAAAATAGGTACCGATAGGCATTTCAGATATAGGTGCCGATAGGCATTTCAGATATAGTTGCCAATTGGCGTTTTGAAAATAGGTGTGGATAGGCATTTCAGATATAGAAGCCGATAGGCATTTCAAATATAGGTGCCGACAGGCACTCCAGATATGGTTGCCGATAGGCATTTCAAATATAGGTGCTGATAGGCATTCCAGATGTAGTTTCCGATAGGCATTTCAAAAATTGGTGCCGATAGGCATTTCAGATATAGGTGCCGATAGGCATTTCAGATATAGTCACCGATTGGCATTTTAAAAATAGGTGCCGATAGGCATTTCAGATATAGAAACCGATAGGTATTTCAAATATAGGTGTCGATAGGCTTTTCAGATATGTTTACCGATAGGCATTTCAAATATAGGTGCTAATAGGCATTTTAGATGTAGTTTCCGATAGGCATTTCAAATATAGGTGCCGATAGGCATTTCAGATATAGGTGTCGATAGGCTATTCAGATATAGTTGCCGATTGGCATTTTAAAAATAGGTGCCGATAGGCATTTCAGATATAGAAGCCGATAGGCATTTCAAATATAGGTGTTGATAGGCATTCCAGATATGGTTGCCGATAGGCATTTCAAATATAGGTGCCGATAGGCATTTCAGATATAGAAGCCGATAGGCATTTCAAAAATAGGTGCCGATAGGCATTTCAGATATAGGTGCCGATAGGCATTTCAGATATAGTTGCCAATTGGCATTTTAAAAATAGGTGTCGATAGGCATTTCAGATATATAAGCCGATAGGCATTTCAAATATAGGTGCCGATAGGCATTCCAGATATGGTTGCCAATAGGCATTTCAAATATAGGTGCTGATAGGCATTTCAGATGTAGTTTCCGATAGGCATTTCAAAAATTGGTGCCGATAGGCATTTCAGATATAGGTGCTGATAGGCATTTCAGATATAGTGGCCGATTGGCATTTTAAAAATAGGTGCCGATAGGCATTTCAGATATAGAAGCCGATAGGTATTTTTAATATAGGGGTCGATAGGCATTTCAGATATGGTTGCCGATAGGCATTTCAAATATAGGAGCTGATAGGCATTTCAGATGTAGTTTCCGATAGGCATTTCAAAAATAGGTGCCGATAGGCATTTTAGATATAGGTGCCGATAGGCTTTTCAGATAGAGTTGCCGATTGGCATTTTAAAAATAGGTGCCGATAGGCATTTAAGATGTAGCTTCTGATAGGCATTTCAAAAATAGGTGCCGATAGGCATTTAAGATATAGGTGCCGATAGGCATATCAGATATAGATGCCGATAGGCATTTAAAATATAGGTGCCGATAGGCATTTCAAATATAGGTGTCGATAGGCATTTCAGATATAAATGCCGAAAGACATTTCAGATATAGGTGCCGATAGGCATTTCTGATGTGGTTGCCGATAGGCATTTCAAATATATGTCCCGATTGGCATTCCAAATATGGTTGCCGATAGGCATTTCAAATATAGGTGCTGATAGGAATTTCAGATGTAGTTTCCGATAGGCATTTCAAAAATAGGTGCCGATAGGCATCTCAGATATAGGTGCCGATTGGCATTTCAGATATAGTTGCCGATTGGCATTTTAAAAATAAGTGCCGATAGGCATTTCAGATATAGAAACCGATAGACATTTCAAATATAGGTGGCGTTAGGCATTCCAGATATGGTTGCCGATAGGCATTTCAAATATAGGTGCTGATAGGCATTTCTGATGCAGTTTCCGATAGGCATTTCAAAAATTGGTGCCGATAAGCATTTCAGAAATAGTTGCCGATAGGCATTTCAGATATAGTTGCCGATTGGCATTTTAAAAATTGATGCCGATAGGAATTTCAGATATAGAAGCCGATAGGCATTTCAAATATAGGTGCCGATAGGCATTCCAGATATAGTTGCCGATTGGCATTTTAAAAATAAGTGCCTAAGGCATTTCAGATATAGAAGCCGATAGACATTTCAAATATAGGTGCCGATAGGCATTCCAGATATAGGTGCCGATAGGCATTTCAGATATAGTTGCCTATTGGCACTTTAAAATAGGTGCCGATAGGCATTTCAGATATATAAGCCGATAAGCATTTCAAATATAGGTGCCGATAGGCATTCCAGATATGGTTGCCGATAGGCATTTCAAATATAAGTGCTGATAGGCATTTCAGATGTAGTTTCCGATAGGCATTTCAAAAATAGGTACCGATAGGCATTTCAGATATAGGTGCCGATAGGCATTTCAGATATAGTTGCCAATTGGCGTTTTAAAAATAGGTGTGGATAGGCATTTCAGATATAGAAGCCGATAGGCATTTCAAGTATAAGTGCCGATAGGCATTCCAGATATGGTTGCCGATAGGCATTTCAAATATAGGTGCTGATAGGCATTCCAGATGTAGTTTCCGATAGGCATTTCAAAAATTGGTGCCGATAGGCATTTCAGATATAGGTGCCGATAGGCATTTCAGATATAGTCACCGATTGGCATTTTAAAAATAGGTGCCGATAGGCATTCCAGATATAGAAGCCGATAGGTATTTCAAATATAGGTGTCGATAGGCATTTCAGATATGTTTACCGATAGGCATTTCAAATATAGGTGCTAATAGGCATTTTAGATGTAGTTTCCGATAGGCATTTCAAAAATAGGTGCCGATAGGCATTTCAGATATAGGTGTCGATAGGCATTTCAGATATAGTTGCCGATTGGCATTTTAAAAATATGTGCCGATAGGCATTTCAGATATAGAAGCCGATAGGCATTTCAAATATAGGTGCCGATAGGCATTCCAGATATGGTTGCCGATAGGCATTTCAAATATAGGTGCCGATAGGCATTTCAGATATAGAAGCCGATAGGCATTTCAAAAATAGGTGCCGATAGGCATTTCAGATATAGTTGCCAATTGGCATTTTAAAAATAGGTGTCGATAGGCATTTCAGACATATAAGCCGATAGGCATTTCAAATATAGATGCCGATAGGCATTTCAGATATGGTTGCCGATAGGCATTTCAAATATAAGTGCTGATAGGCATGTCAGATGTAGTTTCCGATAGGCATTTCAAAAATAGGTACCGATAGGCATTTCAGATATAGGTGCCGATAGGCATTACAGATATAGTTGCCAATTGGCATTTAAAAAATAGGTGTCGATAGGCATTTCAGATATAGAAGCCAATAGGCATTTCAAATATAGGTGCCGATAGGCATTCCAGATATGGTTGCCGATAGGCATTTCAAATATAGGTGCTGATAGGCATTTCAGATGTAGTTTCCGATAGGCATTTCAAAAATTGGTGCCGATAGGCATTTCATATATAGGTGCCGATAGGCATTTCAGATATAGTTGCCGATTGGCATTTTAAAAATAGGTGCCGATAGGCATTTCAGATATAGAAGCCGATAGGCATTTCAAATATAGGTGCCGATAAGCAACCCAGATATGGTTGCCGATAGGCATTTCATATATAGGTGCTGATAGGCATTTCAGATGTATTTTCCGATAGGCATTTCAAAAATTGGTGCCGATAGGCATTTCAGATATAGGTGCTGATAGGCATTTCAGATATAGTTTCCGATTGGCATTTTAAAAATAGGTGCCGATAGGCATATCAGATATAGAAGCCGATAGGCATTTCAAATATAGGTGCCGATAGGCATTCCAGATATGGTTGCCGATAGGCATTTCAAATATAGGTGCCGATAGGCATTTCAGATATAGAAGCCGATAGGCATTTTAAAAATAGGTGCCGATAGGCATTTCAGATATAGGTGCCGATAGGCATTTCAGATATAGTTGCCAATTGGCATTTTAAAAATAGGTGCCGATAGGCATTTCAGATATAGAAGCCGATAGGTATTTCAAATATAGGTGTCGATAGGCATTTCAGATATGGTTGCCGATAGGCATTTCAAATATAGGTGCTGATAGGCATTTCTGATGTAGTTTCCTATAGGCATTTCAAAAATAGGTGCCGATAGGCATTTCAGATATAGGTGCCGATAGGCATTTCAGATATAGTTGCCGATTGGAATTTTAAAAATAGGTGCCGATAGGCATTTCAGATATAGAAGCCGATAGGCATTTCAAATATAGGTGCTGATAGGAATTCCAGATATGGTTGCCGGTAGGCATTTCAAATATAGGTGCTGATAGGCATTTCAAATGTAGTTTCCGATAGGCATTTCAAAAATTGGTGCCGATAGGCATTTCATATATAGGTGCCGATAGGCATTTCAGATATAGTTGCCGATTGGCATTTTAAAAATAGGTGCCGATAGGCATTTCAGAAATAGAAGCCGATAGGCATTTCAAATATAGGTGCCGATAGGCATTCCAGATATGGTTGCCGATAGGCATTTCAAATATAAGTGCTGATAGGCATTTCAGATGTAGTTTCCGATAGGCATTTCAAAAATAGGTGCCGATAGGCATTTCAGATATAGGTGCCGATAGGCATTTCAGATATAGTTGCCGATTGGCATTTTAAAAAGAGGTGCCGATAGTCATTTCAGATATAGAAGCCGATAGGTATTTCAAATATAGGTGCCGATAGGCATTCCAGATATGGTTGCCGATAGGCATTTCAAATATAAGTGCTGATAGGCATTTCAGATGTAGTTTCCGATAGGCATTTTAAAAATAGGTGAAGATAGGCATTTCAGATATAGAAGCCAATAGGTATTTCAGATATAGGTGTCGATAGGCATTTCAGATGTTTGCCGATAGGCATTTCAAATATAGGTGCTGATAGGCATTCCGGATGTAGTTTCCGATAGGCATTTCAAAAATAGGTGTCGATAGGCATTTCAGATATATGTGCCGATAGGCATTTCAGATATAGTTGCCGATTGGCATTTTAAAAATAGGTGTCGATAGGCATTTTAGATATAGAAGCCGATGAGCATTTCAAATATAGGTGCCGATAGGCATTCCAGATATGGTTGCCGATAGGCATTTCAAATATAGGTGCTGATATTCATTCCAGATGTAGTTTCCGATAGGCATTATAAAAATTGGTGCCGATAGGCATTTCAGATATAGGTGCCGATAGGCATTTCAGATATAGTTACCGATTGGCATTTTAAAAATAGGTGAAGATAGGCATTTCAGATATAGAAGCCGATAGGTATTTCAGATATAGGTGTCGATAGGCATTTCAGATGTTTGCCGATAGGCATTTCAAATATAGGTGCTGATAGGCATTCCAGATGTAGTTTCCGATAGGCATTTCAAAAATAGGTGTCGATAGGCATTTCAGATATATGTGCCGATAGGCATTTCAGATATAGTTGCCGATTGGCATTTTAAAAATAGGTGTCGATAGGCATTTTAGATATAGAAGCCGATAGGCATTTAAAATATAGGTGCCGATAGGCATTCCAGATATGGTTGCCGATAGGCATTTCAAATATAGGTGCTGATATTCATTCCAGATGTAGTTTCCGATAGGCATTTCAAAAATTGGTGCCGATAGGCATTTCAGATATAGGTGCCGATAGGCATTTCAGATATAGTTACCGATTGGCATTTTAAAAATAGGTGCCGATAGGCATTTCAGATATAGAAGCCGATAGGTATTTCAAATATAGGTGTCGATAGGCATTTCAGATATGGTTGCCGATAGGCATTTCAAATATAGGTGCTGATAGGCATTTCAGATGTAGTTTCCGATAGGCAATTCAAAAGTAGGTGCCGATGGCATTTCAGATATAGGTGCCGATAGGCAATACAGATATATTTGCCGATTAGCATTTTAAAAATTGGTGCCGATAGGCATTTCATATATAGAAGCCGATAGGCATTTCAAATATAGGTGCCGATAGGCATTCCAGATATGGTTGCCGATAGGCATTACAAATATTGGTGCTGATAGGCATTTCACATGTAGTTTCCGATAGGCATTTCAAAAATAGGTGCCGATAGGCATTTCAGATATAGGTGCCGATAGGCATTTGAGATATAGTTGCCGATTGGCATTTTAAAAATATGTGCCGATAGGCATTTCAGATATAGAAGCCGATAGACATTTCAAATGTAGGTGCCGATAGGCATTCCAGATATGGTTGCCGATAGGCATTTCAAATATAGGTGCTGATAGGCATTTCAGATGTAGTTTCCGGAGGCATTTCAAAAATTGGTGCCGATAGGCATTTTAGATATAGTTGCCGATAGGCATTTCAGATATAGTTGGCGATTGGCATTTTAAAAATTGATGCCGATAGGAATTTCAGATATAGAAGCCGATAGGCATTACAAATATAGGTGCCATTAGGCATTCCAGATATGGTTGCCGATAGGCATTTCATATATAGGTGCTGATAGGCATTTCACATGTAGTTTCCGATAGGCATTTCAAAAATAGGTGCCAATAGGCATTTCAGATATAGGTGCCGATAGGCATTTCAGATATAGTTGCCGATTGGCATTTTAAAAATAAGTGCCGATAGGCATTTCAGATATAGAAGCCGATAGACATTTCAAATATAGGTGCCGATAGGCATTCCAGATATAGGTGCCGATAGGCATTTCAGATACAGTTGCCTATTGGCATTTTAAAAATAGGTGCCGATAGGCATTTCAGATATATAAGCCGATAGGCATTTCAAATATAGGTGTCGATAGGCATTCCAGATATGGTTGCCGATAGGCATTTCAAATATAAGTGCTGATAGGCATTTCAGATGTAGATTCCGATAGGCATTTCAAAAATAGGTACCGATAGGCATTTCAGATATAGGTGCCGATAGGCATTTCAGATATAGTTGCCAATTGGCGTTTTAAAAATAGGTGTGGATAGGCATTTCAGATATAGAAGCCGATAGGCATTTCAAATATAGGTGCTGATAGGCATTCCAGATGTAGTTTCCGATAGGAATTTCAAAAATTGGTGCCGATAGGCATTTCAGATATAGATGCCGATAGGCATTTCAGATATAGTCACCGATTGGCATTTTAAAAATAGGTGCCGATAGGCATTCCAAATATAGAAGCCGATAGGTATTTAAAATATAGGTGTCGATAGGCATTTCAGATATGTTTACCGATAGGCATTTCAAATATAGGTGCTAATAGGCATTTTAGATGTAGTTTCCCATTGGCATTTCAAAAATAGGTGCCGATAGGCATTTCAGATATAGGTGTCGATAGGCATTTCAGATATAGTTGCCGATTGGCATTTTAAAAATAGGTGCCGATAGGCATTTCAGATATAGAAGCCGATAGGCATTTCAAATATAGGTGCCGATAGGCATTCCAGATATGGTTGCCGATAGGCATTTCAAATATAGGTGCCGATAGGCATTTCAGATATAGAAGCCGATAGGCATTTCAAAAATAGGTGCCGATAGGCATTTCAGATATAAGTGCCGATAGGCATTTCAGATATAGTTGCCAATTGGCATTTTAAAAATAGGTGTCGATAGGCATTTCAGATATATAAGCCGATAGGCATTTCAAATATAGGTGCCGATAGGCATTCCAGATATGGTTGCCGATAGGCATTTCAAATATAAGTGCTGATAGGCATGTCAGATGTAGTTTCCGATAGGCATTTCAAAAATAGGTACCGATAGGCATTTCAGATATAGGTGCCGATAGGCATTACAGATATAGTTGCCAATTGGCATTTTAAAAATAGGTGTCAATAGGCATTTCAGATATAGAAGCCAATAGGCATTTTAAATATAGGTGCCGATAGGCATTCCAGATATGGTTGCCGATAGGCATTTCAAATATAGGTGTCGATAGGCTTTTCAGATATGTTTACCGATAGGCATTTCAAATATAGGTGCTAATAGGCATTTTAGATGTAGTTTCCGATAGGCATTTCAAATATAGGTGCCGATAGGCATTTCAGATATAGGTGTCGATAGGCTATTCAGATATAGTTGCCGATTGGCATTTTAAAAATAGGTGCCGATAGGCATTTCAGATATAGAAGCCGATAGGCATTTCAAATATAGGTGTTGATAGGCATTCCAGATATGGTTGCCGATAGGCATTTCAAATATAGGTGCCGATAGGCATTTCAGATATAGAAGCCGATAGGCATTTCAAAAATAGGTGCCGATAGGCATTTCAGATATAGGTGCCGATAGGCATTTCAGATATAGTTGCCAATTGGCATTTTAAAAATAGGTGTCGATAGGCATTTCAGATATATAAGCCGATAGGCATTTCAAATATAGGTGCTGATAGGCATTCCAGATATGGTTGCCGAGAGGCATTTCAAATATAGGTGCCGATAGGCATTTCAGATATAGAAGCCGATAGGCATTTCAAAAATAGGTGCTGATAGGCATTTCAGATATAGTCACCGATTGGCATTTTAAAAATAGGTGCCGATAGGCATTTCAGATATAGAAGCCGATAGGTATTTCAAATATAAGTGTCGATAGGCATTTCAGATAGGTTTACCGATAGGCATTTCAAATATAGGTGCTAATAGGCATTTTAGATGTAGTTTCCGATAGGAATTTCAAAAATAGGTGCCGATAGGCATTTCAGATATAGGTGTCGATAGGCATTACAGATATAGTTGCCGATTGGCATTTTAAAAATAGGTGCCGATAGGCATTTCAGATATAGAAGCCGATAGGCATTTCAAATATAGGTGTTGATAGGCATTCTAGATATGGTTGCCGATAGGCATTTCAAATATAGGTGCTGATAGGCATTTCAGATATAGAAGCCGATAGGCATTTCAAAAATAGGTGCCGATAGGCATTTCAGATATAGGTGCCGATAGGCATTTCAGATATAGTTGCCAATTGGCATTTTAAAAATAGGTGTCGATAGGCATTTCAGATATATAAGCCGATAGGCATTTCAAATATAGGTGCCGATGGGCATTCCAGTTATGGTTGCCGATAGGCATTTCAAATATAAGTGCTGATAGGCATGTCAGATGTAGTTTCCGATAGGCATTTCAAAAATAGGTACCGATAGGCATTTCAGATATAGGTGCCGATAGGCATTACAGATATAGTTGCCAATTGGCATTTTAAAAATAGGTGTCGATAGGCATTTCAGATATAGAAGCCAATAAGCATTTCAAATATAGGTGCCGATAGGCATTCCAGATATGGTTGCCAATAGGCATTTCAAATATAGGTGCTGATAGGCATTTCAGATGTAGTTTCCGATAGGCATTTCAAAAATTGGTGCCGATAGGCATTTCAGATATAGGTGCTGATAGGCATTTCAGATATAGTGGCCGATTGGCATTTTAAAAATAGGTGCCGATAGGCATTTCAGATATAGAAGCCGATAGGTATTTTTAATATAGGGGTCGATAGGCATTTCAGATATGGTTGCCGATAGGCATTTCAAATATAGGAGCTGATAGGCATTTCAGATGTAGTTTCCGATAGGCATTTCAAAAATAGGTGCCGATAGGCATTTCAGATATAGGTGCCGATAGGCTTTTCAGATAGAGTTGCCGATTGGCATTTTAAAAATAGGTGCCGATAGGCATTTAAGATGTAGCTTCTGATAGGCATTTCAAAAATAGGTGCCGATAGGCATTTAAGATATAGGTGCCGATAGGCATATCAGATATAGATGCCGATAGGCATTTAAAATATAGGTGCCGATAGGCATTCCAAATATAGTTGCCGATTGGCATTTTAAAAATAAGTGCCTAAGGCATTTCAGATATAGAAGCCGATAGACATTTCAAATATAGGTGCCGATAGGCATTCCAGATATAGGTGCCGATAGGCATTTCAGATATAGTTGCCTATTGGCATTTTAAAATAGGTGCCGATAGGCATTTCAGATATATAAGCCGATAAGCATTTCAAATATAGGTGCCGATAGGCATTCCAGATATGGTTGCCGATAGGCATTTCAAATATAAGTGCTGATAGGCATTTCAGATGTAGTTTCCGATAGGCATTTCAAAAATAGGTACCGATAGGCATTTCAGATATAGGTGCCGATAGGCATTTCAGATATAGTTGCCAATTGGCGTTTTAAAAATAGGTGTGGATAGGCATTTCAGATATAGAAGCCGATAGGCATTTCAAGTATAAGTGCCGATAGGCATTCCAGATATGGTTGCCGATAGGCATTTCAAATTAGGTGCTGATAGGCATTCCAGATGTAGTTTCCGATAGGCATTTCAAAAATTGGTGCCGATAGGCATTTTAGATATAGGTGCCGATAGGCATTTCAGATATAGTCACCGATTGGCATTTTAAAAATAGGTGCCGATAGGCATTCCAGATATAGAAGCCGATAGGTATTTCAAATATAGGTGTCGATAGGCATTTCAGATATGTTTACCGATAGGCATTTCAAATATAGGTGCTAATAGGCATTTTAGATGTAGTTTCCGATAGGCATTTCAAAAATAGGTGCCGATAGGCATTTCAGATATAGGTGTCGATAGGCATTTCAGATATAGTTGCCGATTGGCATTTTAAAAATATGTGCCGATAGGCATTTCAGATATAGAAGCCGATAGGCATTTCAAATATAGGTGCCGATAGGCATTCCAGATATGGTTGCCGATAGGCATTTCAAATATAGGTGCCGATAGGCATTTCAGATATAGAAGCCGATAGGCATTTCAAAAATAGGTGCCGATAGGCATTTCAGATATAGTTGCCAATTGGCATTTTAAAAATAGGTGTCGATAGGCATTTCAGACATATAAGCCGATAGGCATTTCAAATATAGGTGCCGATAGGCATTCCAGATATGGTTGCCGATAGGCATTTCAAATATAAGTGCTGATAGGCATGTCAGATGTAGTTTCCGATAGGCATTTCAAAAATAGGTACCGATAGGCATTTCAGATATAGGTGCCGATAGGCATTACAGATATAGTTGCCAATTGGCATTTAAAAAATAGGTGTCGATAGGCATTTCAGATATAGAAGCCAATAGGCATTTCCAATATAGGTGCCGATAGGCATTCCAGATATGGTTGCCGATAGGCATTTCAAATATAGGTGCTGATAGGCATTTCAGATGTAGTTTCCGATAGGCATTTCAAAAATTGGTGCCGATAGGCATTTCATATATAGGTGCCGATAGGCATTTCAGATATAGTTGCCGATTGGCATTTTAAAAATAGGTGCCGATAGGCATTTCAGATATAGAAGCCGATAGGCATTTCAAATATAGGTGCCGATAAGCAACCCAGATATGGTTGCCGATAGGCATTTCATATATAGGTGCTGATAGGCATTTCAGATGTATTTTCCGATAGGCATTTCAAAAATTGGTGCCGATAGGCATTTCAGATATAGGTGCTGATAGGCATTTCAGATATAGTTTCCGATTGGCATTTTAAAAATAGGTGCCGATAGGCATATCAGATATAGAAGCCGATAGGCATTTCAAATATAGGTGCCGATAGGCATTCCAGATATGGTTGCCGATAGGCATTTCAAATATAGGTGCCGATAGGCATTTCAGATATAGAAGCCGATAGGCATTTTAAAAATAGGTGCCGATAGGCATTTCAGATATAGGTGCCGATAGGCATTTCAGATATAGTTGCCAATTGGCATTTTAAAAATAGGTGCCGATAGGCATTTCAGATATAGAAGCCGATAGGTATTTCAAATATAGGTGTCGATAGGCATTTCAGATATGGTTGCCGATAGGCATTTCAAATATAGGTGCTGATAGGCATTTCTGATGTAGTTTCCGATAGGCATTTCAAAAATAGGTGCCGATAGGCATTTCAGATATAGGTGCCGATAGGCATTTCAGATATAGTTGCCGATTGGAATTTTAAAAATAGGTGCCGATAGGCATTTCAGATATAGAAGCCGATAGGCATTTCAAATATAGGTGCTGATAGGAATTCCAGATATGGTTGCCGGTAGGCATTTCAAATATAGGTGCTGATAGGCATTTCAAATGTAGTTTCCGATAGGCATTTCAAAAATTGGTGCCGATAGGCATTTCATATATAGGTGCCGATAGGCATTTCAGATATAGTTGCCGATTGGCATTTTAAAAATAGGTGCCGATAGGCATTTCAGATATAGAAGCCGATAGGCATTTCAAATATAGGTGCCGATAAGCAACCCAGATATGGTTGCCGATAGGCATTTCAAATATAGGTGCTGATAGGCATTTCAGATGTAGTTTCCGATAGGCATTTCAAAAATAGGTGCCGATAGGCATTTCAGATATAGGTGCCGATAGGCATTTCAGATATAGTTGCCGATTGGCATTTTAAAAATAGGTGCCGATAGTCATTTCAGATATAGAAGCCGATAGGTATTTCAAATATAGGTGCCGATAGGCATTCCAGATATGGTTGCCGATAGGCATTCCAAATATAAGTGCTGATAGGCATTTCAGATGTAGTTTCCGATAGGCATTTTAAAAATAGGTGAAGATAGGCATTTCAGATATAGAAGCCAATAGGTATTTCAGATATAGGTGTCGATAGGCATTTCAGATGTTTGCCGATAGGCATTTCAAATATAGGTGCTGATAGGCATTCCGGATGTAGTTTCCGATAGGCATTTCAAAAATAGGTGTCGATAGGCATTTCAGATATATGTGCCGATAGGCATTTCAGATATAGTTGCCGATTGGCATTTTAAAAATAGGTGTCGATAGGCATTTTAGATATAGAAGCCGATAGGCATTTCAAATATAGGTGCCGATAGGCATTCCAGATATGGTTGCCGATAGGCATTTCAAATATAGGTGCTGATATTCATTCCAGATGTAGTTTCCGATAGGCATTTCAAAAATTGGTGCCGATAGGCATTTCAGATATAGGTGCCGATAGGCATTTCAGATATAGTTACCGATTGGCATTTTAAAAATAGGTGAAGATAGGCATTTCAGATATAGAAGCCGATAGGTATTTCAGATATAGGTGTCGATAGGCATTTTAGATGTTTGCCGATAGGCATTTCAAATATAGGTGCTGATAGGCATTCCAGATGTAGTTTCCGATAGGCATTTCAAAAATAGGTGTCGATAGGCATTTCAGATATATGTGCCGATAGGCATTTCAGATATAGTTGCCGATTGGCATTTTAAAAATAGGTGTCGATAGGCATTTTAGATATAGAAGCCGATAGGCATTTAAAATATAGGTGCCGATAGGCATTTCAGATATAGGTGCCGATAGGCATTTCAGATATAGTTACCGATTGGCATTTTAAAAATAGGTGCCGATAGGCATTTCAGATATAGAAGCCGATAGGTATTTCATATATAGGTGTCGATAGGCATTGCAGATATGGTTGCCGATAGGCATTACAAATATTGGTGCTGATAGGCATTTCACATGTAGTTTCCGGAGGCATTTCAAAAATTGGTGCCGATAGGCATTTTAGATATAGTTGCCGATAGGCATTTCAGATATAGTTGCCGATTGGCATTTTAAAAATTGATGCCGATAGGAATTTCAGATATAGAAGCCGATAGGCATTACAAATATAGGTGCCAATAGGCATTCCAGATATGGTTGCCGATAGGCATTTCATATATAGGTGCTGATAGGCATTTCACATGTAGTTTCCGATAGGCATTTCAAAAATAGGTGCCGATAGGCATTTCAGATATAGGTGCCGATAGGCATTTCAGATATAGTTGCCGATTGGCATTTTAAAAATAAGTGCCGATAGGCATTTCAGATATAGAAGCCGATAGACATTTCAAATATAGGTGCCGATAGGCATTCCAGATATAGGTGCCGATAGGCATTTCAGATACAGTTGCCTATTGGCATTTTAAAAATAGGTGCCGATAGGCATTTCAGATATATAAGCCGATAGGCATTTCAAATATAGGTGTCGATAGGCATTCCAGATATGGTTGCCGATAGGCATTTCAAATATAAGTGCTGATAGGCATTTCAGATGTAGATTCCGATAGGCATTTCAAAAATAGGTACCGATAGGCATTTCAGATATAGGTGCCGATAGGCATTTCAGATATAGTTGCCAATTGGCGTTTTAAAAATAGGTGTGGATAGGCATTTCAGATATAGAAGCCGATAGGCATTTCAAATATAGGTGCTGATAGGCATTCCAGATGTAGTTTCCGATAGGAATTTCAAAAATTGGTGCCGATAGGCATTTCAGATATAGATGCCGATAGGCATTTCAGATATATTCACCGATTGGCATTTTAAAAATAGGTGCCGATAGGCATTCCAAATATAGAAGCCGATAGGTATTTAAAATATAGGTGTCGATAGGCATTTCAGATATGTTTACCGATAGGCATTTCAAATATAGGTGCTAATAGGCATTTTAGATGTAGTTTCCGATTGGCATTTCAAAAATAGGTGCCGATAGGCATTTCAGATATAGGTGTCGATAGGCATTTCAGATATAGTTGCCGATTGGCATTTTAAAAATAGGTGCCGATAGGCATTTCAGATATAGAAGCCGATAGGCATTTCAAATATAGGTGCCGATAGGCATTCCAGATATGGTTGCCGATAGGCATTTCAAATATAGGTGCCGATAGGCATTTCAGATATAGAAGCCGATAGGCATTTCAAAAATAGGTGCCGATAGGCATTTCAGATATAAGTGCCGATAGGCATTTCAGATATAGTTGCCAATTGGCATTTTAAAAATAGGTGTCGATAGGCATTTCAGATATATAAGCCGATAGGCATTTCAAATATAGGTGCCGATAGGCATTCCAGATATGGTTGCCGATAGGTATTTCAAATATAAGTGCTGATAGGCATGTCAGATGTAGTTTCCGATAGGCATTTCAAAAATAGGTACCGATAGGCATTTCAGATATAGGTGCCGATAGGCATTACAGATATAGTTGCCAATTGGCATTTTAAAAATAGGTGTCAATAGGCATTTCAGATATAGAAGCCAATAGGCATTTTAAATATAGGTGCCGATAGGCATTCCAGATATGGTTGCCGATAGGCATTTCAAATATAGGTGCTGATAGGCATTTCAGATGTAGTTTCCGATAGGCATTTCAAAAATTGGTGCCGATAGGCATTTCAGATATAGGTGCTGATAGGCATTTCAGATATAGTGGCCGATTGGCATTTTAAAAATATGTGCTGATAGGCATTTCAGATATAGAAGCCGATAGGTATTTCAAATATAGGTGCCGATAGGCATTCCAGATATGGTTGCCGATAGGCATTTCAAATATAGGTGCTGATATTCATTCCAGATGTAGTTTCCGATAGGCATTTTAAAAATTGGTGCCGATAGGCATTTCAGATATTGGTGCCGATAGGCATTTCAGATATAGTTACCGATTAGCATTTTAAAATAGGTGCCGATAGGCATTTCAGATATAGAAGCCGATAGGTATTTCAAATATAGGTGTCGATAGGTATTTCAGATATGGTTGCCGATAGGCATTTCAAATATAGGTGCTGATAGGCATTTTAGATGTAGTTTCCGATAGGCAATTTAAAAGTAGGCGCCAATAGGCATTTTAGATATAGGTGCCGATAGGCATTACAGATATAGTTGCCGAATAGCATTTTAAAAATTTGTGCCGATAGGCATTTCAGATATAGAAGCCGATAGGCATTTCAAATATAGGTGCCGATAGGCATTCCAGATATGGTTGAAGATAGGCATTACAAATATAGGTGCTGATAGGCATTTCACATGTAGTTTCCGATAGGCATTTCAAAAATAGGTGCCGATAGGCATTCCAGATATAGGTGCCGATAGGCATTTCAGATATATTAGCCGATAGGCATTTCAAATATAGGTGCCGATAGGCATTCCAGATATGGTTGCCGATAGGCATTTCAAATATAAGTGCTGATAGGCATTTCAGATGTAGTTTCCGATAGGCATTTCAAAAATAGGTACCGATAGGCATTTCAGATATAGGTGCCGATAGGCATTTCAGATATAGTTGCCAATTGGCGTTTTGAAAATAGGTGTGGATAGGCATTTCAGATATAGAAGCCGATAGGCATTTCAAATATAGGTGCCGATAGTCATTCAAGATATGGTTGCCGATAGGCATTTCAAATATAGGTGCTGATAGGCATTCCAGATGTAGTTTCCGATAGGCATTTCATAAATTGGTGCCGATAGGCATTTCAGATATAGGTGCCGATAGGCATTTCAGATATAGTTGCCGATTGGCATTTTAAAAATAAGTGCCGATAGGCATTCCAGATATAGAAGCCGATAGACATTTCAAATACAGGTGCCGATAGGCATTCCAGATATAGGTGCCGATAGGCATTTCAGATATAGTTGCCTATTGGCATTTTAAAAATAGGTGCCGATAGGCATTTCAGATATATAAGCCGATAGGCATTTCAAATATAAGTGCCGATAGGCATTTCAGATATAGTTGCCTATTGGCATTTTAAAAATAGGTGCCGATAGGCATTTCAGATATATAAGCCGATAGGCATTTCAAATATAGGTGCCGATAGGCATTCCAGATATGGTTGCCGATAGGCATTTCAAATATAGGTGCTGATAGGCATTTCAGATGTAGTTTCCGATAGGCATTTCAAAAATTGGTGCCGATAGGCATTTCATATATAGGTGCCGATAGGCATTTCAGATATAGTTGCCGATTGGCATTTTAAAAATAGGTGCCGATAGGCATTTCAGATATAGAAGCCGATAGGCATTTCAAATATAGGTGCCGATAAGCAACCCAGATATGGTTGCCGATAGGCATTTCAAATATAGGTGCTGATAGGCATTTCAGATGTAGTTTCCGATAGGCATTTCAAAAATTGGTGCCGATAGGCATTTCAGATATAGGTGCTGATAGGCATTTCAGATATAGTTTCCGATTGGCATTTTAAAAATAGGTGCCGATAGGCATTTCAGATATAGAAGCCGATAGGTATTTCAGATATAGGTGTCGATAGGCATTTCAGATGTTTACCGATAGGCATTTCAAATATGGGTGCTGATAGGCATTCCAGATGTAGTTTCCGATAGGCATTTCAAAAATAGGTGTCGATAGGCATTTCAGATATATGTGGCGATAGGCATTTCAGATATAGTTGCCGATTGGCATTTTAAAAATAGATGTCGATAGGCATTTTAGATATAGAAGCCGATAGGCATTTCAAATATAGGTGCCGATAGGCATTCCAGATATGGTTGCCGATAGGCATTTCAAATATAGGTGCTGATAGGCATTCCAGATGTAGTTTCCGATGGGCATTTCAAAAATTGGTGCCGATAGGCATTTCAGATATAGGTGCCGATAGGCATTTCAGATATATTTACCGATTGGCATTTTAAAAATAGGTGCTGATAGGCATTTCAGATATAGAAGCCGATAGATATTTCAAATATAGGTGTCGATAGGCATTTCAGATATGGTTGCCGATAGGCATTTCAAATATAGGTGCTGATAGGCATTTCAGATGTAGTTTCCGATAGGCAATTCAAAAGTAGGTGCCGATAGGCATTTCAGATATAGGTGCCGATAGTCATTACAGATATAGTTGCCGGTTAGCATTTTAAAATTGGTGCCGATAGGCATTTCAGATATAGAAGCCGATAGGCATTTCAAATATAGGTGCCGATAGGCATTCCAGATTTGGTTGCCGATAGGCATTTCAAATATAGGTGCTGATAGGCATTTCACATGTAGTTTCCGATAGGCATTTCAAAAATAGGTGCCGATAGGCATTTCAGATATAGGTGCCGATAGGCATTTCAGATATAGTTGCCGATTGGCATTTTAAAAATAAGTGCCGATAGGCATTTCAGATATAGAAGCCGATAGACATTTCAAATATAGGTGCCGATAGGCATTCCAGATATAGGTGCCGATAGGCATTTCAGATATAGTTGCCTATTGGCATTTTAAAAATAGGTGCCGATAGGCATTTCAGATATATAAGCCGATAGGCATTTCAAATATAGGTGCCGATAGGCATTCCAGATATGGTTGCCGATAGGCATTTCAAATATAAGTGCTGATAGGCATTTCAGATGTAGTTTTCGATAGGCATTTCAAAAATAGGTACCGATAGGCATTTCAGATATAGGTGCCGATAGGCATTTCAGATATAGTTGCCAATTGGCGTTTTAAAAATAGGTGAGGATAGGCATTTCAGATATAGAAGCCGATAGACATTTCAAATATAGGTGCCGATAGGCATTCCAGATATGGTTGCCGATAGGCATTTCAAATATAGGTGCTGATAGGCCTTCCATATGTACTTTCCGATGGGCATTTCAAAAATAGGTGCCGATAGGCATTTCAGATATAGGTGCCGATAGGCATTTCAGATATATGCCGATTGGCATTTTAAAAATAAGTGCCGATAGGCATTTCAGATATAGAAGCCGATAGACATTTCAAATATAGGTGCCGATAGGCATTCCAGATATGGTTGCCGATAGGCATTTCAAATATAGGTGCTGATAGGCATTTCAGATGTAGTTTCCGATAGGCATTTCAAAAATTGGTGCCGATAGGCATTTCAGATATAGTTGCCGATAGGCATTTCAGATATAGTTGCCGATTGGCATTTTAAAAATTGGTGCCGATAGGAATTTTAGATATAGAAGCCGATAGGCATTTCAAATATAGGTGCCGATAGGCATTCCAGATATGGTTGCCGATAGGCATTTCAAATATAGGTGCTGATAGGCATTCCAGATGTAGTTTCCGATAGGCATTTCAAAAATTGTTGCCGATAGGCATTTCAGATATAGGTGCCGATAGGCATTTCAGATATAGTTACCGATTGGCATTTTAAAAATAGGTGCCGATAGGCATTTCAGATATAGAAGCCGATAGGAATTTCAAATATAGGTGTCGATAGGCATTTCAGATATGGTTGCCGATAGGCATTTCAAATATAGGTGCTGATAGGCATTTCAGATGTAGTTTCCGATAGGCAATTCAAAAGTAGGTGCCGATAGGCATTTCAGATATAGATGCCGATAGGCATTACAGATATAGTTGCCAATTAGCATTTTAAAAATTGGTGCCGATAGGCATTTCAGATATAGAAGCCGATAGGCATTTCAAATATAGGTGCCGATAGGCATTCCAGATATCGTTGCCGATAGGCATTTCAAATATAGGTGCTGATAGGCATTTCACATGTAGTTTCCGATAGGCATTTCAAAAATAGGTGCCGATAGGCATTTCAGATATAGGTGCCGATAGGCATTTCAGATATAGTTGCTGATTGGCATTTTAAAAATAAGTGCCGATAGGCATTTCAGATATAGAAGCCGATAGACATTTCAAATATAGGTGCCGATAGGCATTCCAGGTATAGGTGCCGATAGGCGTTTCAGATATAGTTGCCTATTGGCATTTTAAAAATAGGTGCCGATAGGCATTTCAGATATAGGTGCCGATAGGCATTTCAGATATAGTTGCTGATTGGCATTTTAAAAATAAGTGCCGATAGGCATTTCAGATATAGAAGCCGATAGACATTTCAAATATAGGTGCCGATAGGCATTCCAGATATGGTTGCCGATAGGCATTTCAAATATAAGTGCTGATAGGCATTTCAGATGTAGTTTCCGATAGGCATTTCAAAAATAGGTACCGAGAGGCATTTCAGATATAGGTGCCGAGAGGCATTTCAGATATAGTTGCCAATTGGCGTTTTGAAAATAGGTGTGGATAGGCTTTTCAGATATAGAAACCGATATTAATTTCAAATATAGGTGCTGATAGGTATTCCAGATATGGTTGCCGATAGGCATTTTAAATATAGGTGCTGATAGGCATTTTAAATATAGGGGCTGATAGGCATTCCAGATGTAGTTTACGATAGGCATTTCAAAAATTGGTGCCGATAGGCATTTTCAGATATAGGGGCCGATAGGCATTTCAGATATAGTCACCGATTGGCATTTTAAAAATAGGTGCCGATAGGCATTCCAGATATTGAAGCCGATAGGTATTTCAAATATAGGTGTCGATAGGCATTTCAGATATGTTTACCGATAGGCATTTCAAATATAGGTGCTAATAGGCATTTTAGATGTAGTTTCCGATAGGCATTTCAAAAATAGGTGCCGATAGGCATTTCAGATATAGGTGTCGATAGGCATTTTAGATATAGTTGCCGATTGGCATTTTAAAAATAGGTGCCGATAGGCATTTCAGATATAGAAGCCGATAGGCATTTCAAATATAGGTGCCGATAGGCATTCCAGATATGGTTGCCGATAGGCATTTCAGATATAGGTGCCGATAGGCATTTCAGATATAGTTGCCAATTGGCATTTTAAAAATAGGTGTCGATAGGCATTTCAGATATAGAAGCCAATAGGCATTTCAAATATAGGTGCCGATAGGCATTCCAGATATGGTTGCCGATAGGCATTTCAAATATAGGTGCTGATAGGCATTTCAGATGTAGTTTCCGATAGGCATTTCAAAAATTGGTGCCGATAGGGATTTCAGATATAGGTGCTGATAGGCATTTCAGATATAGTGGCCGATTGGCATTTTAAAAATAGGTGCCGATAGGCATTTCAGATATAGAAGCCGATAGGTATTTCTAATATAGGTGTCGATAGGCATTTCAGATATGGTTGCCGATAGGCATTTCAAATATAGGTGCTGATAGGCATTTCAGATGTAGTTTCCGATAGGCATTTCAAAAATAGGTGCCGATAGGCATTTCAGATATAGGTGCCGATAGGCTTTTCAGATAGAGTTGTCGATTGGCACTTTAAAAATAGGTGCCAAAAGGCATTTCAGATATAGAAGCCGATAGGCATTTCAAATATAGGTGCCGATAAGCAACCCAGATATGGTTGCCGATAGGCATTTCAAATATAGGTGCTGATAGGCATTTTAGATGTAGTTTCCGATAGGCAATTCAAAAGTAGGTGCCGATAGGCATTTCAGATATAGGTGCCGATAGGCATATCAGATATAGATGCGGATAGGCATTTAAAATATAGGTGCCGATAGGCATTTCAAATATAGGTGTCGATAGGCATTTCAGATATTAATGCCGAAAGACATTTCAGATATAGGTGCCGATAGGCATTTATGATGTGGTTGCCGATAGGCATTTCAAATATAGGTCCCGATGGGCATTCCAAATATGGTTGCCGATAGGCATTTCAAATATAGGTGCTGATAGGCATTTCAGATGTAGTTTCCGATAGGCATTTCAAAAATAGGTGCCGATAGGCATTTCAGATATAGGTGCCGATAGGCATTTCAGATATAGTTGCCGATTGGAATTTTAAAAATAGGTGCCGATAGGCATTTCAGATATAGAAGCCGATAGGCATTTCAAATATAGGTGCTGATAGGAATTCCAGATATGGTTGCCGGTAGGCATTTCAAATATAGGTGCTGATAGGCATTTCAGATGTAGTTTCCGATAGGCATTTCAAAAATTGGTGCCGATAGGCATTTCATGTATAGGTGCCGATAGGCATTTCAGATATATTTGCCGATTGGCATTTTAAAAATAGGTGCCGATAGGCATTTCAGATATAGAAGCCGATAGGCATTTCAAATATAGGTGCCGATAAGCAACCCAGATATGGTTGCCGATAGGCATTTTAAATATAGGTGCTGATAGGCATTTCAGATGTAGTTTCCGATAGGCATTTCAAAAATTGGTGCCGATAGGCATTTCAGATATAGGTGCTGATAGGCATTTCAGATATAGTTTCCGATTGGCATTTTAAAAATAGGTGCCGATAGACATTTCAAATATAGGTGCCGATAGGCATTCCAGATATAGGTGCCGATAGGCATTTCAGATATAGTTGCCTATTGGCATTTTAAAAATAGGTGCCGATAGGCATTTCAGATATATAAGCCGATAGGCATTTCAAATATAGGTGCCGATAGGCATTCCAGATATGGTTGCCGATAGGCATTTCAAATATAAGTGGCTGATAGGCATTTCAGATGTAGTTTCCGTTAGGCATTTCAAAAATAGGTACCGATAGGCATTACAGATATAGGTGCCGATAGGCATTTCAGATATAGTTGCCAATTGGCGTTTTGAAAATATGTGTGGATAGGCATTTCAGATATAGAAGCCGATAGGCATTTCAAATATAGGTGCCGATAGGCATTCCAGATATGGTTGCCGATAGGCATTTCAAATATAGGTGCTGATAGGCATTCCAAGATATAGTTTCCGATAGGCATTTCAAAAATTGGTGCCGATAGGCATTTCAGATATAGGTGCCGATAGGCATCTCAGATATAGTCACCGATTGGCATTTTAAAAATAGGTGCCGATAGGCATTTCAGATATAGAAGCCGATAGGTATTTCAAATATAGGTGTCGATAGGCATTTCAGATATGTTTACCGATAGGCATTTCAAATATAGGTGCTAATAGGCATTTTAGATGTAGTTTCCGATAGGCATTTCAAAAATAGGTGCCGATAGGCATTTCAGATATAGGTGCCGATAGGCATTTCAGATATAGTTGCCAATTGGCATTTTAAAAATAGGTGTCGATAGGCATTTCAGATATATAAGCCGATAGGCATTTAAAATATAGGTGCCGATAGGCATTCCAGATATGGTTGCCGATAGGCATTTCAAATATAGGTGCTGATAGGCATTTCAGATGTAGTTTCCGATAGGCATTTCAAAAATTGGTGCCGATAGGCATTTCAGATATAGGTGCTGATAGGCATTTCAGATATAGTGGCCGATTGGCATTTTAAAAATAGGTGCCGATAGGCATTTCAGATATAGAAGGCGATAGGTATTTCACATATAGGTGTCGATAGGCATTTCAGATATAAAAGCCAATAGGCATTTCAAATATTGGTGCCGATAGGCATTTCAGATATAGAAGCCGATAGGCATTTCAAATATAGGTGTTGATAGGCATTCCAGATATGGTTGCCGATAGGCATTTCAAATATAGGTGCTGATAGGCATTTCAGATGTAGTTTCCGATAGGCATTTCAAAAATTGGTGCCGATAGGCATTTCAGATATAGGTGCTGATAGGCATTTCAGATATAGTGGCCGATTGGCATTTTAAAAATAGGTGCCGATAGGCATTTCAGATATAGAAGGCGATAGGTATTTCAAATATAGGTGTCGATAGGCATTTCAGATATGGTTGCCAATAGGCATTTCAAATATAGGTGCTGATAGGCATTTCAGATGTATTTTCCGATAGGCATTTCAAAAATAGGTGCCGATAGGCATTTCAGATATAGGTGCCGATAGGCTTTTCAGATAGAGTTGCCGATTGGCATTTTAAAAATAGGTGCCGATTGGCATTTAAGATGTAGCTTCCGATAGGCATTTCAAAAATAGGCGCCGATAGTCATTTCAGATATAGGTGCCGATAGGCATATCAGATATAGATGCCGATAGGCATTTAAAATATAGGTGCCGATAGGCATTGCAGCGACTACATGTTTTTTTTCACTTTTTTAAAATGTGTTACACATTTCAAAATTTATGTATATAAATTTTTTGATATTTTTTTTTTCTCTTCTTTCAAATATCCTGTCAGACCGCAACCAGCATTACATCATTATTACTAACTGCGATCTGACAGAGATATCGTAATTATTATATAATTTTTCCATAACAGGACGATGCGAACCTCGTTTATAAATATAGGCCAAGTGCCGTTTCTCGGTGAGAAACTAGCCGTCCGCATTCCTGTCAATACCTTTATTTTTTGTACTTGTTAATTTAATTTTAAATATAAATTGTTTGTTAAAACGTTTCATTTTTTTTCTTTCATTATTATTAGGAATTATTAAAGTAAAATCTCCTAAATAAAGATCTAACCAGTTTCACTGGTATTGTTAACAGTACGTGTGTGTTTCTTTGCGACATTTAATCTCTGTTATACCACCTTTTTATTATCAGAAACCGCACTACGTTACAGTTTGGTAGCAGAGCGTAGTTGGAATTTTGCTTCCTTAATTTCCTTTTTTTCCCTTTTCAAATAATTAGTAAATGCAGTATTTTTTTCTATTGAAATAATTTATTGCTTAAAAAAAAATTTTTTTTTACAAATCGTAATTTTACAATTATTAATAAATTCTTATATTATGCAACCGGTTGTCTATATTGCAAAGTTGCGTAATCTTATAATTTAATTGAATTATTCGTACAATATTCTGTTTTATTAAACGGTATTTAAGATTTTTTTTTCCATATTTTATATTTCTCTTCCTCAAGTCGGCATTTTCTCGCAGTATAAATATAAGTGTTTAAAGTGAATAATAAGAAATAATTATAAATAAATAATCACATCATGCCAACGAATACAAGATCACAAGCCAACATCTCGGACAATGAAGAAGCATCGGTTCATTCAGCCCATCAACCACAACGACCTACAGCATCTGGATCTGGAAATCTGGATCAGCCGTCAGCTATCGCTCAAGCAACCGCCGTTCATATGCAGATGACTGCCGGAATCCACGATCAAATCGCTCAACTCGCACAGTGGTCCGAGAATCTATCTAAGCATCTAATTAAATCACATACAGAATTTAAACATGATCTTACGAATTTCATTACGAAGATTTCTATATGTACCGGCAGTGATCCAGAAAAACTGGTGACGTTTATAGAAGATGTTCAAGACTTAATTGATATGAAAATTCGTCCGGAACCTGCTATTCTGTCTTCACTCTTAAGCCGCCTCCAAGGAGACCTGTTGACTTGGTGGCCTGAAGCTGTGGCTACATTTCCAGATTGGATTCAATTGAAATTTCAAATGCTAAATAAATTTCTTTCGCCAATGATCAAAATGCAACTAACCAACGCATTGGTGAGAAGATTTCATCACTCTGAAGAATCGTTTAGCGATTTTATCCGGGACATACTTCGCAAAGCAAAAGCACTGAATGCTGAAATATCAGAAGCTGAGCTTATATGTCAAATTTGGTCTCATGCTAACTCTGAAACACTGATTGCATTAAAGAATACTCCAATGCCAAGAAGCTTCACCGACTTGAAAGAATTATCTCACCGAATGAATCAGACAGATTTATTAATTCAATTGGCCAAACAGCGTGAGCAGGGTTCTTCATCAAGCACACTCACTACATTTAACGCTAATTGTGCCTACTGCAAGCTTCCAGGACATCATATTTCTGTCTGCCGACGTCGTCAGAAAGCTAATAGCCAACAGTCATCCAGTCAGTCGCCTTCAAAAAACTGTTAGCGATGCGATCCCGGGGTGGTCGCAATAATCTATATTCGTCAACGCAGCAAGTCATTCTACCGATTATTGAAATAAAAATAAACTGCTTACCTTACAAAGCTCTCTTGGACTCTGGAGCAAGTTCTAACTTTTGTGATGAACAAGTATACAACAGTATTCTTCATTCCGGTCTGGGGCGCTCTACTTCGACCAGCTCCATGGTTCGCCTCCCGGATAATCGTTTCGTCTCCATTAGCCACGAACTCTCCGTCATCATTAAAATTTTCAAATATACCTGGAAATTAAAATTTTCTGTCGTTCCTAACCTGGTGTTTCCTTTTATCATTGGAGTTAAGTCCTTACAAGATATGAACGCTATATTGAACCTATCAGAATCTTATCTGTCCTTCAGATTTAGTCCTAACGTTCACGTTTCCTTTCTTCGTCAAACGGAAGATACGAAGATAACATTAAGTTCCATGGTTGAATGTCAATATCAATTAACAGAGAATCAAGAAGGCCGTCTTCAACAGCTCATACAAGAATATCAAGAGACTCTCACCTGTGAACTTGGTCGAGTAAAAAATTATACTTACCGCATTCGACTCCGAGATCCGACTCCGGTTCATCAGTCTCCGTACTCGCTAACTCCACCGAAGGCCGCTGCCATGAAAGCTCACATCGACAAACTTCTACAGCTTCAAGTCATAGAACCAAGCCATTCACCGTACTCAAGCCCATGCTTTTTAATTCCTAAAAAGGACGGAACTCAAAGGCTTGTAATAGACTATCGGCGAGTAAATCAACGAGTTCTTTATGACGCTTATCCGGTGCCGAAACCAGAGTCAATTTTCCAATGTCTTCATGGTTCCACAATATTTTCAAAATTAGATCTTAATATGGCTTTTCATCAACTTCCATTAACAGAAGATTCCAAGCAAGTCACTGCGTTTTCAACAACTTTCGGATCTTATCAATACAATTATCTTCCGTTTGGACTCTCGGTCTCACCTGCAGCTTTGAACCGAATTATGAATTTGATTTTTGGAGATCTCCACTACAGATTTGTCATAACTTATTTTGACGATCTCTTGATATATTCTAAAAGTGTCGACGATCACATGAATCATCTTCAAGAAGTCTTCTCCCGACTCAATCAAGCTGGATTCACCGTCAATCCTGAAAAGGCATACCTTTGTAGGTCCAGACTTAAATGTCTTGGATTTATGATTTCCGCTGAAGGATGCCAAGTCGATCCTGAAAAAATCAGAGCCATCCAGGATTTGCCAACGCCCACTAACCTGAAACAGGTCAAGACCTTCTTAGGCATGACTGCCTATTTTTCAAGATTTATTGAAAACTTCAGTGCACTAGCAGCTCCTCTAAATCACCTGAAGCGCAAAAAGGTCAAGTTTGAAATGGGCAAAGACCAGCTCGATGCTTTTCAAAAACTTAAAGAAGCTTTATCAACTACGCCTGTGCTTAAGTATCCGGACTTCAAGCGACCATTCATCGTCCGTAGCGACTCTTCAGACTTAGCGCTGGGAGCTGTACTCTTACAAGAGTTCGAAGATGGTAACCACCCCGTTTCATATGCCTCCCGTAAACTCTCTAATACCGAGAAGCGGTATCCTATCATGGAGAGAGAGGCACTCGGAATTATCTTCGCGCTGGACAAGTTTGAAGACTACCTACAAGGCCAGGAATTCATCTTACAAGTTGATAACGAAGCGTTAACCTGGATGATTCGACATCCCAAACAACTAGGCAAGATTGGGCGATGGGTCCTTAAACTATCCAAATTCAAGTTTCAAGTTCAACACATCCGAGGTCCCTTGAACTCTGTCGCCGACGCACTCAGTCGCCTATATGAATCGTCTCCAGATCCCGACTCGAAAGAAATAGAATCTGATCTGCACGCACTGCACGAAATTCCGCAAAGTTTTCTTACCTTAAAGAAACATCAGGAAACCGACGCCGAGACACGCCTCATCTTGGAACGCCTCCAAAGTGGCCAAGATGTGACAGGGTATGTTCAACGTGATGGCCTCCTGTTGCGACTTGTGGGGAAGAATCGTTTGAGAAGAGTAGTTGTTCCATCTTCAGTTCGAAACATGATTCTATACTACTTCCACGATTTAGACGCATCACATCCTGGAATAACTAAAATCTATAGGTCTATAGCTCGTCGATTTTGGTGGTCAGAAATGTATAAGGACATCCGTCAGTACGTCAGATCCTGTGAAACGTGTCAGCGTATCAAACCAGCCAACACTCGTCTTGGAGCTCCAATGGTTTCAACACCTCCAACAGCCGTCTACTCGAGGGTGTACATCGATTTTTGCGGTCCGTTGATTCCATCGTCCACTGGAAATCGTTACGTGCTGGTTATTCTTGACGGTTTCTCTAAGTGGATAGAGGCTATCCCTTGTCGTCGAGCTACAGCCGCCGTTACCACCAAGAAGCTGATAGACCTATGGTGCACCTACGGACCTCCCAAGTCGCTTGTATCGGACAATGCCACCGTCTTCCGCAGCGATCTCTTCAAGCGAATGACATTGGCGTGGGGAATCAAACATATCTTCACCTCACCATACCAACCGTCTTCGAATGCTGTGGAGCGCTCTATGCGCGATTTAAAAAATTCGTTGTCAATAATGATACGCACTTGCGCGCAAAACAACCACAAAAATTGGGATAAATTTTTAAAACTTTTTACTTATTCTCACAACGGCAATGTATCCGAAGCGACCAATCAAACTCCGGCCAATGTTTTCCTGGGTCGTGAAATACCCCGCTCCTTGGACCATCAGTGGGAATTGGAGAAGTATATCGATCCGGCTGCTATTTCTACTCCAGCTGAAGTCGAACGAAAACTTCAACAGGCGAACCGAAAAGTTAAGACCTTGTACGACCTACGGCAACCTGCAGGTCATCAACTACATGTCGGCCAACTCGTAGTCCAACGTCTTCACCACATAGTTCGACCTGGCACTCCGGAAGCACAAAAATTCGTTCCTGCGTGGAGTGAGCCGAGACGGATCATTCGATTCACTACTCCAACCTCCTGCATTGTAGCCAATGATGAAGACCCCACTAGACAACACCGAGCACATGTCAGTCACCTGAAACCATTCGTTCAACGGGAAGAAGCCGCTAACGCGCTTCTTTTCACCGGGGGATAATGCAGCGACTACATGTTTTTTTTCACTTTTTTAAAATGTGTTACACATTTCAAAATTTATGTATATAAATTTTTTGATATTTTTTTTTTCTCTTCTTTCAAATATCCTGTCAGACCGCAACCAGCATTACATCATTATTACTAACTGCGATCTGACAGAGATATCGTAATTATTATATAATTTTTCCATAACAGGACGATGCGAACCTCGTTTATAAATATAGGCCAAGTGCCGTTTCTCGGTGAGAAACTAGCCGTCCGCATTCCTGTCAATACCTTTATTTTTTGTACTTGTTAATTTAATTTTAAATATAAATTGTTTGTTAAAACGTTTCATTTTTTTTCTTTCATTATTATTAGGAATTATTAAAGTAAAATCTCCTAAATAAAGATCTAACCAGTTTCACTGGTATTGTTAACAGTACGTGTGTGTTTCTTTGCGACATTTAATCTCTGTTATACCACCTTTTTATTATCAGAAACCGCACTACGTTACAGCATTTCAAATATAGGTGTCGATAGGCATTTCAGATATAAATGCCGAAAGACATTTCAGATATAGGTGCCGATAGGCATTTTTGATGTGGTTGCCGATAGGCATTTCAAATATAGGTTCCGATTGGCATTCCAAATATGGTTGCCGATAGGCATTTCAAATATAGGTGCTGATAGGCATTTCAGATGTAGTTTCCGATAGGCATTTCAAAAATAGGTGCCGATAGGCATTTCAGATATAGGTGCCGATAGGCATTTCAGATATAGTTGCCGATTGGAATTTTAAAAATAGGTGCCGATAGGCATTTCAGATATAGAAGCCGATAGGCATTTCAAATATAGGTGCTGATAGGAATTCCAGATATAGTTGCCGGTAGGCATTTCAAATATAGGTGCTGATAGGCATTTCAGATGTAGTTTCCGATAGGCATTTCAAAAATTGGTGCCGATAGGCATTTCAGATATAGGGGCCGATAGGCATTTCAGATATAGTCACCGATTGGCATGTTAAAAATAGGTGCCCATAGGCATTTCAGATATAGAAGCCGATAGGCATTTCAAATATAGGTGCCGATAAGCAACCCAGATATGGTTGCCGATAGGCATTTCAAATATAGGTGCTGATAGGCATTTCAGATGTAGTTTCCGATAGGCATTTCAAAAATTGGTGCCGATAGGCATTTCAGATATAGGGGCCGATAGGCATTTCAGATATAGTTGCCGATTGGCATTTTAAAAATAGGTGCCCATAGGCATTTCAGATATAGAAGCCGATAGGCATTTCAAATATAGGTGCCGATAAGCAACCCAGATATGGTTGCCGATAGGCATTTCAAATATAGGTGCTGATAGGCATTTCAGATGTAGTTTCCGATAGGCATTTCAAAAATTGGTGCCGATAGGCATTTCAGATATAGGTGCTGATAGGCATTTCAGATATAGTTTCCGATTGGCATTTTAAAAATAGGTGCCGATAGGCATTTCAGATATAGAAGCCGATAGGTATTTCAGATATAGGTGTCGATAGGCATTTCAGATGTTTGCCGGTAGGCATTTCAAATATAGGTGCTGATAGGCATTTCAGATGTAGTTTCCGATAGGCATTTCAAAAATAGGTGTCGATAGGCATTTCAGATATATGTGCCGATAGGCATTTCAGATATAGTTGCCGATTGGCATTTTAAAAATAGATGTCGATAGGCATTTTAGATATAGAAGCCGATAGGCATTTCAAATATAGGTGCCGATAGGCATTCCAGATATGGTTGCCGGTAGGCATTTCAAGTATAGGTGCTGATAGGCATTTCAGATGTAGTTTCCGATAGGCAATTAAAAAGTAGGTGCCGATAGGCATTTCAGATATAGTTACCGATTGGCATTTTAAAAATAGGTGCCGATAGGCATTTCAGATATAGAAGCCGATAGGTATTTCAAATATAGGTGTCGATAGGCATTTCAGATATGGTTGCCGATAGGCACTTCAAGTATAGGTGCTGATAGGCATTTCAGATGTAGTTTCCGATAGGCATTTCAAAAATAGGTGCCGATAGGCATTTCAGATATAAGTGCCGATAGGCATTTCAAATTTTGTTGCCGATTGGCATTTTAAAAATAAGTGCCGATAGGCATTTCAGATATAGAAGCCGATAGACATTTCAAATATAGGTGCCGATAGGCATTCCAGATATATGTGCCGATAGGCATTTCAGATATAGTTGCCTATTGGCATTTTAAAAATAGGTGCCGATAGGCATTTCAGATATATAAGCCGATAGGCATATCAAATATAGGTGTCGATAGGCATTCCAGATATGGTTGCCGATAGGCATTTCAAATATAAGTGCTGATAGGCATTTCAGATGTAGTTTCCGATAGGCATTTCAAAAATAGGTACCGATAGGCATTCCAGATAAAGGTGCCGATAGGCATTTCAGATATAGTTGCCAATTGGCGTTTTAAAAATAGGTGTGGATAGGCATTTCAGATATAGAAGCCGATAGGCATTTCAAATATAGGTGCCGATAGGCATTCCAGATATGGTTGCCAATAGGCATTTCAAATATAGGTGCTGATAGGCATTCCAGATGTAGTTTCCGATAGGCATTTCAAAAATTGGTGCCGATAGGCATTTCAGATATAGGTGCCGATAGGCATTTCAGATATAGTTGACGATTGGAATTTTAAAAATAGGTGTTGATAGGCATTTCAGATATAGAAGCCGATAGGCATTTCAAATATAGGTGCTGATAGGAATTCCAGATATGGTTGCCGGTAGGCATTTCAAATATAGGTGCTGATAGGCATTTCAGATGTAGTTTCCGATAGGCATTTCAAAAATTGGTGCCGATAGGCATTTCATATAGAGGTGCCGATAGGCATTTCAGATATAGTTGCCGATTGGCATTTTAAAAATAGGTGCCGATAGGCATTTCAGATATAGAAGCCGATAGGCATTTCAAATATAGGTGTTGATAGGCATTCCAGATATGGTTGCCGATAGGCATTTCAAATATAGGTGCCGATAGGCATTTCAGATATAGAAGCCGATAGGCATTTCAAAAATAGGTGCCGATAGACATTTCATATATAGGTGCCGATAGGCATTTCAGATATAGTTGACAATTGGCATTTTAAAAATAGGTGTCGAGAGGCATTTCAGATATATAAGCCGATAGGCATTTCAAATATAGGTGCCGATAGGCATTCCAGATATGGTTGCCGTTAGGCATTTCAAATATAAGTGCTGATAGGCATGTCAGATGTAGTTTCCGATAGGCATTTCAAAAATAGGTACCGATAGGCATTTCAGATATAGGTGCCGATAGGCATTACAGATATAGTTGCCAATTGGCATTTCAAAAATAGGTGTCGATAGGCATTTCAGATATAGAAGCCAATGGGCATTTCAAATATAGGTGCCGATAGGCATTTCAGATATAGAAGCCGATAGGCATTTCAAATATAGGTGTTGATAGGCATTCCAGATATGGTTGCCGATAGGCATTTCAAATATAGGTGCTGATAGACATTTCAGATGTAGTTTCCGATAGGCATTTCAAAAATTGGTGCCGATAGGCATTTCAGATATAGGTGCTGATAGGCATTTCAGATATAGTGGCCGATTGGCATTTTAAAAATAGGTGCCGATAGGCATTTCAGATATAGAAGTCGATAGGTATTTCAAATATAGGTGTCGATAGGCATTTCAGATATGGTTGCCAATAAGCAATTCAAATATAGGTGCTGATAGGCATTTTAGATGTAGTTTCCGATAGGCATTTCAAAAATAGGTGCCGATAGGCATTTCAGATATAGGTGCCGATAGGCTTTTCAGATAGTGTTGCCGATTGGCATTTTAAAAATAGGTGCCGATAGGCATTTAAGATGTAGCTTCCGATAGGCATTTCAAAAATAGGTGCCGATAGGCATTTCAGATATAGGTGCCGATAGGCATATCAGATATAGATGCCGATAGGCATTTAAAATATAGGTGCCGATAGGCATTTCAAATATAGGTGTCGATAGGCATTTCAGATATAAATGCCGAAAGACATTTCAAATATAGGTGCCGATAGGCATTTCTAATGTGGTTGCCGATAGGCATTTCAAATATAGGTTCCGATTGGCTTTCCAAATATGGTTGCCGATAGGCATTTCAAATATAGGTGCTGATAGGCATTTCAGATGTAGTTTCCGATAGGCATTTCAAAAATAGGTGCCGATAGGCATTTCGGATATAGGTGCTGATAGGCATTTCAGATATAGTTGCCGATTGGAATTTTAAAAATAGGTGCCGATAGGCATTTCAGATATAGAAGCCGATAGGCATTTCAAATATAGGTGCTGATAGGAATTCCAGATATGGTTGCCGGTAGGCATTTCAAATATAGGTGCTGATAGGCATTTCAGATGTAGTTTCCGATAGGCATTTCATATATAGGTGCCGATAGGCATTTCAGATATAGTTGCCGATTGGCATTTTAAAAATAGGTGCCGATAGGCATTTCAGATATAGAAGCCGATAGGCATTTCAAATATAGGTGCCGATAAGCAACCCAGATATGGTTGCCGATAGGCATTTCAAATATAGGTGCTGATAGGCATTTCAGATGTAGTTTCCGATTGGCATTTTAAAAATAGGTGCCGATAGGCATTTCAGATATAGAAGCCGATAGGTATTTCAGATATAGGTGTCGATAGGCATTTCAGATGTTTGCCGATAGGCATTTCAAATATAGGTGCTAATAGGCATTCCAGATGTAGTTTCCGATAGGCATTTCAAAAATAGGTGTCGATAGGCATTTCAGGTATATGTGCCGATAGGCATTTCAGATATAGTTGCCGATTGGCATTTTAAAAATAGATGTCGATAGGCATTTTAGATATATAAGCCGATAGGCATTTCAAATATAGGTGCCGATAGGCATTCCAGATATGGTTGCCGATAGGCATTTCAAATATAGGTGCTGATATTCATTCCAGATGTAGTTTCCGATAGGCATTTCAAAAATTGGTACCGATAGGCATTTCAGATATAGGTGCCGATAGGCATTTCAGATATAGTTACCGTTTGGCATTTATAAAATAGGTGCCGATAGGCATTTCAGATATAGAAGCCGATAGGTATTTCAAATATAGGTGTCGATAGGCATTTCAGATATGGTTGCCGATAGGCATTTCAGATATAGGTGCCGATAGGCATTACAGATATAGTTGCCGATTAGCATTTTAAAAATTGGTACCGATAGGCATTTCAGATATAGAAGCCGATAGGCATTTCAAATATAGGTGCCGATAGGCATTCCAGATATGGTTGCCGATAGGCATTTCAAATATAGGTGCTGTTAGGCATTTCAGATGTAGTTTCCGATAGGCATTTAAAAAATAGGTGCCGATAGGCATTTCAGATATAGGTGCCGATAGGCATTTCAGATATAGTTGCCGATTGGCATTTTAAAAATAAGTGCCGATAGGCATTTCAGGTATAGAAGCCGATAGACATTTCAAATATAGGTGCCGATAGGCATTCCAGATATGGTTGCCGATAGGCATTTCAAATATAGGTGCTGATAGGCATTTCAGATGTAGTTTCCGATAGGCATTTCAAAAATTGGTGCCGATAGGCATTTCAGATATAGTTGCCGATAGGCATTTCAGATATAGTTGCCGATAGGCATTTCAGATATAGTTGCCGATTGGCATTTTAAAAATTGGTGCCGATAGGAATTTCAGATATAGAAGCCGATAGGCATTTCAAATATAGGTGCCGATAGGCATTCCAGATATGGTTGCCGATAGGCATTTCAAATATAAGTGCTGATAGGCATTTCACATGTAGTTTCCGATAGGCATTTCAAAAATAGGTGCCGATAGGCATTTCAGATATAGGTGCCGATAGGCATTTCAGATATAGTTGCCGATTGGCATTTTAAAAATAAGTGCCGATAGGCATTTCAGATATAGAAGCCGATAGACATTTCAAGTATAGGTGCCGATAGGCATTCCAGATATAGGTGCCGATAGGCATTTCAGATATAGTTGCCTATTGGCATTTTAAAAATAGGTGCCGATAGGCATTTCAGATATATAAGCCGATAGGCATTTCAAATATAGGTGCCGATAGGCATTCCAGATATGGTTGCCGATAGGCATTTCAAAGATAAGTGCTGATAGGCATTTCAGATGTAGTTTCCGATAGGCATTTCAAAAATTGGTGCCGATAGGCATTTCAGATATAGGTGTCGATAGGCATTTCAGATATAGTTGCCGATTGGCATTTTAAAAATAGGTGCCGATAGGCATTTCAGATATAGAAGCCGATAGGCATTTCAAATATAGGTGCCGATAGGCATTCCAGATATGGTTGCCGATAGGCATTTCAAATATAGGTGCCTATAGGCATTTCAGATATAGAAGCCGATAGGCATTTCAAAAATAGGTGCCGATAGGCATTTCAGATATAGGTGCCGATAGGCATTTAAGTTATAGTTGCCAATTGGCATTTTAAAAATAGGTGTCGATAGGCATTTCAGATATAGAAGCCGATAGGTATTTCAAATATAGGTGTCGATAGGCATTTCAGATATGGTTGCCAATAAGCATTACAAATATAGGTGCTGATAGGCATTTCAGATGTAGTTTCCGATAGGCATTTCAAAAATAGGTACCGATAGGCATTTCAGATATAGGTGCCGATAGGCATTACAGATATAGTTGCCAATTGGCATTTTAAAAATAGGTGTCGATAGGCATTTTAGATATAGAAGCCAATAGGCATTTCAAATATAGGTGCAGATAGGCATTTCAGATATAGAAGCCGATAGGCATTTCAAATATAGGTGTTGATAGGCATTCCAGATATGGTTGCCGATAGGCATTTCAAATATAGGTGCTGATAGGCATTTCAGATGTAGTTTCCGATAAACATTTCAAAAATTGGTGCCGATAGGCATTTCAGATATAGGTGCTGATAGGCATTTCAGATATAGTGGCCGATTGGCATTTTAAAAATAGGTGCCGATAGGCATTTCAGATATAGAAGCCGATAGGTATTTAAAATATAGGTGTCGATAGGCATTTCAGATATGGTTGCCAATAAGCATTTCAAATATAGGTGCTGATAGGCATTTCAGATGTAGTTTCCGATAGGCATTTCAAAAATAGGTGCCGATAGGCATTTCAGATATAGGTGCCGATAGGCTTTTCAGATAGTGTTGCCGATTGGCATTTTAAAAATAGGTGCCGATAGGCATTTAAGATGTAGCTTCCGATAGGCATTTCAAAAATAGGTGCCGATAGGCATTTCAGATATAGGTGCCGATAGGCATATCAGATATAGATGCCGATAGGCATCTAAAATATAGGTGCCGATAGGCATTTCAAATATAGGTGTCGATAGGCATTTCAGATATAAATGCCGAAAGACATTTCAGATAGAGGTGCCAATAGGCATTTCTGATGTGGTTGCCGATAGGCATTTCAAATATAGGTTCCGATTGGCTTTCCAAATATGGTTGCCGATAGGCATTTCAAATATAGGTGCTGATAGGCATTTCAGATGTAGTTTCCGATAGGCATTTCAAAAATAGGTGCCGATAGGCATTTCAGATATAGGTGCCGATAGGCATTTTAGATATAGTTGCCGATTGGAATTTTAAAAATAGGTGCCGATAGGCATTTCAGATATAGAAGCCGATAGGCATTTCAAATATAGGTGCTGATAGGAATTCCAGATATGGTTGCCGGTAGGCATTTCTAATATAGGTGCTGATAGGCATTTCAGATGTAGTTTCCGATAGGCATTTCATATATAGGTGCCGATAGGCATTTCAGATATAGTTGCCGATTGGCATTTTAAAAATAGGTGCCAATAGGCATTTCAGATATAGAAGCCGATAGGCATTTCAAATATAGGTGCCGATAAGCAACCCAGATATGGTTGCCGATAGGCATTTAAAATATAGGTGCTGATAGGCATTTCAGATGTAGTTTCCGATAGGCATTTCAAAAATTGGTGCCGATAGGCATTTCAGATATAGGTGCTGATAGGCATTTCAGATATAGTGGCCGATTGGCATTTTAAAAATAGGTGCCGATAGGCATTTCAGATATAGAAGGCGATAGGTATTTCAAATATAGGTGTCGATAGGCATTTCAGATATAGAAGCCAATAGGCATTTCAAATATTGGTGCCGATAGGCATTTCAGATATAGAAGCCGATAGGCATTTCAAATATAGGTGTTGATAGGCATTCCAGATATGGTTGCCGATAGGCATTTCAAATATAGGTGCTGATAGGCATTTCAGATGTAGTCTCCGATAGGCATTTCAAAAATTGGTGCCGATAGGCATTTCAGATATAGGTGCTGATTGGCATTTCAGATATAGTGGCCGATTGGCATTTTAAAAATAGGTGCCGATAGGCATTTCAGATATAGAAGGCGATAGGTATTTCAAATATAGGTGTCGATAGGCATTTTAGATATGGTTGCCAATAGGCATTTCAAATATAGGTGCTGATAGGCATTTCAGATGTATTTTCCGATAGGCATTTCAAAACTAGGTGCCGATAGGCATTTCAGATATAGGTGCCGATAGGCTTTTCAGATAGAGTTGCCGATTGGCATTTTAAAAATAGGTGCCGATAGGCATTTAAGATGTAGCTTCCGATAGGCATTTCAAAAATAGGTGCCGATAGGCATTTCAGATATAGGTGCCGATAGGCATATCAGATATAGATGCGATAGGCATTTAAAATATAGGTGCCGATAGGCATTTCAAATATAGGTGTCGATAGGCATTTCAGATATAAATGCCGAAAGACATTTCAGATATAGGTGCCGATAGGCATTTTTGATGTGGTTGCCGATAGGCATTTCAAATATAGGTTCCGATTGGCATTCCAAATATGGTTGCCGATAGGCATTTCAAATATAGGTGCTGATAGGCATTTCAGATGTAGTTTCCGATAGGCATTTCAAAAATAGTTGCCGATAGCCATTTCAGATATAGGTGCCGATAGGCATTTCAGATATAGTTGCCGATTGGAATTTTAAAATTGGTGCCGATAGGCATTTCAGATATAGAAGCCGATAGGCATTTCAAATATAGGTGCTGATAGGAATTCCAGATATAGTTGCCGGTAGGCATTTCAAATATAGGTGCTGATAGGCATTTCAGATGTAGTTTCCGATAGGCATTTCAAAAATTGGTGCCGATAGGCATTTCAGATATAGGGGCCGATAGGCATTTCAGATATAGTCACCGATTGGCATTTTAAAAATAGGTGCCGATAGGCATTCCAGATATAGAAGCCGATAGGTATTTCAAATATAGGTGTCGATAGGCATTTCAGATATGTTTACCGATAGGCATTTCAAATATAGGTGCTAATAGGCATTTTAGATGTAGTTTCCGATAGGCATTTCAAAAATAGGTGCCGATAGGCATTTCAGATATAGGTGTCGATAGGCATTTCAGATATAGTTGCCGATTGGCATTTTAAAAATAGGTGCCCATAGGCATTTCAGATATAGAAGCCGATAGACATTTCAAATATAGGTGCCGATAAGCAACCCAGATATGGTTGCCGATAGGCATTTAAAATATAGGTGCTGATAGGCATTTCAGATGTAGTTTCCGATAGGCATTTCAAAAATTGGTGCCGATAGGCATTTCAGATATAGGTGCTGATAGGCATTTCAGATATAGTTTCCGATTGGCATTTTAAAAATAGGTGCCGATAGGCATTTAAGATATAGAAGCCGAGAGGTATTTCAGATATAGGTGTCGATAGGCATTTCAGATGTTTGCCGGTAGGCATTTCAAATATAGGTGCTGATAGGCATTTCAGATGTAGTTTCCGATAGGCATTTCAAAAATTGGTGTCGATAGGCATTTCAGATATATGTGCCGATAGGCATTTCAGATATAGTTGCCGATTGGCATTTTAAAAATAGATGTCGATAGGCATTTTAGATATAGAAGCCGATAGGCTTTCAAATATAGGTGCCGATAGGCATTCCAGATATGGTTGCCGGTAGGCATTTCAAATATACGTGCTGATATTCATTCTAGATGTAGTTTCCGATAGGCATTTCAAAAATTGGTGCCGATAGGCATTTCAGATATAGGTGCCGATAGGCATTTCAGATATAGTTACCGATTGGCATTTTAAAAATAGGTGCCGATAGGCATTTCAGATATAGAAGCCGATAGGTATTTCAAATATAGGTGTCGATAGGCATTTCAGATATGGTTGCCGATAGGCATTTCAAGTATAGGTGCTGATAATAATTTCAGATGTAGTTTCCGATAGGCAATTAAAAAGTAGGTGCCGATAGGCATTTCAGATATAGGTGCCGATAGGCATTACAGATATAGTTGCCGATTAGCATTTTAAAAATTGGTGCCGATAGGCATTTCAGATATAGAAGCCGATAGGCATTTCAAATATAGGTGCCGATAGGCATTGCAGATATGGTTGCCGATAGGCATTACAAATATAGGTGCTGATAGGCATTTCACATGTAGTTTCCGATAGGCATTTCAAAAATAGGTGCCGATAGGCATTTCAGATACAGGTGCCGATAGGCATTTCTGATATAGTTGCCGATTGGCATTTTAAAAATAAGTGCCGATAGGCATTTCAGATATAGAAGCCGATAGACATTTCAAATATAGGTGCCGATAGGCATTCCAGATATGGTTGCCGATAGGCATTTCAAATATAGGTGCTGATAGGCATTTCAGATGTAGTTTCCGATAGGCATTTCAAAAATTGGTGCCGATAGGCATTTCAGATATAGTTGCCGATAGGCATTTCAGTTATAGTTGCCGATTGGCATTTTAAAAATTGGTGCCGATAGGAATTTCAGATATAGAAGCCGATAGGCATTTCAAATATAGGTGCCGATAGGCATTCCAGATATGGTTGCCGATAGGCATTTCAAATATAGGTGCTGATAGGCATTTCACATGTAGTTTCCGATAGGCATTTCAAAAATAGGTGCCGATAGGCATTTCAGATATAAGTGCCGATAGGCATTTCAAATTTTGTTGCCGATTGGCATTTTAAAAATAAGTGCCGATAGCTATTTCAGATATAGAAGCCGATAGACATTTCAAATATAGGTGCCGATAGGCATTTCAGATATAGTTGCCTATTGGCATTTTTAAAAATAGGTGCCGATAGGCATTTCAGATATATAAGCCGATAGGCATATCAAATATAGGTGTCGATAGGCATTCCAGATATGGTTGCCGATAGGCATTTCAAATATAAGTGCTGATAGGCATTTCAGATGTAGTTTCCGATAGGCATTTCAAAAATAGGTACCGATAGGCATTCCAGATAAAGGTGCCGATAGGCATTTCAGATATAGTTGCCAATTGGCGTTTTAAAAATAGGTGTGGATAGGCATTTCAGATATAGAAGCCGATAGGCATTTCAAATATAGGAGCCGATAGGCATTCCAGATATGGTTGCCAGTAGTATGTTTATGAGAGAGCAGTGTCCCTCCGGCCCTCCAGTTAAGCTCCTCCGACTTGAGAGTGGGGATAAAACTTGCTATGAAAACTTGTTCGCATGCACATGTTGAAATATGGTAGTCGTTACGTCTGCGACGTCTGTTGGGTCTTATTCCTCCACTTTTCACGTAAAGGGAGGGGGACGTACGCTTATAAGCCGCCGCCACCGACTTCACTGGTTGTTTTTTTTCCATAAAAATATGGCCGCTTTGAAAACGTGACGTAAGAAAGGTTCGAGCCACCCGACGCCGCCGCCCGCACTCACAACACACGCAGAGAGAGATACACACACACAGCAATTAACGTTTCGCACACGTTGACTGACTGTTGACGCTGGCCTGAAGTATCTTACAATGTTGACACCTACGCGATGCAGCATGTATACGGAATGTTTTATAATAACGTGGTCCATTTTTTCCGACGCCGAATATATACTCCCAGAGACACATATACAGACACACCAAAGAGACACCAAACAGACACCAAACGGACACCAAACAGACACCAAAGAGACACCAAACAGACACCAAACGGACACCAAACAGACACCAAAGAGACACCAAAGAGACACCAAAGAGACACCAAACAGACACCAAACAGACACCAAAGAGACACCAAAGAGACACCAAAGAGACACCAAAGAGACACCAAAGAGACACCAAAAAGACGCCAAAAACACACACGCAACTCTGAAATATAAAAGTATTTTTTTAAATTTTAATAAAAACAATTAAAATATGTTTTAAAATATTTTTTAAAAGAGAAGCAGTACAATGTTAATAATTGCTTAAAATCTAACTCTGAAATATAAAAGTATTTTTTTTAATTTTAATAAAAACAATTAAAATATGTTTAAAAATATTTATTTAAAGAGAAGCAGTACAATGTTAATAATTGCTTAAAATCTAAATCAGAAATATAAAAGTATTTTTTTAAATTTTAATAAAACAATTAAAATACATTTTAAAATATTTATTAAAAGAGAAGCAGTACAAATGTTAATAATTGTTTAAAATCTAAGATTCAATCAATATCGTTAGGTATAAAGAAATCGTTGACGCTTATCTAAATACATATTATAAAATAATTTCACTGTATTTGAATGGGAAACGTACGAACGCAATAGACTATCAACAATGTTCTTCAGCTCCAACAGACTTTCCCATTCACTTTTTGATATTATCAAAGAAATGCAAGTATTTGATCTCTTAAATTTTAAATGTTTAATTTTCTTTAAATAAACTTCTTTAATTTCCACATCTCCGCCGATCACTGAATAAAAACCTTTGTGAGCGTCATCGTTAAAATACTTATTTATATGATTACACAACAACATTAGAGCAAACCAATCTATTTGATCGATAAAAATACTACACCTCGATTTCACATCTCTCAGTTCGAGTTTAGCTTGAAAATCTTGAGGAGAAGAAGAAGAAGAAGCGGGTAACCAACCAACGTTTATGTATTTAGTTCGTTTCTCATCAAAGAAAAAAATGTTTTGCACTAACAGTTTTGTTTCCGAAGGTTTTGTTGTTGCTGTTGTCACATGCTGAACAGACGCTGATGATGGTGATGACGCTGTTGTAGCAGCACTTCTAAAGTCGATCTCGCGCACTAACGGAAACTCTACAATGTCTTCACCCCTAGGCTCCTCCACTTCTCCCTCGTTCGTGTTCATCCGCACGATGCTGTTGTTGTTGTTGTCATTAGAGCAAAACTGGAATATATTAGGAGTAGCCATGTGTGTGTGTTGCTTCAACATTGTACGCTTACTGAGAGAGAGAGATACCGGTCTGTTTTCTTTTCAATAGCGCTCTAAAACAGTCTTCTTCTTCTTCTTGTTCTTGTTTTTGTTGTTGTTAACCCCCACCAATTTAGAGTCTCTGACGCGGTCACCGACGGCGATGTCGTCTCTTAATTCTCTTCTTATGAAATCATCCGTGTCCGTGACTTTGTCTTCTGGCTCAATTTTTAAATTTTGTTGTAGTTTTTGCACGAGACAGTAGATGTCTTTTTGTAAATTTACATCAGTCTTCAAAAGTTTCAACCGTACCAAACAGGTGTATATTTTGTTGTAGAGATTGTCCAAGGTTTGTTTATCGGTGACGTGGAGCAAAAAGACCTTTATGCAATGTGTATTTTTGATAAACACAGTGAAAACTATACGACTGTCGTCTAAAACAAATCGCACGTGACGAGGATCCATTTTTAAAAATCTTATACCCTCATTCCAGGGAATGGGTGTTTGCTGTACAACGTTATTTTTATCGAAAGTAAATCCCCATTCTTCTAGTTTTCGTTTCTCATCTGCAGTGAGATTTGAAAAACGTCTGCTCTGATTGAACAACTCTACACCGAGAATTTCTTCTAGAGTAGTCGTCGGTGAGCAGCTTGGCACGAAACCAACACTCCAAAGATTATTATCAACACCGCCAACACAGTCATAATCACTTGTACTTTGCATTTTTTGTTAAAGACTGAATAATTTAAAAATAACTTTGTCTTTTATACATTATTCAAATCCTCACTCCCCCCACCATAATGTTTGCACAGCAACCGCCTTTGTTTTATTCATTTAGATATTTTTGCAGCTTGAGTACATTTTTTACGTTTGAACGCAGATTACACACGATTTTATTATTAATTAACGAATTATTATTAATTTCAAAAAAAAACATTTTACTACCCTATACTAGACAATTTATGAAAAAAAAAAAAACAATTTTTTGAGCCCATCATTACAGTGGAATAAATTTCCCTACCTTTGCCGCCGCCTCCAGTATCAAATCCGGAAATTCTTTTCCGTATGTCCTCAGTTTTAAGACGTTTTTATATGCGCAGTTGCTATCAAATTCTGTATTATTGTGCAGTTCGCACATGATTTCATTTTCAATTGAGTGTGGCGGCAAGGGTAATATTTTTAATGCGGGGCATTTTGAATCTAAATCTACATAAAGTAAATCAGGCCCGTTCTTTTTTAGAAATCTTTGTTTTTGGAGTCCTTTAACTAAAATTAGAGATGAACCTTTAAACATCTTTGTCAGTTGTTTATTTAGTTCACGATAGTTAATGTTGCCATAGTTCCAGTCGAGACCGTTTATTCTACTTTTATTGTAAGCATTCTGTTTTCTATACTTTTCATCGAGGCAGCGTTTCTCGTACGGCGGCTCAAACACAATACATTGTGGAATACTGCCACTAAACAGTTCACAATAGGCCAATTCCTTTGCAAAATATTCATGCTCGTTACCGACAACGAATTGAATATCGCACACTGCAATTTTTAATGCCATATTGCTTTTTTAACGTTTAAAATGTTTTATAAATTTTATAAATTTTTAGAGTACACACTCACTATTGTTGAATAAATTTAACTATTAACTTCAGCTTGAAGAGAGACGCTTTTTATAGCATAATTTTTTTGATGTTGGGGAGAGAATTGTAGGAAGTATTTTAGTTTTGCATAAACAAAAAGATGCAATTTGATGGTAAACAACTTTACGTCATATAAAATCAAGGTTTGTTTGTGAGACAGAATTAAAGGTAGTTGTCGTGAGATTAATGCACACCGTCAGAAAACTTCCTGATAACCATAATATGACTGCATGATCATTTTTTAATAGTGCATTGTTTACAGTGTGGGATTAAGGACAACGCGGGGGTCTGTAGCAAATTCTGTCAAGGGGCTTTTGGTTTTGCTTTAGGTTCTCAAGTTTAGGATATTAAACAGAACAAAACTGTTACAAATGAACTTTTCTGGATTTAATATAAGACAAAAAAAAAATAGAGATAATACTTTCAAAATAGACTTCTTTAAGCAAATCATGCTTTCTATATTCAACAAAGTGTGTGTGTGAGAGAGAGAGAGAGAGAGAGAGAGATGATTAAGGCGTTCTTGAATCCACCATGTTTTCTAATTCATTTTAATGTTCGCCACTGCAAAATTTATTGTATTAAATAATGAGTAATAAAAAAATAATAAGGTCCCCCAAAATTCGCGATGTCCATATCATTTGCTACTCTTGCTATATGGCTAATCCGACACTGATTACATATAAATGCTGTTGTTCATTCTTATGCAAAAATTTAAAAAATTGCATAGACGTGCCTGCCTTGAAAGTCTCTGTGTAAATCTAAAGTGCAATGTACGTAAATTATCTTGCTAATCTGAGCTGCATCGCTTTGTTTGAAATCGTTCTTTGTTTATCAATAACTACATATATCTCAAATTTTAAAAAATTGCATAGACGTGCCTGCCTTGAAAGTCTCTGTGTAAATCTAAAGTGCAATGTACGTGAATTATCTTGCTAATCTGAGCTGCATCGCTTTGTTTGAAATCGTTCTTTGTTTATCAATAACTATATCTGGGGTAAGTGGGTAAAAAGTCATATGTTCACTTTGGAAGATTTTACAGGAGAGCACTTTTTAATTTTTAAGGCATATATTACTTTTTTTTAAACTGTGGGATATTTGTATATGTGATATGGGTAAATATTATACTGGTTAACATTAAAAAATGAAAATCAACTACGATTAAAATGATTTTTGTGGATAATAATTAATTATGACTTTATGCTCAATTTTCTTTGGGCGAGTAAAATGTTATAACTTGACTTATCTAGTTTTACCTGTGTTAGTATTTTCAAAATAGTTCGCGTTTTAATTGTGTAAAAGGTCTCTAATCGAGTTATGACTGTAATCACAGAAAAAAAGAAACGAGGAAAAAAGCATAAGTAGATTTAATGCCTTATGCACGAACTGACACTAAATCCATACATATAAACATCAAATTGATTAAGTCAAATTGTTACTTTAAGCACGAGCACAAAAAACTAAAATAAGTACGGTAATAACGTCACATTTCGACTTATGATTTGGTGGAGTTTGGCATTTGTAGTTTATTGACACATATGATTTTATGTATAAAAAAAACGTTGGTAAGAAAGTGGTTTACACTTATGATCTTTTACCCGAATAACTATTTGATTTCTGGAAATTTATAGGTCTAATATAGACATATTTAAAAAATTACGACATATGACCTTTTACTCGCCTACCCCAGATATATATCTCAAATTTAAAAAAATTGCATAGACGTGCCTACCTTGAAAGTCTCTGTGTAAATCTAAAGTGCAATGTACGTAATTTGCCATGGTAATCTGAGTTGCAACGCTTTGTTTGAAATACTCCTTTTTTCCGACTTGTAATGTTGAAAGTTGAGTTCTTTGTTTATTAACGACTATATATATCTCAAATGATTTAAACATCACAGTTCTCTCTTGTACGTGTTCGTAAATGGAGATAATTTTACACAACTCCACACAGTTCGGTATTATAACAATTTTGGTTAATTTGAAAGTGATACAGTGCGCAGATGTTGATGTAAATACATTTCATATCGTTCGAGTGACATTTAATTCAAAAAATTCTTTAACAATTACTTTAAAATATAATTGTACTGAATTTCAAGTTGATCATATATTTCACGACCAGACAGATCACGAACTTTTCACTATAGACCCCTCGTCGACAAAATATCTCGAAGTGTGTGTTTCAAATCAGCAGAGAACTCAAAATTTTTACTTTAAACGAAAATTGCATCATTTTGTCGAAATTTCATCGGTTGAAGAGGAAATTCAACACTATAAACGTGAAGTGTACGAGTCAAATTTACTGTTGAGTCAAAAATATTTATACAACTACATATCAATCCACAAAAAAGTAAATATCGAGAGGGCTTATAAGGTAAAACATTTTTTATTTTAATAATTTTGTTTACATGCATGCAGTGCACGGTTTATATGTATGTACATTTTTTTAATTATTACTTTTGTTTTTGCAGATGGACAAATTCAATAAGATTGGAAACTGTGAAAGTAACACCGATCATAATGAACAATTTCGTAAAATTACCGATCTAATCATCAACAAAAAATACGAAATCAAAAAAATCCATACAATGAATACGAAATATGGACCCAAAATAATAATAAATCTTTCGGAAGAGAATGGTATATTTTTCTTACCAGCGAGATTCCAGAAAATGAGCAATACTGAAAAAGAGGAATTGATGAAAATGAAAAACATATCATTTATATACAAGGGTGAAAAGATCATTGGAAAATATAATAATAAGACATCGATAGTAAATTTTTTAGAAAATGATCAAGAAGAAGAATGTGTAGAGGAATCGGATGAGAACGAAGATGAAGAAGAACCAAAAAAGAAAAAAAAGAAAACTTCCACCCCCACAACCGCCAACGTCTAATTTTTCTTCTTCTTCTTTGTTTTCGCAGATGGACAAATTCAATAAGATTTGGAAACTGTGAAAGTTACACCGATCATAATGAACAATTTCGTAAAATTAGCGATCTAATCATCAACAAAAAATACGAAATCAAAAAAATCCATACAATGAATACGAAATACGGACCCAAAATAATAATAAATCTTTCGGAAGAGAATGGTGTATTTTTCTTACCAGCCAGATTCCAGAAAATGAGCAATACTGAAAAAGAGGAATTGATGAAAATGAAAAACATATCATTTATATACAAGGGTGAAAAGATCATTGGAAAATATAATAATAAGACATCGATAGTAAATTTTTTAGAAAATGATCAAGAGGAATGTGTAGAGGAATCGGATGAGAACGAAGATGAAGAAGAACCAAAAAAGAAAACTTCCACCCCCACAACCGCCTTTTCAGAACCTACTAGAGAGAGAGATGTTATCTAAATGTACCTATAATAAATACTGTGTATTATTGCGCTCTCATAGATTATGATAATGTACTATATTTTTTAATAAAGACAGATTGAAAAATAAATACTCAAAAATGTTTACGTGTAGTGTATGCAAAAAGGTTTTCACAAAGCGGAGATATAGACAGAAACATCTTAAAATTCATGACGAAACCGAAATTTCGGAGTGTATTGTATGTGGTGAATATTTTAAAAGAACCGATAACATGAAACGTCATTTGGCAAGGGCGCATTCTATAAAAAAACGTGTAGTTTCTAAAGAAGATAACATTTCTCAAATGGACTATGAGGGTGTTGCATCTACTAGTAAACGGGTCAGCAGTAGTGAACGTGAAAGTGGGCCAGTGAAACGAGTTAGAAACGAACAATTATGTGAAGTCTGCGGTATTCTAGTACCCTCTAAAGGGTTGCTCGGACACAGAAACAGCACTTTACATAAAGAAAACTCGTTTATAACTGTTCGCAAAAACATAGAAGTTTGCAAGTCAGCCTTTAAAAAACGTATTTGTTCGTATAAAATTAATAATAACAACAAGTCAAATTTAGATGTAAAGCTCTTTTTACAATCGGTCAAATCCGACATACTCGACTTGCTTGTGCTCTGTTTGGAGTGTCATGTAGCTTTAAAATTCAATTTAGAACTATTTGCAGACTTCTATAAGATGAAGCAGAACAACGATGCGATGATGTACGAACTGAAATCGTTTAATTCAAAAAGCCTAGTGCTTACTCAGGGCAGTGATCCGCCTACTGTCTATGATGAAATGGCTGTTAAGATTGTAAAGAAAACAGAAGAATTTCAGGAGGTTCAAAGCGGTTGGGCGATAGGGCAGATACGCTATATAGAATTAAACATAAGTAAGTACAATCCATTGCGCGGTTCCAGCTTCATAGAACTGCCTTGGAAAATTCTCAAAAAGCAAGCCGTGGTGAATGTTGAAAACGACGATAACGCCTGCTTTGCTTGGAGTTTAATGGCTGCGTTATACCCAGTGAAAAATAATCCACATCGCACAGCATCGTATGCGCATTACGATACGGTGTTAAATTTTAAAAACATAAACTTTCCACTGAGAATTAAAGATGTGTGCAAGTTTGAGAGACAAAATCTTAGTATAAGCGTAAATGTATATGGATTGAATGAAAACAATGAAATAATTATCTTATATATCACTAATAATAGAAAATTTAATCATGTGAATGTATTGTATTTATGTAATGATGAAGGTAAGACGCACTATGCATGGATTAAACACCTATCGCGTTTAATTAGCAGTCAGTTGACCGCACACAATGGCCAAATCTATCTATGCGATGGGTGTTTGATTTCATTTCCCAATATGTTTAAGCTGCAAAGACACCAGGAGCAGGATTGCGGTAGGGTTCGTGTATCTTTGCCTACAGCTGACATTGTGATGGATCGTCTGGGCAGGTGCGTACCAGGTAACATAGTTCAATTTAAAAATTATGAAAGAACAATGACAGTTCCATTCGTTATTTATTGTGATTCAGAGAGTTATTTGGAGCCGATTCTCGGCTGTACGCCCGATTCATCTAAATCATACGTTCAGTCGTTGCAAAAACATACACCCTACAGCTTTGGTTACTACATAAAGTGTTCCTATGACGACGCATTGTCTACATACCGTTTCGTTCGAAACAGTCGTTGCGTAGAAGAATTCATAGATATGCTAGTGGCCGACGTCCGACGACTGGCTAAAATATCACAGACGGTGGTGCCAATGCGTCGTCTGGAAGCCGACGAGCGTCAACAAATCTATTCGGCCACAGTCTGCAACATATGCGGTGATAAATTCACCGAAAATGACGTTTGTGGGAAGAAAAATGTTGTTTTAGATCACAATCACCTGACGGGCGAGCCCAACGGATTGACTCATAACGCGTGTAATATAAATTATAAGGTTCCCAAGTTTGTACCGATATTTTTCCATAATCTAGACTATGACGTTCATTTGTTTATTGTCAAGTTGGCTGAGAAATACAAGCGAATCTCCGCAATTCCATTGACCAAGGAAAAGTACATTTCATTGTCAGTCAAAATTCCTATTGATGACGAGAACGAGGACGACGACGACGACAACGACTGCGGCGACGGCGATGACAAAAACGTTGACGATTGTGATGAAGACACTAAAAAAAAAAGAACCGTAGAGTTGAGATTTCTAGATTCTTTTAGATTTCTCTCGTGTAGTATTGACAAAATTGCAAAGACTCTAGCCGACGACGAGTGTTTGGAAATGCGTAAACTCTTTACTTGCGATGAACATTTCAAATTGTTGAGACGCAAAGGGCACTTTCCCTACAGCTATGTAGATTCACTGGCAAAACTCGACGAGACTAACTTGCCAAACAGTAAAGAGTTTGCAAACAACATCAACCGCGATCAGGTTAGTGAAAATTATCAACACGCTCTCAACGTTTGGCAAACATTTAACTGCACCACACTTGGACACTATAGTGACATTTATCTAAAGACGGACGTGATGATTTTGGTGGACGCCTTTGAAAAATTTAGATACGCTACAAAATCCCATTACGGGCTTGATCCAGCACATTACTTTACATTGCCGGGGTTAAGCTGGGACTGTATGTTAAAATTTACTCGCATAAATCTCGAATTGATAACAAATATCGACATGCTCCATTTTATTAAACACGGACTTAGAGGGGGGATCAGTCAGTGCTCTATGCGCTATTGTGAAGCTAATCACAAATATATGCAAACATATGATAAAAAAAAACCTTCGTCTTACATTGTATACTTGGATTGTAATAATCAGTATGGGTGGAGCTTGTCTCAAGCTATACCCTATGGCGGCTTTCAATGGCTGCCCGAAAGCGAAACTGAACATTTCGACTTTGAAAGCATAGCATTAGACGCAGACGAAGGTTGTTTTTTAGAAGTGGACTTACAATACCCTGAAAGTTTACACGACCTACACAAAGACTTGCCGTTTTGCGCTCAGCAGGAAGTGCCACCCGGTTCAAAATCTAAACAAACTAAACTTTTAGCTACGGTGACTGATAAACACAAATACATTTTACACTATAGAAACTTGCAACAGTGCGTACGACACGGCTTACGCGTTACAAAAATACACCGCGTGTTGACATTTAAACAACGCAACTTTTTGAAACCCTATATCGACACCAACACCGATCTCCGCAAGCTGGCCACCTCTGATTTTGAAAAGGACATGTACAAACTCTTCAACAATGCCATTTTTGGTAAGAGCGTTGAAAGCGTCGAGAAGCGCATCGATATTAAACTAATTAGCCAGTGGAAAAGTAGCGGTAAAAACTTGGATGCAGAAACGCTAATCAGTCGACCGAATTTTCATTCAATCAGTGTATTTAATGAGAATTTTGTCGCTATACAACTGAGACGTCTTTGTGTCAAGTATGATAAACCAAATTATATAGGTCTAGCCGTACTTGACATTTCAAAAACAATAATGTATGATTTTTTGTATGCTTACATGAAACCGAAATATGGTGATAGTGTCCGCCTGTGCTACACGGACACAGATTCGTTCTTGTTTGAAGTTTTTACAGAGGATTTTTACGGTGACATCAAGGATGACTTGCGCGAGCGGTTCGACACCTCTAATTTTCCAGTGGACAATCCTTACGCTCTACCGTTGGTGAATAAAAAAGTCTTGGGAAAATTTAAATTTGAAGTTACAGATAACATTAAGAAATTTGTCGGATTGCGATCGAAATTGTACGCATATTTGACAGACAAGACTTGTGCTAACGGTACCGACGTCGCAACCACCACCACCCATGCTGAATGTTGTAATCATTCGACGTGCGACTATGATGAAAATGCACAGGGAAGTTGCTTTAAGAAAAGCAAAGGAGTTAAAAAGGATGTCGTCACCGCGTTCAAGTTTCGTGATTATTTACGGTGTTTACATAGTAAAAATAGTCTAATGTGTAAAATGTGCGTGTTCAAATCGATCAAACATGAGGTTTATACTCAACAAATCAATAAGATCGGTTTGAGCGCGCACGATGATAAGCGTTTTCTAATTTCGGGAACGCACGATACTCTGCCCTGGGGACATTATAAAATTAAAAAGTAATATTTTCTATTGTATTCTATTGTTTTATATTAATTCTAAGTTTATTAAAATATTGTATTCATTAATATATATAATAAATGCTATTTTTAATTTGAAAAAAAAAACTCTCTCTTGTTTTTTCTTTGAATTTTCAGATTGATTAAATTGAAGGGACTCGAACCCTGCAGACGTTCTTTACATTAAAAGTTCAACGATCTTCCAACTGAGCTATGTAGGCTGCACGCAATGGTGACTAGACTAAAAGGGGTGGTGAAAAGAGTATAAATATAAGGCACGAGTACTCAGTATTGTCAGTGTAGTGTTCTTTTCACTAAAGTGAAAACGGTGAATAATTGCTTAGCAGCAGCATTTAACGTGAGCAGAGAGAGAGAGAGAGAGAGGAAATTATATTTATTTTTTAATCAATTTTGTGGAAAAGTTTGCTTTTGCAAAGAAGTTGGGATAAATAGAAAAAAAAACACTTTTCTCTTTTTTTCAAACAAAATAAATTTAGTGAGTGTGGCACACTCTACTCTTAATCCTTAAAAGCACAATGAATATTTTATTATTATTAGTATTGGTGTTGTATTCGAATGTCTATGCAGATAAGAATGAATACGTGTTTGACTATCTAAATAAGTACGGTTTTGTAGACAATAGCAGTTTAGACGCAAATAACACACTTGTGGACATTGAACAAAAAGCATTAATAGATTTTCAGGATTTTTATAATATACATAGAGACGGTGTGGCAAACGAAGAAACTTTAAAATTAATGAATAAATCCAGGTGTGGTGTAAAAGATAACCCTTTTCACTATAGTATTCACACATCAAAATGGAATAAAACCAATCTATCGTGGTATTTTGTTGGCGGTACAAGCGAAGTTAAGCAACTTGCGGAAAAAGCTTTTGAAGCCTGGGCCAACATATCTAATTTGAAATTTACATATGCATTTAAAAATGCAAATATTGTAATTTCATTTGCAGACAGACCTCTAAAACACAGTAATGATGCAAGTTGTATGTGCGGTGAATGTACATCTTATTTTGATAGTCGAGGGGGCTCATTAGCGCACGCTTTCTTACCTACATACGACAACAAATGTAGGGAAGTGCATTTAGACACATCTGAGAATTGGTATTATGGACTCGATAAGGCACCAGGCAATCAGACAAGTTTGTACTCTGTTTTATTACACGAAATAGGTCACACTTTAGGCTTGGAGCATTCTAGACATAACGAATCAATAATGTACGCTGTTTATCAAAATACAATTGTTTTAGCTGACGATGATAGTTTCGGTGTTCAGAGACTGTACGGACATAAAACAAAAAAACCTACAACTCCTATTTATCCACCTATTGCAAGCAGTCCACCTCCACCTACACAGTCGACAACAACTAAATCAGAACACTCACCATCGGTGAAACCGCCTTTACCGCCCGCAAATCCATCATTAAATTCCGATTTGTGTAATGTACGCGATGCGATCAATACGTTTCTGATTGTTAACAGTCGCTTGTATATATTTCATAAAAGAAATGTTTGGTATATTGATTTGAAAAGTGGACTCCTCAAACGAGAATCTAAACTGATAACTGACTATTTAAAATTTTTACCGCAAGATTTTGAAGAAATATCACACATTTCTCAAAGATCCAACGGCGAAGTAATTATCGTGGTCAACGATTTGTTTTATGTAATGACCGTTCCGGACTTTAAGGTGAATGCTGTTTATAACGGTGTCTCCCTTGAATATTTGGGCATTGGGAAAAGTAAGAAAATTAATTCTATTTTCACTACTTACTCCGGACAGACGTTTATATTTTACGATAATGAGTTATACGTCGAGCTAGACGTGTGTTCATTGTCGGTGAAAAAACATGGACAGATTTCAGAGCGATTTACCAACTTACCTACCGATGTAAATAAGGCATTTAGATACACAAACGGGCTGCTATATTTTTTCTATAAAAATTATTATGTTGAATTTAACGAGTTCACTAACACACTAGTTAAAGCAAACAAGTTTAATTTATCGGTGTTTGGAGTCAATTGTGGGGTTATTGAAGAAATTAAAACACTACTTTATAAGCTCATGCAACTTGAAACATACAAGTAAAAAGGAAAAAAACTCTATAATTTTCAATTCTGACGATGATGACTAGACTCACACACACACACACACTATTGATAGACTATAGATAGAATGCGTTTTCTGTGTAAATCACCATATGCAGTGACATTATTGTCACATCTACCCACTTATATTATGATAATGATAGTTTTTTTACTATAAAAGAAAAAAATAGTAGCAATGGTGGAATCGGTTTAAAGTCGTTTTTTTTTTTTTTTAATTTTTAATTTATAAATTTAAACAGCTAGAAGCGACAGACGTCTCATCGTAAACAAAAAAGATTTCTTACAAAAATCTCAAATTTTGAAAAATAAAAAAGTTATAGGCATTTGTGTAAAAAGACCCGTCCCACCACCATATCGACCCGTTACTCCCACCACATCCTTGAAAACATCCTTTTCTAAAGTGTCCTTAAAAAGTAAATATTCGTTAAAAAAAATTTTTCCCAAAATTATTTTTCCAAATTTTCAAAAATTTTCCGGGCACTATTCTTCACCGTCAAATATTAAACACATATGGTCTCTTGAAGAATTGGTGAAAAACGAAAATTTAGTTCTCGCGCAGAAAGATGTGCGGTTACAATTTTATATATCATGAAATCACTCAATAAGACATAAATATTACTTAATTAATCAATTATCTTTTAATTAAAAAATAAATACAGTCTATCACAAAAACAATAATATCTAATAGAGCGTTATTATGATTTAAAAAAAAAATCTTACCTTAGACAAAAATAACACAGCATTTGCGTACATTTTTTAAAACATACACCAGTTTTTAAACTGTTGAGCGTCTATAATAACTAATTATTACAACATCTCATTATCTAATTTTAAATGATATTTAATGAAAAACAACAATTTTAAGTCACTTTTATATTTAATAAACGTTTATATACACAAATATATTATATAAAAACATTGACCTACAGAATATATGACCTAGACATTTAATAATACTACAGTATTAAAGACGTGACCACGAATTCTACACACCTTGAAGTTTAAGGATGGGAATTTTATTATTTTAGTTGACTCTATCATATTTTTAAAAAAAACCTACAACTTATTTGGTAATTTAGAAAAAATTTTAAGGGATTCAGAGAGGGCGTCTCTCAGTACACCCTACGTATGTGTGAACTTTATTTATTAGGGGTAGTTTACCCTGTAAATGAGGCGTTTTACGGATATACAAAAATTAATGTGTGTAAATTTCTTTGTTCTATGTGATATGTCCTCTCATAGCAAACATTTTTTACTGTTCATATATTTCACCTAATATTTTCCAATTAAACATAAAAAATTTTTTTTCAATCCCTTAACACTTAACACTTAACATAGGATATATAATTTTGAAATTATTTCAAAAACGCTTCGACCGATTTTAACGTGGTTTTCACCATAAGATGCAGTTTGACTACACGCATCTTTTACACTTTTACAATTATCATCAAAAAGTGAACGGAAAAAATTAGTATAATTTCCTTTAAAGGCCATTTTTAAGGACAAGTTATATTTGCAAAACAATCAATAATCCTTGGAAATGTAGCAGACAAGATAACCTGATCATTACCTCCGTCTATAGTAGCTCATTACTAAGCTTTTTTTTGTGAATTTGATGAGTAAACATTATTATTAATTTTCACGAATACACGCTAACCAAAGAAAGAAAAAACTGTCGCTATTAAAATACACAAAACGCGATAATGTATTGTAATTAAAAAAACTTTTTTTACCTATTACAGAAATAACACTGTCGCTATTAAAATACACAAAACGCGATAATGTATTGTAATTAAAAAAACTTTTTTTTACCTATTACAGAAATAACAATTCTGTTAAACTTAATTATTTTCTATATACATCGTAACACCCGAAAAATTTGTAATACAATGAATCTTTAGAACTTCCACTATGCGTTTATATTTGAACTTATTTTTCATTGACATACATTTTAATTGTTTACTTAACAAGTGAATTTTGTTTTGCTAAAAATATTCGGGTACATGGTCGCTTATTACGTGTTTATATTCAGACAACTTTCATTTTTCATTTGACTTTTATTTATTCACGTAACAAGCAAATTGTAATATATTATGCTATACTAAAGAATTAAGGTAGTTGTCGTGTTAAAATATTGTCAAAAAGTTATAGATTATACGCGCCACAAAAGTATACTAGCTTGTAACTAATCCGTTTGCACGCAAGACTGTACCCGTGGAAACGTAACCCATACAGAATTCATATTATGCGTGTATACTTTTCTATAAATTGTTGAACTTTAAACAGTTATCAATAGATAATTAGACGGTCAAAGAACGTTTCTTATTTTTTAAACTCATAACAATGTATTGAAAGACTGTCAGTTTATGAAAAGTTTCTGACAGTTAGTTGTTTTTTTTTATAAATAAGAAACTGGTTTAGAGAAGTGTGCTGAGATCATATACAATCAATGTTAATTATCCATTTTTTAATTGAATTTATCTCGGATTATATACGCTCGATCGACTTCAAATTTTCAGGTTAATTTTATTATCATGTCTCCCTTTATAAGTATACAAAAATTAAAAATTTTTCTGACGGTGCGCCTTAACCCCAAGACAGTCTCACAAACAAACCTTGATTTTATATGACGTAAAGTTGTTTACCATCAATTTGCATCTTTTTGTTTATGCGAAACTAAAATACTTTCTACAATTCTCTCTTCAACTTCAAAAAATTATGCTATAAAAAGCGTCTCTCTTCAAGCTGAAGTTAATAGTTAATCGCATTGATGGAGTAAATTAGATTTAAGCAATATCATTATTATTAACAATGTATCTTTTTTTACAATAAATATATTTAAAACGTATTTTACACGTCTTTTTATTAAAAAAACTACCTTGGGGATCTTTTATATTTTCAGAAACTATTTAATGTGTATGTGTGGGATGAAAAGTGCAGTGTTGAGTAAGATTTACAATACAATAATGTAATGTTTTTTTTACTATATATTATAACGGAGCGCGTCATCCGGTCACGTACATATAAACAGGTCAAATCACGTACCGATCAATGTCAGGCATTCCATACCATTCTTTGCATATTAATTTGTCTCTATTCAAAGCTTTACGAGTATATGCACGTATCGTTGAAGACCGTATTGTATAATTTTGTTGATAAATCTTAATTCATAGCAATTACTAGAGTGAAAAATTCAAAAATTAAATGTATTTATATTGTTTAAAATTAAAACTCATAATTAATGCAAAGTGTTAGAATACAAAAAAAGATAATCTTTTGTTTTATATTATCGTGTATTTTATAAATGCTAAATGTTTTAGACGCTTGAATAAAAAACCCACATTGTTAGGTACGAAATGTGATATTCGACTTACCACCATGTAAGATTATTACGAATTTGCTGAAATATTTATTTGTTTGAATAATTCTTAATGTTAAAAACCTGTTTTTGTTGTGTGTAGATATACTGCTGCATATATTACCATTGTCAACATTGTAAGATACCTCAGGCAGTCAGTCAAAGTGTGCGAAACGCAAATGATCTCTCTCCAGAGTCGGACTATATAAACGGAAAAGTTTTTTTTTCTCGTTCAAGTAAAATGGTGTGTGTTTGTGCATGTCTGCTGTGTGTGTGTGTGTGTGTGTGTGTGTGTGTATCTCTCTCTGCGTGTGTTGTGAGTGCGGGCGGCGGCGGCGGGTGGCTCGAACCTTTCTTACGTCACGTTTTCAAAGCGGCCATATTTTTATGGAAAAAAAACAACCAGTGAAGTCGGTGGCGGCGGCTTATAAGCGTACGTCCCCCTCCCTTTACGTGAAAAGTGGAGGAATAAGACCCAACAGACGTCGCAGACGTAACGACTACCATATTTCAACATGTGCATGCGAACAAGTTTTCATAGCAAGTTTTATCCCCACTCTCAAGTCGGAGGAGCTTAACTGGAGGGCCGGAGGGACACTGCTCTCTCATAAACATACTACTGTTGCCGATAGGCATTTCAAATATAGGTGCTGATAGGCATTCCAGATGTAGTTTCCGATAGGCATTTCAAAAATTAGTGCCGATAGGCATTTCAGATATAGGTGCCAATAGGCATTTCAGATATAGTTGCCGATTGGAATTTTAAAAATAGGTGTTGATAGGCATTTCAGATATAGAAGCCGATAGGCATTTCAAATATAGGTGCTGATAGGAATTCCAGATATGGTTGCCGGTAGGCATTTCAAATATAGGTGCTGATAGGCATTTCAGATGTAGTTTCCGATAGGCATTTCAAAAATTGGTGCCGATAGGCATTTCATATAGAGGTGCCGATAGGCATTTCAGATATAGTTGCCGATTGGCATTTTAAAAATAGGTGCCGATAGGCATTTCAGATATAGAAGCCGATAGGCATTTCAAATATAGGTGTTGATAGGCATTTCGGATATGGTTGCCGATAGGCATTTCAAATATAGGTGCCGATAGGCATTTTAGATATAGAAGCCGATAGGCATTTCAAAAATAGGTGCCGATAGGCATTTCATATATAGGTGCCGATAGGCATTTCAGATATAGTTGACAATTGGCATTTTAAAAATAGGTGTCGAGAGGCATTTCAGATATATAAGCCGATAGGCATTTCAAATATAGGTGCCGATAGGCATTCCAGATATGGTTGCCGTTAGGCATTTCAAATATAAGTGCTGATAGGCATGTCAGATGTAGTTTCCGATAGGCATTTCAAAAATAGGTACCGATAGGCATTTCAGATATAGGTGCCGATAGGCATTACAGATATAGTTGCCAATTGGCATTTTAAAAATAGGTGTCGATAGGCATTTCAGATATAGAAGCCAATGGGCATTTCAAATATAGGTGCCGATAGGCATTTCAGATATAGAAGCCGATAGGCATTTCAAATATAGGTGTTGATAGGCATTCCAGATATGGTTGCCGATAGGCATTTCAAATATAGGTGCTGATAGGCATTTCAGATGTAGTTTCCGATAGGCATTTCAAAAATTGGTGCCGATAGGCATTTCAGATATAGGTGCTGATAGGCATTTCAGATATAGTGGCCGATTGGCATTTTAAAAATAGGTGCCGATAGGCATTTCAGATATAGAAGCCGATAGGTATTTCAAATATAGGTGTCGATAGGCATTTCAGATATGGTTGCCAATAAGCATTTCAAATATAGGTGCTGATAGGCATTTCAGATGTAGTTTCCGATAGGCATTTCAAAAATAGGTGCCGATAGGCATTTCAGATATAGGTGCCGATAGGCTTTTCAGATAGTGTTGCCGATTGGCATTTTAAAAATAGGTGCCGATAGGCATTTAAGATGTAGCTTCCGATAGGCATTTCAAAAATAGGTGCCGATAGGCATTTCAGATATAGGTGCCGATAGGCATATCAGATATAGATGCCGATAGGCATTTAAAATATAGGTGCCGATAGGCATTTCAAATATAGGTGTCGATAGGCATTTCAGATATAAATGCCGAAAGACATTTCAGATATAGGTGCCGATAGGCATTTCTGATGTGGTTGCCGATAGGCATTTCAAATATAGGTTCCGATTGGCTTTCCAAATATGGTTGCCGATAGGCATTTCAAATATAGGTGCTGATAGGCATTTCAGATGTAGTTTCCGATAGGCATTTCAAAAATAGGTGCCGATAGGCATTTCGGATATAGGTGCCGATAGGCTTTTCAGATATAGTTGCCGATTGGAATTTTAAAAATAGGTGCCGATAGGCATTTCAGATATAGAAGCCGATAGGCATTTCAAATATAGGTGCTGATAGGAATTCCAGATATGGTTGCCGGTAGGCATTTCAAATATAGGTGCTGATAGGCATTTCAGATGTAGTTTCCGACAGGCATTTCATATATAGGTGCCGATAGGCATTTCAGATATAGTTGCCGATTGGCATTTTAAAAATAGGTGCCGATAGGCATTTCAGATATAGAAGCCGATAGGCATTTCAAATATAGGTGCCGATAAGCAACCCAGATATGGTTGCCGATAGGCATTTCAAATATAGGTGCTGATAGGCATTTCAGATGTAGTTTCCGATAGGCATTTCAAAAATTGGTGCCGGTAGGCATTTCAGATATAGGTGCTGATAGGCATTTCAGATATAGTTTCCGATTGGCATTTTAAAAATAGGTGCCGATAGGCATTTCAGATATAGAAGCCGATAGGTATTTCAGATATAGGTGTCGATAGGCATTTCAGATGTTTGCCGATAGGCATTTCAAATATAGGTGCTGATAGGCATTCCAGATGTAGTTTCCGATAGGCATTTCAAAAATAGGTGTCGATAGGCATTTCAGGTATATGTGCCGATAGGCATTTCAGATATAGTTGCCGATTGGCATTTTAAAAATAGATGTCGATAGGCATTTTAGATATATAAGCCGATAGGCATTTCAAATATAGGTGCCGATAGGCATTCCAGATATGGTTGCCGATAGGCATTTCAAATATAGGTGCTGATATTCATTCCAGATGTAGTTTCCGATAGGCATTTCAAAAATTGGTACCGATAGGCATTTCAGATATAGGTGCCGATAGGCATTTCAGATATAGTTACCGATTGGCATTTATAAAATAGGTGCCGATAGGCATTTCAGATATAGAAGCCGATAGGTATTTCAGATATAGGTGTCGATAGGCATTTCAGATGTTTGCCGATAGGCATTTCAAATATAGGTGCTGATAGGCATTCCAGATGTAGTTTCCGATAGGCATTTCAAAAATAGGTGTCGATAGGCATTTCAGGTATATGTGCCGATAGGCATTTCAGATATAGTTGCCGATTGGCATTTTAAAAATAGATGTCGATAGGCATTTTAGATATATAAGCCGATAGGCATTTCAAATATAGGTGCCGATAGGCATTCCAGATATGGTTGCCGATAGGCATTTCAAATATAGGTGCTGATATTCATTCCAGATGTAGTTTCCGATAGGCATTTCAAAAATTGGTACCGATAGGCATTTCAGATATAGGTTCCGATAGGCATTTCAGATATAGTTACCGATTGGCATTTATAAAATAGGTGCCGATAGGCATTTCAGATATAGAAGCCGATAGGTATTTCAAATATAGGTGTCGATAGGCATTTCAGATATGTTTGCCGATAGGCATTTCAGATATAGGTGCCGATAGGCATTTCAGATATAGAAGCCGATAGACATTTCAAATATAGGTGCCGATAGGCATTCCAGATATGGTTGCCGATAGGCATTTCAAATATAGGTGCTGATAGGCATTTCAGATGTAGTTTCCGATAGGCATTTCAAAAATTGGTGCCGATAGGCATTTCAGATATAGTTGCCGATAGGCATTTCAGATATAGTTGCCGATTGGCATTTTAAAAATTGGTGCCGATAGGAATTTCAGATATAGAAGCCGATAGGCATTTCAAATATAGGTGCCGATAGGCATTCCAGATATGGTTGCCGATAGGCATTTCAAATATAGGTGCTGATAGGCATTTCACATGTAGTTTCTGATAGGCATTTCAAAAATAGGTGCCGATAGGCATTTCAGATATAGGTGCCGATAGGCATTTCAGATATAGTTGCCGATTGGCATTTTAAAAATAAGTGCCGATAGGCATTTCAGATATAGAAGCCGATAGACATTTCAAGTATAGGTGCCGATAGGCATTCCAGATATAGGTGCCGATAGGCATTTCAGATATAGTTGCCTATTGGCATTTTAAAAACAGGTGCCGATAGGCATTTCAGATATATAAGCCGATAGGCATTTCAAATATAGGTGCCGATAGGCATTCCAGATATGGTTGCCGATAGGCATTTCAAAGATAAGTGCTGATAGGCATTTCAGATGTAGTTTCCGATAGGCATTTCAAAAATTGGTGCCGATAGGCATTTCAGATATAGGTGTCGATAGGCATTTCAGATATAGTTGCCGATTGGCATTTTAAAATAGGTGCCGATAGGCATTTCAGATATAGAAGCCGATAGGCATTTCAAATATAGGTGCCGATAGGCATTCCAGATATGGTTGCCGATAGGCATTTCAAATATAGGTGCCTATAGGCATTTCAGATATAGAAGCCGATAGGCATTTCAAAAATAGGTGCCGATAGGCATTTCAGATATAGGTGCCGATAGGCATTTAAGATATAGTTGCCAATTGGCATTTTAAAAATAGGTGTCGATAGGCATTTCAGATATAGAAGCCGATAGGTATTTCAAATATAGGTGTCGATAGGCATTTCAGATATGGTTGCCAATAAGCATTTCAAATATAGGTGCTGATAGGCATTTCAGATGTAGTTTCCGATAGGCATTTCAAAAATAGGTACCGATAGGCATTTCAGATATAGGTGCCGATAGGCATTACAGATATAGTTGCCAATTGGCATTTTAAAAATAGGTGTCGATAGGCATTTTAGATATAGAAGCCAATAGGCATTTCAAATATAGGTGCCGATAGGCATTTCAGATATAGAAGCCGATAGGCATTTCAAATATAGGTGTTGATAGGCATTCCAGATATGGTTGCCGATAGGCATTTCAAATATAGGTGCTGATAGGCATTTCAGATGTAGTTTCCGATAGGCATTTCAAAAATTGGTGCCGATAGGCATTTCAGATATAGGTGCTGATAGGCATTTCAGATATAGTGGCCGATTGGCATTTTAAAAATAGGTGCCGATAGGCATTTCAGATATAGAAGCCGATAGGTATTTCAAATATAGGTGTCGATAGGCATTTCAGATATGGTTGCCAATAAGCATTTCAAATATAGGTGCTGATAGGCATTTCAGATGTAGTTTCCGATAGGCATTTCAAAAATAGGAGCCGATAGGCATTTCAGATATAGGTGCCGATAGGCTTTTCAGATAGTGTTGCCGATTGGCATTTTAAAAATAGGTGCCGATAGGCATTTAAGATGTAGCTTCCGATAGGCATTTCAAAAATAGGTGCCGATAGGCATTTCAGATATAGGTGCCGATAGGCATATCAGATATAGATGCCGATAGGCATCTAAAATATAGGTGCCGATAGGCATTTCAAATATAGGTGTCGATAAGCATTTCAGATATAAATGCCGAAAGACATTTCAGATATAGGTGCCGATAGGCATTTCTGATGTGGTTGCCGATAGGCATTTCAAATATAGGTTCCGATTGGCTTTCCAAATATGGTTGCCGATAGGCATTTCAAATATAGGTGCTGATAGGCATTTCAGATGTAGTTTCCGATAGGCATTTCAAAAATAGGTGCCGATAGGCATTTCAGATATAGGTGCCGATAGGCATTTTAGATATAGTTGCCGATTGGAATTTTAAAAATAGGTGCCGATAGGCATTTCAGATATAGAAGCCGATAGGCATTTCAAATATAGGTGCTGATAGGAATTCCAGATATGGTTGCCGGTAGGCATTTTAAATATAGGTGCTGATAGGCATTTCAGATGTAGTTTCCGATAGGCATTTCATATATAGGTGCCGATAGGCATTTCAGATATAGTTGCCGATTGGCATTTTAAAAATAGGTGCCGATAGGCATTTCAGATATAGAAGCCGATAGGCATTTCAAATATAGGTGCCGATAAGCAACCCAGATATGGTTGCCGATAGGCATTTCAAATATAGGTGCTGATAGGCATTTCAGATGTAGTTTCCGATAGGCATTTCAAAAATTGGTGCCGATAGGCATTTCAGATATAGGTGCTGATAGGCATTTCAGATATAGTTTCCGATTGGCATTTTAAAAATAGGTGCCGATAGGCATTTCAGATATAGAAGCCGATAGGTATTTCAGATATAGGTGTCGATAGGCATTTCAGATGTTTGCCGATAGGCATTTCAAATATAGGTGCTGATAGGCATTCCAGATGTAGTTTCCGATAGGCATTTCAAAAATAGGTGTCGATAGGCATTTCAGGTATATGTGCCGATAGGCATTTCAGATATAGTTGCCGATTGGCATTTTAAAAATAGATGTCGATAGGCATTTTAGATATAGAAGCCGATAGGCATTTCAAATATAGGTGCCGATAGGCATTCCAGATATGGTTGCCGATAGGCATTTCAAATATAGGTGCTGATATTAATTCCAGATGTAGTTTCCGATAGGCATTTCAAAAATTGGTACCGATAGGCATTTCAGATATAGGTGCCGATAGGCATTTCAGATATAGTTACCGATTGGCATTTATAAAATAGGTGCCGATAGGCATTTCAGATATAGAAGCCGATAGGTATTTCAAATATAGGTGTCGATAGGCATTTCAGATATGGTTGCCGATAGGCATTTCAAATATAGGTGCTGATAGGCATTTCAGATGTAGTTTCCGATAGGCAATTCAAAAGTAGGTGCCGATAGGCATTTCAGATATAGGTGCCGATAGGCATTACAGATATAGTTGCCGATTAGCATTTTAAAAATTGGTACCGATAGGCATTTCAGATATAGAAGCCGATAGGCATTTCAAATATAGGTGCCGATAGGCATTCCAGATATGGTTGCCGATAGGCATTACAAATATAGGTGCTGATAGGCATTTCACATGTAGTTTCCGATAGGCATTTCAAAAATAGGTGCCGATAGGCATTTCAGATATAGGTGCCGATAGGCATTTAAGATATAGTTGCCGATTGGCATTTTAAAAATAAGTGCCGATAGGCATTTCAGATATAGAAGCCTATAGACATTTCAAATATAGGTGCCGATAGGCATTCCAGATATGGTTGCCGATAGGCATTTCAAATATAGGTGCTGATAGGCATTTCAGATGTAGTTTCCGATAGGCATTTCAAAAATTGGTGCCGATAGGCATTTCAGATATAGTTGCCGATAGGCATTTCAGATATAGTTGCCGATTGGCATTTTAAAAATTGGTGCCGATAGGAATTTCAGATATAGAAGCCGATAGGCATTTCAAATATAGGTGCCGATAGGCATTCCAGATATGGTTGCCGATAGGCATTTCAAATATAGGTGCTGATAGGCATTTCACATGTAGTTTCCGATAGGCATTTCAAAAATATGTGCCGATAGGCATTTTAGATATAGGTGCCGATAGGCATTTCAGATATAGTTGCCGATTGGCATTTTAAAAATAAGTGCCGATAGGCATTTCAGATATAGAAGCCGATAGACATTTCAAGTATAGGTGCCGATAGGCATTCCAGATATAGGTGCCGATAGGCATTTCAGATATAGTTGCCTATTGGCATTTTAAAAATAGGTGCCGATAGGCATTTCAGATATATAAGCCGATAGGCATTTCAAATATAGGTGCCGATCGGCATTCCAGATATGGTTGCCGATAGGCATTTCAAAGATAAGTGCTGATAGGCATTTCAGATGTAGTTTCCGATAGGCATTTCAAAAATTGGTGCCGATAGGCATTTCAGATATAGGTGTCGATAGGCATTTCAGATATAGTTGCCGATTGGCAATTTAAAAATAGGTGCCGATAGGCATTTCAGATATAGAAGCTGATAGGCATTTCAAATATAGGTGCCGATAGGCATTCCAGATATGGTTGCCGATAGGCATTTCAAATATAGGTGCCTATAGGCATTTCAGATATAGAAGCCGATAGGCATTTCAAAAATAGGTGCCGATAGGCATTTCAGATATAGGTGCCGATAGGCATTTAAGATATAGTTGCCAATTGGCATTTTAAAAATAGGTGTCGATAGGCATTTCAGATATATAAGCCGATAGGCATTTCAAATATAGGTGCCGATAGGCATTCCAGATATGGTTGCCGATAGGCATTTCAAATATAGTTGCCTATTGGCATTTTAAAAATAGGTGCCGATAGGCATTTCAGATATATAAGCCGATAGGCATTTCAAATATAGGTGCCGATAGGCATTTCAGATATAGAAGCCGATAGGCATTTCAAAAATAGGTGCCGATAGGCATTTCAGATATAGGTGCCGATAAGCATTTCAGAAATAGTTGCCAATTGGCATTTTAAAAATAGGTGTCGATAGGCATTTCAGATATATAAGCCGATAAACATTTCAAATATAGGTGCCGATAGGCATTTCAGATATAGTTGCCTATTGGCATTTTAAAAATAGGTGCCGATAGGCATTTCAGATATATAAGCCGATAGGCATTTCAAATATAGGTGCCGATAGGCATTCCAGATATGGTTGCCGATAGGCATTTCATATATAAGTGCTGATAGGCATTTCAGATGTAGTTTCCGATAGGCATTTCAAAAATAGGTACCGATAGGCATTTCAGATATAGGTGCCGATAGGCATTTCAGATATAGTTGCCAATTGGCGTTTTAAAAATAGGTGTGGATAGGCTTTTCAGATATAGAAGCCGATAGGCATTTCAAATATAGGTGCCGATAGGCATTCCAGATATGGTTGCCGATAGGCATTTCAAATATAGGTGCTGATAGGCATTCCAGATGTAGTTTCCGATAGGCATTTCAAAAATTGGTGCCGATAGGCATTTCAGATATAGGTGCCGATAGGCATTTTAGATATAGTCACCGATTGGCATTTTAAAAATAGGTGCCGATAGGCATTCCAGATATAGAAGCCGATAGGTATTTCAAATATAGGTGTCGATAGGCATTTCAGATATGTTTACCGATAGGCATTTCAAATATAGGTGCTAATAGGCATTTTAGATGTAGTTTCCGATAGGCATTTCAAAAATAGGTGCCGATAGGCATTTCAGATATAGGTGTCGATAGGCATTTCAGATATAGTTGCCGATTAACATTTTAAAAATAGGTGCCGATAGGCATTTCAGATATATAAGCCGATAGGCATTTCAAATATAGGTGCCGATAGGCATTCCAGATATGGTTGCCGATAGGCATTTCAAATATAGGTGCCGATAGGCATTTCAGATATAGAAGCCGCTAGGCATTTCAAAAATAGGTGCCGATAGGCATTTCAGATATAGGTGCCGAATGGCATTTTAGATTTAGTTGCCAATTGGCATTTTTAAAATAGGTGTCGATAGGCATTTCAGATATATAAGCCGATAGGCATTTCAAATATAGGTGCCGATAGGCATTCCAGATATGGTTGCCGATAGGCATTTCAAATATAAGTGCTGATAGGCATGTCAGATGTAGTTTCCGATAGGCATTTCAAAAATAGGAACCGATAGGCATTTCAGATATAGGTGCCGATAGGCATTACAGATATAGTTGAAAATTGGCATTTTAAAAATAGGTGTCGATATACATTTCAGATATAGAAGCCAATAGGCATTTCAAATATAGGTGCCGATAGGCAGTCCAGATATGGTTGCCGATAGGCATTTCATATATAGGTGCTGATAGGCATTTTAGGTGTAGTTTCCGATAGGCATTTCAAAAATTGGTGCCGATAGGCATTTCAGATATAGGTGCTGATAGGCATTTCAGATATAGTGGCCGATTGGCATTTTAAAAATAAGTGCCGATAGGCATTTCAGATATAGAAGCCGATAGGTATTTCAAATATAGGTGTCGATAGGCATTTCAGATATGGTTGCCGATAGGCATTTCAAATATAGGTGCTGATAGGCATTTCAGATGTAGTTTCCGATAGGCATTTCAAAAATAGGTGCCGATAGGCATTTCAGATATAGGTGCCGATAGGCATTTCAGATATAGTTGCCGATTGGAATTTTAAAAATAGGTGCCGATAGGCACTTCAGATATAGAAGCCGATAGGCATTTCAAATATAGGTGCTGATAGGAATTCCAGATATGGTTGCCGGTAGGCATTTCAAATATAGGTGCTGATAGGCATTTCAGATGTAGTTTCCGATAGGCATTTCAAAAATTGGTGTCGATAGGCATTTCATATATAGGTGCCGATAGGCATTTCAGATATGGTTGCCGATTGGCATTTTAAAAATAGGTGCCGATAGGCATTTCAGATATAGAAGCCGATAGGCATTTCAAATATAGGTGCCGATAAGCAACCCAGATATGGTTGCCGATAGGCATTTCAAATATAGGTGCTGATAGGCATTTCAAATGTAGTTTCCGATAGGCATTTCAAAAATTGGTGCCGATAGGCATTTCAGATATAGGTGCTGATAGGCATTTCAGATATAGTTTCCGATTGGCATTTTAAATAGGTGCCGATAGGCATTTCAGATATAGAAGCCGATAGGTATTTCAGATATAGGTGTCGATAGGCATTTCAGATGTTTGCCGATAGGCATTTCAAATATAGGTGCTGATAGGCATTCCAGATGTAGTTACCGATTGGCATTTTAAAAATAGGTGCACATAGGCATTTCAGATATAGAAGCCGATAGGTATTTCAAATAGAGGTGTCGATAGGCATTTCAGATATGGTTGCCGATAGGCATTTCAAATATAGGTGCTGATAGGCATTTTAGATGTAGTTTCCGATAGGCAATTCAAAAGTAGGTGCCGATAGGCATTTCAGATATAGGTGCCGATAGGCATTACAGATATAGTTGCCGATTAGCATTTTAAAAATTGGTGCCGATAGGCATTTCAGATATAGAAGCCGATAGGCATTTCAAATATAGGTGCCGATAGGCATTCCAGATATGGTTGCCGATAGGCATTACAAATACAGGTGCTGATAGGCATTTCAGATGTAGTTTCCGATAGGCATTTCAAAAATAGGTGCCGATAGGCATTTCAGATATAGGTGCCGATAGGCATTTCAGATATAGTTGCCGATTAAGATTTTAAAAATAAGTGCCGATAGGCATTTCAGATATAGAAGCCGATAGACATTTCAAATATAGGTGCCGATAGGCATTCCAGATATAGGTGCCGATAGACATTTCGGATATAGTTGTCTATTGGCATTTTAAAAATAGGTACCGATAGGCATTACAAATATAGGTGCCGATAGGCATTTCAGATATAGTTGCCAATTGGCGTTTTGAAAATAGGTGTGGATAGGCATTTCAGATATAGAAGCCGATAGGCATTTCAAATATAGGTGCCGATAGGCATTCCAGATATGTTTGCCGATAGGCATTTCAAATATAGGTGCTGATAGTCATTCCAGATGTAGTTTCCGATAGGCATTTCAAAAATTGGTGCCGATAGGCATTTCAGATATAGGTGCCGATAGGCATTTCAGATATAGTCACCGATTGGCATTTTAAAAATAGGTGCCGATAGGCATTTCAGATATAGAAGCCGATAGGTATTTCAAATAAAGGTGTCGATAGGCATTTCAGATATGTTTACCGATAGGCATTTCAAATATAGGTGCTAATAGGCATTTTAGATTTAGTTTCCGATAGGCATTTCAAAAATAGGTGCCGATAGGCATTTAAGATATAGGTGTCGATAGGCATTTCAGATATAGAAGCCGATAGGCATTTCAAATATAGGTGCCGATAGGCATTCCAGATATGGTTGCCGATAGGCATTTCAAATATAGGTGCCGATAGGCATTTCAGATATAGAAGCCGATAGGCATTTCAAAAATAGGTGCCGATAGGCATTTCAGATATAGGTGCCGATAGGCATTTCAGATATAGAAGCCGATAGGCATTTCAAATATATGTGCCGATAGGCATTCCAGATATGGTTGCCGATAGGCATTTCAATATAGGTGCCGATAGGCATTTCAGATATAGAAGTCGATAGGCATTTCAAAAATAGGTGCCGATAGGCATTTCAGATATAGGTGCCGATAGGCATTTCAGATATAGTTGCCAATTGGCATTTTAAAAATAGGTGTCAATAGGCATTTCAGATATAGAAGCCAATAGGCATTTCAAATATAGGTGCCGATAGGCATTCCAGATATGGTTGCCGATAGGCATTTCAAATATAGGTGCTGATAGGCATTTCAGATGTAGTTTCCGATAGGCATTTCATAAATTGGTGCCGATAGGCATTTCAGATATAGGTGCCGATAAGCTTTTCAGATAGAGTTGCCGATTGGCATTTTAAAAATAGGTGCCGATAGGAATTTTAGATGTAGCTTCCAAAAGGCATTTCAAAAATAGGTGCCGATAGGCATTTAAGATATAGTTGCCGATTGGAATTTTAAAAATAGGTGCCGATAGGCATTTCAGATATAGAAGCCGATAGGCATTTCAAATATAGGTCCTGATAGGAATTCCAGATATGGTTGCCGGTAGGCATTTCAAATATAGGTGCTGATAGGCATTTCAGATGTAGTTTCCGATAGGCATTTCAAAAATTGGTGCCGATAGGCATTTCATATATAGGTGCCGATAGGCATTTCAGATATAGTTGCCGATTGGCATTTTAAAAATAGGTACCGATAGGCATTTCAGATATAGAAGCCGATAGGCATTTCAAATATAGGTGCCGATAAGCAACCCAGATATGGTTGCCGATAGGCATTTCAAATATAGGTGCTGATAGGCATTTCAGATGTAGTTTCCGATAGGCATTTCAAAAATTGGTGCCGATAGGCATTTCAGATATAGGTGCTGATCGGCATTTCAGATATAGTTTCCGATTGGCATTTTAAAAATAGGTGCCGATAGGCATTTCAGATATAGAAGCCGATAAATATTTCAGATATAGGTGTCGATAGGCATTTCAGATGTTTGCCGATAGGCATTTCAAATATAGGTGCTGATAGGCATTCCAGATGTAGTTTCCGATAGGCATTTCAAAAATAGGTGTCTATGGGCATTTTAGATATAGGGCCGATAGGCATTTCAGATATAGTTGCCGATTGGCATTTTAAAAATAGGTGCCGATAGGCATTTCAGATATAGAAGCCGATAGGTAATCCAAATATAGGTGCCGATAGGCATTTCAGATATAGGTGCCGATAGGCATTTCAGATATAGTTGCCAATTGGCATTTTAAAAATAGGTGCCGATAGGCATTTCAGATATAGAAGCCGATAGGTATTTCAAATATAGGGGTCGATAGGCATTTCAGATATGGTTGCCGATAGGCATTTTAAATATAGGAGCAGATAAGCATTTCAGATGTAGTTTCCGAAAGACATTTCATAAATAGGTGTCGATAGGCATTTCAGATATAGAAGCCGATAGGCATTTCAAATATAGGTGCCGATAGGCATTCCAGATATGGTTGCCGATAGGCATTTCAAATATAGGTGCTGATAGGCATTTCAGATGTAGTGTCCGATAGGCATTAAAAAATTGGTGCCGATTGGCATTTCAGATATAGGTGCCGATAGGCATTTCAGATATAGTTGCCGATTGGAATTTTAAAAATAGGTGCCGATAGGCACTTCAGATATAGAAGCCGATAGGCATTTCAAATATAGGTGCTGATAGGAATTCCAGATATGGTTGCCGGTAGGCATTTCAAATATAGGTGCTGATAGGCATTTCAGATGTAGTTTCCGATAGGCATTTCAAAAATTGGTGTCGATAGGCATTTCATATATAGGTGCCGATAGGCATTTCAGATATGGTTGCCGATTGGCATTTTAAAAATAGGTGCCGATAGGCATTTCAGATATAGAAGCCGATAGGCATTTCAAATATAGGTGCCGATAAGCAACCCAGATATGGTTGCCGATAGGCATTTCAAATATAGGTGCTGATAGGCATTTCAAATGTAGTTTCCGATAGGCATTTCAAAAATTGGTGCCGATAGGCATTTCAGATATAGGTGCTGATAGGCATTTCAGATATATTTTCCGATTGGCATTTTAAATAGGTGCCGATAGGCATTTCAGATATAGAAGCCGATAGGTATTTCAGATATAGGTGTCGATAGGCATTTCAGATGTTTGCCGATAGGCATTTCAAATATAGGTGCTGATAGGCATTCCAGATGTAGTTACCGATTGGCATTTTAAAAATAGGTGCACATAGG